>OZ005735.1:160391680-160709462 GCA_963930755.1 Eudasyphora cyanicolor
CAACCAAAAATCGATCATATGGTACTATAATGAAAGTTTACCATTGGTTACCACAACTAACCGGGTGTCAATGAAAAAAACAATCTTAATTCGATTGATACAACCATCGATTTAATTGCAAGCATTTTCATTTGATCGTATCCATGTTATTATTGTTAATATTATTATTCAACTAATTATATATGAATACAACCGACAGACGGTTTAGGCAATATACTTTTTGTTGCTGGTACTATTTTTTTATTGTCACAATCGAATTCCAACCAATTATTTTCCTGGGTGCAGGCGTCTTTCCATGATGAAATACCAAACAATACTTAACAAAAATAACATGACAGCATGACACGACTCACACGTGATCTGTCAAAAAAAAGGCTATTGAAAAAGTACCTCTACTTGGATCGCCCTATACTAAACTGATACTTTTTAAGCTGAAGTGGTACTAATTGAATTATTTTAAGTAACATAATTTTCAAAGTATGAATTTGCTTCTTTTCTCGTGAACATTATTACGATTTGTTAGATGATTTTGCGTTTTTATACTTTTACTACAATTATTATTAGATTTTTTTTAATATAATTTTGAAAATTGTGATCAAAAAAACAAAATGACATTTGATTTTTGTCTATATAATTAACTTCTAAACAATAGATAGATCAAATAAAATATTACTGAAACGGTCTGGTACTTTTGAATGTGAAGTGGTACTGAAAAAAGTAATAAAGTACTAACTTTTTCAATCCCTGCATGTTGTTTGACTTTGCATTTGTCAAATGCAAATTCTCACTGGAAAGTCACGTGACAGATCGTTAGATGTAAACTGGCCGTTAGCTTTACCCATATTTATGGAACAATACTGCCACTTTTTGAATGAATATTTATATATGTGTGTACGTAATTAGCCAATTGCAATTTGATTTTAATAATTGCGAGGTTTTCAGTGAATAATTAATTTAAATCATAGACTAGCTCATGCCCTTTTGATGTCTCAGGTTTTGTATGGTCTTGAGGTTGTTTGTGGAACTATTGATCTAGTTTTGTTTAGACTAAAGCGAATTGTAAATGCCATTGCACGTTTCATATACAGTGTTCGCCGAAGAGACCATATATCTGAGTATGTTAAACGATTCCTTGGTTGCACTTTTAATAATTTTGTGATTTACCGTAATTTATCCCTATTTTATAGCGTGATTAAAAGTAGCACACCTTTGCAATTGGTAAGAACATTTACATTTTAGCGATCTACTAGAAATCCACAAATAACTATACCTAGAATATGGAAGAATATTTATGCTAGATCATTCTTGGTTAGAATAGCACAAAAATGGAATAGATTGCCTCTTGAGTTACGTATTTTTTCACACTCTAATAATGTATTCCGATTAAAACTTTTGGAATTTTTTGCTTCATAATCTCGATATTGAGTTACATAAATAACATTTAAAATCATATACTTATATCATTATTAACATAAAATAATGTAAATATTCCTATTTTCTGAAATGTCAATATTAATATATATACATGCATTTTTCTTTATTCTACCGTGAATAATCGTTTTATGCTCGAGTACAAATACATATATTTTTGTGTGTTTTCATCAAATATCTGTTGTTCAAGTATTCATAAAAAAATTCTAATTATGATTTAAAGTGCACATTACTTAACAACCACTTTTGGCCTAATAAACGATTATTAAAAAAATCGTATTCATAAACAGCATTTTAACTAATGCTAAGTATACACGATTGCCCGATCGGACAACGTTATCAACCCTGTTAAAGTGCTGCAAATGTACGGACAATAACAGATTGTTGGGCAAAGGTCAATTGACAGGTCAGACGATTGCAAGAAAACTTTACAATTTCATATATTTGCAATATTTTTTGTAAATATTTATATGCAGGATTGCCAATAAAAATATTTTATAGGCAGTGTTCCCAATAAAATGTTTTCTGACAATGGCGCCGTTGTCACATGCATAAAATTCGCACATCTAAAAATCTGCGAATTGTCTCACAATGACTTTTCTGCCAACTTCGACAAGACAAAAATTCTATGTTCACACGGTTGTACGTTTACAGGGTTGCAGTTTTCCGACAATATTGTAGGATCTGGCAATCGTGTGTACTTAGCTTAATACAAATTTTAATGGCTTCGTCAATGTAATGATGGCAACACCATCTTTTTCACACACCATTTTCTCTCTTAATGATGCATTAATACGATTATCAATTGTAAGCATAGTCGAATATATGTATAAATTATTTTATTGTTTATTTCAAAAACAACTGCATTAATTAACAAAAATGTATGCTCACTTGTCCTACAAATAAAAAAAATAAAGATCAAATAAATGACGACTTCAGATATTTTTTTTAGTACATACAAAAAGGTATTCGAATAACGACTAATATTTAACACATGTTGATTGTTTACATATCACTAGTAAATTTTGTACAATTTGAATTTCTTGTGTTGTGGTTTTGAAACAATAAAAGTTTTTGGTCTTTTATGAAACAATATCGAAAAAAGGAGAATGCAAAACTTTATTTAGTCCCTAATTAAATTGGCTGAATGTTCAGCGGATTATCGGCGGTAGGAGAGAGAGGCAGTCGGCAAGAGGGGGAAAAAATCTCCCTGAGCGTTTTGAGTTCTTCGTGCAAGTTCAAAAGAGAATTTGATGATAATCTGCTGAAAAAACTTGCCTAGTGTAAAGAGGGACTTTCCGATTTTTGTGAAATAATATGGAAAAAAGAAGAATGCAAACATGAATTGGCATAAATCTAGTTTAGCACAAGTGAACCAATCTGCTCAAAATTTGCACCATAGATAGATCTTGTTATTCTGAGTACAAAATATAAAATAATTTTTTTGGCGGCGACCCATATTTTCCGAGTTACGGGCCCCTGAAATTTTGGATATATATTCTTCGATATCTTCCTTATTTTTCATCGGATCAGGCCAGAATTTACAACATAGGTAGAAGTTTCGATTCTGAATAAAAAATATAAAATAAATTTTTTGGCTGCGGTCCATACTTCCCGAGTTACGGGCCCCCGAAATTTTGGAGATATATTTTTCGATATCTTCCTTATTTTTCATCGGATCAGGCCAGAATTTACAACATAGGTAGAAGTTTCGATTCTGAATAAAAAATATTAAATAAATTTTTTGGCTGCGGTCCATACTTCCCGAGTTACGGGCCCCCGAAATTTTGGAGATATATTTTTCGATATCTTCCTTATTTTTTATCAGATCAGGACAATGTGGGGTGTCAGAGGAAAGAAATATAAATAAAGAAAAAATGAAAAATTATTTTAAAAAAATCGCGCGATTTTTTTAAAATAATTTTTCGCCTGCGGCGCTTTCTTAAAATAAAAATACCAACATTTACATAACACAATAAATGAAAAATTATTTTAAAAAAATCGCGCGAGATCTGTGTGTTGCACTGCACCGCTTTCTTTTTATTTTTGCTAACTGTCCTCCAACAACTATAATAAATCTAGGTTTTTAACTTTTACTTTTTTTATTTGAATATTACTTACCACCATGTCCATCCATCGATATTTTCTCTTACGCAGAGCTTTAAAGGGTGACCATTTGGACACATATAACTCCCTTCCTGCGGAATTAATCCCCAACTAACTAGTATGGGAATTACTTCCGCAGGAACAGGCCCCTTCATATTGTTGTTAAATAAGCTAAAAATTTCGGTGGACCGCTTAATTTCCATTTTTGTTACTTTTTCACTTTTTTCTTTTGCCGCGTCACTTCGAAAATGCCGAAAAATGTATTTCACCGTTATTCGTACCAGTGTTGTCACGTATTTCATCTTAATCAGTAATACACATTACGCGCTTTTTCACAAGTTGTACAATAAATCGTAAGAAATTGTTACATGTTGTACAATAAATCGTAATGTTCTATAATACGTTAAGAAATTTGTAGGTCCCATAACTCCGAAAATAAGGCCCGCCGCCAAAAAAATTATTTTACTTTTTTTTTTCCCAAAAAACGTCCCCTACACCCCAAAAAAAAAAAAAAAATTGGTCCACTTTTGGTAAAGTAGATTTGTTCCAAAATTTCGTTATTGTCTCGCTTAAATTCCGAAATTCCATGGTGAAATGAAGGAATTGTGGTTATCATCGAGAATTTTGGAGATGATAGTGACGCGTCAATTCTGTGATTGAGGAGCACGAACGTGAAGCTTTTATCCGGAAATATGCAAGGAGCCACAAACAAGTTGAAGGATTTATTTGTAAAGAACGAATTATGTATTGGAAGAAGATCTAATAAAAGTCAGGCAAATTAGGCGATACTAAAGCTTTGGTAAGTAATAGAAAAATGCATTGTTTTTATTAAAATGTAGTCCCATAGTAATGTTTAGGTTATGGTGACAGCCGTTTTTACCTGCTTACCTACACCCATTTAGATCCCTAGTAGTACCACCGTCCCAGTTTCCCTCATCGGAACTAACCTGTTTGATAGATACACAAAGTTATCAATAAAACGAATATCAGTGGGGGAACAGTAACAAAGCAGGTGCACCCCGTTTCTTCCTCATTTCCACAGCTTCTGCAGGAGGCATTGGACTCATTTGGACAAACAACCTCCTGGCAAGTTCGCCGTTCACTTCACGTCAGTACTGACACTAAATTATATAGCCTTTTCCCCTCTAGTGCGAGGAGAACTTCTTAGGTTGTATTCTAGCTACCCTACAGATGTCAATTTCTGTCCATCTCTCATTGGACTGTCTTTTGACTAAGCCAAAGCAAGTTCTGGGAGAATTTGTAATATTGCATCTTTCCTAGAAGGTAATCTGCATTATGCCCTTGTTTCAATATACTGTGAAAGTTATCAAAAGCGAACGGTCGAACACAAAAATTCGATGTTTGGGAACTGACAAGTTGTTCGGCTGTGGGACTATCCCAGGTAGAGCTTTCACTGGTTACATATTGTGTCAATTATTGTTATTCGCTATTAACATTTTAAGGCTTTAAAAAAAAATTAGTGCAATCTGTCAACTTTAAGATGTGCCGCAATGGCACACAATATTTCCAGAGCGTCTCACCTAGAGCGGACTTCGAACGCCCTAAAAAATTGTATCCGTTGATATATCTTTATCCACATTACACAGTGGCTCAAACGCACAATTGTACAGACACACCGCTACACTTTAATTACTTTTTTTAGAAAGGAAACATTTATTTAATATTTAAAAGATGCTTATATTTTATTTATTTTGAGTCTCTTCTATCTAATCATGTAAAGGGTTTTCCAACAAGAGGTGTTATTTTGGTATTCAAAGAAAAATGCAATTTTTTGAGATAAATGATCGGATGTTTATTTCATAATAAAGAGGAAGGTCGGCCAAATGGCCACCACAACCACGCTTACAGGACCATATCCTTTTCATGAAATTTTCCATAACCAAATCGCAAAGTGGCTGCCCTATGTCCTCGATAGCCTCACGAATTCTATCTTTGAGGTCTTGAATCGACGCTGGACGGTTGGCGTAAACCTTATCTTTCACGTGGCCCCAAAGGAAGAAGTCGCAAGGTGTTAAATCACAAGATCTCGGTGGTCAATTGTGATCACCTCTTCGAGAGATAACACGGTCCGGAAACTTTTCCCGTAACAGAGCAATGGTTTCGTTGCTTGTGTGGCACGTAGCGCCGTCTTGTTGAAAGTAAACGTTGTCCAGATCAATACCATCCAACTCCGACCATAAAAAATCATTAATCATCAAGCTACCGAAGGCCACTGAACAAATTTGAACAATTTGTTAGCGACAGTCTACACAGTTGGTTAAAATATAGGCGGGATCAGTCCATTTAAGCCAAGTTTGGAAATTAAGATATCTTGAACAATTTGTTAGAGAGAGTTCTGTCATTTTGTGTATATGTCTTTGCAGTCGTGATTGGTTCAAAATGGACCGATATATCTATATATCTAGAGAACCATTGCCCCAAGTGTACTTTTTTTATGTATGCATTTAACAGCACAGTGCATAACTCAACAAAAATGGAAGATATTAGATAAGAGGGCATGAATCCGCCCATGCGAATCCATGATTGAAAACGAAATATGTGGAATACTATTGCACCAATCGTCTTGGAGTTTTGTACAAGAGTATTTCACTGGAATAAATGGGCAATACTATATCAATGGCCGTGGTTCGTCTATATGCCTATGTCATTGAAATCGAAATGTCTGGGAAATCATTGCGCAATGATCTTCAAAAAGTTCTACGTATGTATTTGACAGCAATATGCAAGACCCTATACGAATTACGACATGATATGTTCTAATTTCACTTAACTGAAATACAGGTAACTCAAACATGGGATTTTTGCCTACACCGTTCATTAGTAAAAAGGATTAGTCCAGCAGATCGGCTAATGTTAAGATGTGCCGAAAACGCGTATAAGCATCAGAACTAGAGCGGACAGTTCAACGTCGTTCTATGGGGTATCCGTAAGTAGAGCGTACACTGTATACATACGAGGTATGTTCAAAACATATCGCGAATTTTTAATTTCCGCGGGCTACGTGTATTTGATTTTTGATATTTTTGTAACGTTTTGTTGGTACTCATGTCCCTTACTTATGCTGACAAGGTTCGCCTTTCTGAATGTTTAGTTAATTTTTGACAGCTGTTATGCTTGGATATGTTTTAACTTGTCTTCGATTTTTATCTATTTCAGAAAATGGATCAAAGAATCTGCATCAAATTTTGTGTGAAAAACAAAATAAAGTGCGCTGACGCATTCCGAATGTTGACTGTGGCATATGTTGAAGCTACCTTGGACCAAAGCAACGTTTATCGGTGGTACAAAATGTTCTTGGAGGGCCGAGAATATGCGAAGGACGAACAGCGTGCCGGACGCCCGAGCACGTCAACAACAGACAAAAACATTGATAAAGTGAATAAAATAATATTGGCCAATCGACGAATTACCATTAGAGAAGTTGCTGAGGATCTAAACATATCGATTGGCTCGTGCCATTCGATTTTAACCAATGATTTGGGCATGAGTCTGGTCGCCGATAAATTCGTGCCAAAATTGCTCAATTTGGACCAAAAAAATCATCGCGTTAACATTGCTCAGGAGATGTTGAACTCGGTCCGTGACAACCCAAATTTGCTCCAGAGGGTCATTACTGGTGGCGAATCACGGGTTTGTGGTTACGACGTGGAAACTAAAGCTCAATCATCCCAATGGAAGCTGCCGCATGAACTAAGACCGAAAAAGCGCGCCAAGTTCGGTCGAACGTAAAGGTTTTGCTCACAGTTTTCTTCGATTGCAGGGGCGTGGTGCATTATGAGTTCTTGCCACAGGGTAGTACGGCCAATAAAGAATATTACCTGCAAGTTATGCGCAAATTGCGCGAAGCCATCCGCCAAAAACGCCCGGATTTGTGGAAGAACAAAAACTGGCTTTTGCACCATGATAACGCCCCTGCACACACTTATTTGACCAAAAACAACACAGTAATGGTGCCGCAGCCACCGTATTCCCCTGACCTAGCCCCCTGTGACTATTTTTTGTTCCCAAAACTGAAAAAGGCCCATGAAAGGACGACGCTACGCCACGATTGAGGAGATAAAGACGGCATCGAAGGAGGAGCTGAACAAGATCACAAAAAATGATTATTTGAAGTGCTTCGAGGATTGAAAAAAAACTTTGGCAGAAGTGTATTATATCCGAGGGGAATTACTTTGAAGGGGACAAAATAGATATTTATGAATAAATAAATACTTTTTGAAAAAATACAAAATTCGAGATATTTTTTGAACATACTGTGTAATACGGTGTAAATTGTAGTTAATCATTTTACTTTTCTGAGATGATGTGTTAATAGACTTACCCTTAATGATTGAATGGCTCAAATGCCTAAACGATAAAATAACCTTTTTTCGAAAAAAATAGAACTATTTGTTTTATGGTGTTAATCGATATGACATTTGAGCTATTCAATTAAAGGATAGGAAAACTCCCTAAAATCAGTGTAGTTCCTTAGGTTTCAAAAAATACTCTAATTGATTGGTAACTTTAAGGCCTATCGAAATCGTCCTTCTGATTGTATGAATATAATGTACCTATGTATATATACTATATATACTATTCCGCTTTTGGCGGGACCTCCCTCTTCCCGCTTACATTTAAGCCAGTCCCGCTTTTTAAACATTTTTGAGTTGTCTTATTATAATGACTTCAAAAACATTGAATAAAATATAATTAGAATTTTGAATTTATATATGATCTAAACTATATGAAATAAGGAATATTTTTCGTTTATTTGTGTCTCTTTGAAAATAAATATTTTTTTGTCTTGTTATTCGTTATTTGTTATTAAATAAATACATGTGAGCTTTTTTTAAAGAACCAATCCATGCTGAATTTTTTTGCATTCCCGCTTTTCGACCAAAGACTGCTGTTCACTTTAATATATATAAAAAATAATAGAGGACCAGAGGTTTATAATACTAAATCAGGTATTCCAAAGATATATTTTTGGCACTAGTATGAAGGACGAACGAGTTGACTGGAAAAATCAGCTCAGTTATAACCCGATATATAAGTGCTACAAGAAGCATTTCCCTTAGATTTTGAAGAAATTTAATAGAA
This sequence comes from Eudasyphora cyanicolor, assembly GCA_963930755.1. Taxonomy (NCBI): domain Eukaryota; kingdom Metazoa; phylum Arthropoda; class Insecta; order Diptera; family Muscidae; genus Eudasyphora; species Eudasyphora cyanicolor. Next base: position 160,400,321 of record OZ005735.1, read on the forward strand.
GAGCGAAATTTAAGAAAAGAAAGAACGATGAAGATTTTGAAAGTAAAATTGGTTCATTTTAAAATATAGATAGCATCCACATAGACGTATATCTGAATAGTATATTTAGGGTATTTCAAATTGGGCTACTACATTTACTCATTAAAATTAAATATATGTTGAGGTAAAAATGTATTTATGTACATCATCATTGAACAATATATTTTTTTTTGGAAAATTTAAAAGAGATCATTGAAGTAGGTCTTATCTCTTTCTTACAGCAAATAGTCCATGAACGAGAAGAACCAGACAGCAGGATGACCATAATCCAAACTAGTGCTGTTATTTTTAATTAAATTAGTTATTAATTAAATTGAAAATGACTTCATTTCGTCATATTGTGAACAATAATTTTTAAGTCATATTTGTTGCATTGATGGTGGAAAAAAACTTTACAGAGTCCATTAACCTGCTATAATAGTATCTGTATAGCCTTTGGGTGGGTACAATTTTTTTGGCTTAAAGTGGTAGGATCAAGAGAGCATCTCTTCATATAGTTTTTAAAAATTACGATAAAAATATAGAACGCGGTCACGAAACCGGAAATTCTTCATATCTAACAAAAGATAACCATTTGTAGGTACATACTTCGTGCTTTTGGCAACCCTGATTGCAGTAGTTGTGCTGTGATTTGTGCTCCCTCTTCGATCTTAATTTAATTGCATTTGTGTGTGAAAATAATACGTATCAAAATTTTTTGTTTTGTTTTAACATTATACAGTAGAGGGTGAAATATTTACTTTTTTGTATAACATGTGAAACTTGTAGAATTGTCTCCGATACGGAAAGATCTTTCGAATGCTGGCTGTGTACTGACCTTTGGCATGCTAAGTGTGCAGGTGTACCCGCAAGGATCGTAGATGCTCTGTATGGGGATAATAATGGTCTTAAATGGTGTTGTGTAAGATATAGAAAAATTAATGTAGATTTCTACAAATTCGTTAAAGATTATTCTTTTGAGGTTTCTCAAATGGGGAAGGAGCTTTGGGCGTTGTATGAACGTTTCCATAAGTTCAATTCTCTGTTTGATAAGTTTCCTGATCTAGATGGATTCGTGTACTCTCTTGACGTTTCTGGACGGAAGCGCAAGAGGCCGGCGAAGAAGGAGCTCTCTAAAAAGCTTGACGCCGTCGGATGAGCCTAGGAATCACTCAACTGCTTCTGTTAAGGTAGTTCATTTTGATTCTATTGATCAGCAAGATGTTGTTGGCGCTGCAGCACCGACTGCTGATCAGGTTGTCCCTATGCAAGAGAGAATTTCAGAGGTTAATTTTGAGACTGAATCTAACCCCCCTGCTACTATACCACTGTGAGAAGGTAGGATACCGAAGACACTGACTGTGGTCCCAGCCAAGAAAGTGGTTTTTGTTTCCCGCTTTGCTCCGGATACGTCCTCCGATGATTTAAATATTTACATAAGGTCTAAGAAAGATAGGTGATTTTTATCTTAAATCATTTAAAATTCGCTCATCTTCGTCTGTATCTCAATCGTCATTCAAGATCATCGTACAACCGGAGATCTTTGATAAACTGATACAACGTGATTTTTGGCCCTCTAAGGCATTTGTTAAGGAGTTTGTTGATAGGGTTGATAATTTAGCACGTCTGCCTTTGAGACAATCTACATCCAGGACTTCAAAAAACTAATAAATTCTTTTGTGGTAGCATACCAGAATGTTAGAGGACTTAATACTAAATTGTCCCGCTTATTTTCTGACAGCTTTTACTTTGAGTTTTCCGTTTTAGGCTTCACTGAAACTTGGCTAAAGTCTTCAATATTTAATTCTGATATTCTATCAAATAAATATTTAATATATCGAAAAGATCGCATAGATTGAATTGGCGGTGGTGTTCTTATTGCCGTTATCAGTTCACTTTCTTCCGAACTTGTCAATCTCGATGAGACTAAAGACATTGAATGTATTGTTGTCTCTATTAATTTAGGTAATGCTAAATTATTTGTGTCTTGTTCGTACATCCCTCCTAACTCGGAATTATCTGTTTATGATAATCACTTGTTGGCAATCAGCAGAGTAATTTCAATGTTGAGGTATGTAGACCGTATCATCATTTTAGGGGATTTTAATTTACCCTCCGTTTCTTGGCTTTCTTTGATACTGAGGCTCTTACTCCTTTGAATTCATCTTCATCGACGTTTGAGTGGACTAACGATGTGGTTAGATGTTTTTCTGATCTTGGGATATTCCAGAACAACGGTATTTCCAATATTTATGATAAGTTTCTTGATTTGGTATTCGTGAATAATACAATTTTTTTGTTGAAATTTATAGAATTTCTCCCGTCTCTTCCCCGGAAGACAGTTACCATCCCACGTTCGGTATTTCTATGTTGTGTGAAATGGAGGACTCTTCTGTTCTGTTGTTTGTTTCAAAAGAACAAACTTTTGATTGGGTTTTTGTTTGTAATTGTGATCGTGTTGCTGATATGGATGTTGCCATTGATAGATTTTATAATGTTTTAAATGAATGTTTGCTACAATCCGTACCAAAGATTCACATTAGGAAGTCTATTAATCCACCATGGCATTCTTTTAAAATGACTGCTGTCAAGAATTTGAAGAGCAGGTTGTTTAAGAAATTTAAAAAATCTGGATCAGATATCGATTATGCAAGGTACTCTGTAGCCAGATCGCAGTATAATATTGAATCTCGTAGATGCTATAAACTCTGTTTAGAGAAAGTAGCTTATCATTTTAAAATTAATCCCAAATCTTTCTATGATTTTGTCAATATGAAACGAAAGTCCAATCCCAGGCCTTCCAGGGTTAGAATGGATGGTGTGGAATTCTGTGGTGATCAATCTATCGCCGATTGTTTTGCAAAATTTTTTGCATCAACCTATTCTCGTCAACAGGGCGTCCCCTACCCCTACAATATTCCTTCCGTGAATCAATTGAGCATACCTTATTTTGATTTATCAGTAGTATCGTCAAACTTAGGCAAGCTTAAATCCTCAAACAGTGCTGGCCCTGATGGTATACCAAGTATAATCTTAAAATCTTGTGCTCAAAATCTTGCTGTTCCGCTTACATTATTATTTAACAATTCAATAAGGTTTGGCTATTTCCCTTCTACTTGGAGAAATTCGTTCATAAGTCCACTTTATAAATCAGGAAGCTTGATAGATGTGTTGAATTATCGAGGTATTGCGAAATTAAGTGACCATCTTTTGAGAAGATGGTCACTGAAATTTTATCGCATAGTGTATCGTCTATTCTTAGTCCTTTCCAGCATGGATTTCGGAAGGGACTTTCAACTATGACGAATTTAGTTCAATTTACTTCCCAGGTAATTAAAGAATTCGTGCTTGGTAAACAAACAGATGTAGTTTATACCGATTTTAGTAAGGCATTTGATAGAGTTAATCACAAACTCTTATTATATAAGATTGAGCGCGTTGGTTTTAGTAACAGCTTGTTGAGTTGGATATCCTCTTATCTGGATCACCGTATTCAGATTGTGAAATTTGGTGGTTTCCGTTCTGGTCCGATTGTGGTTCCTTCTGGGGTGCCCCAGGGTAGTCATATTGACCCCGTGCTGTTTCTTCTATTTATCAATGATTTACCAGAATCAATTATTAATTCTAGGCTATTGATGTATGCGGATGATGTTAAGATATTTTTCTATTATATTGCTACTGAAGATTCTATGATACTTCAAAATGATTTAGATAACTTTGGTCATTGGTGTGATATTAATTGCATGGACCTTAATTTGAGGAATTGTAAGCAATTGTGTTTCTCTAGGTAGAAAACTATCCCATTTAAATTTGGTCTTAATGGTTCCAATTTAGATACTGTTGAGACCTTTGTGGATCTTGGTATATTGATCCTAAACATAATTTCAATAATCATATAATTACAATGGTGAACAAAGCTTGTGGTGTTCTAGGCTTTATTAAGCGATGGGCGAAAGAATTTCCAGACCCATATATAACAAAGCAGCTTTATACTTCACTTGTTAGACCTATTCTAGAATATGGGTCCGTTGTATGGGACCGTCAGTTTGGGACATACATCGATAAGATCGAATCTGTTCAGAAGCAATTTTTATTATTTGCTTTGCGACACCTTCACTGGAATAGCGATTTTGTTTTTCCACCATACACTAGTAGGTTGAGTTTGATAAGACTTCCTACTCTTAGGAGCAGACGTATTATGCTTAACTCTTCAATGGTTCTAAAGGTTATGTATCTTCCGATTACATTCTTTCTAAGATAAGATTTAATATTCCATTCAGATCATCCAGATATTACCAATTATTACTGGGTCAGTCGGTCAGTTTGGTAAGATTTTCACTTTTTTGAAAACAGATTTTCTATGTCCTCAACGTGTGGTTGTTTTGATGCTCTCTTTGAATGGTTCTGCAAGCGTAGCCATGGTGTCCATTTGACTGACATTGTTTTTCATTATGAAACAAACATCCGATGATTTCCCATAAAAATACTACTTTTTTAATATCAAAATGGAAGACACTACATATGGGCAAATCCTGGTTTTCGGACGTTACATTCGTACGCTTTTAGTTTTACTAATGTTCATCCCGTTGACGTTCTGGATGCAATAATTTCAATAACCTTCAGCAACAACAATTATTTCACAGTTCTTTGAAATTACATTTAAATATTTACCTAAATACTTTGGACAAAAACGGTATTCGCGTTCGGAAAGTTGCGGACGTTACAAAAAATGGAAAGGGTTTTCAGGTTAACGTGAATTTGGATGTTTTTTTAGCTAAGTTTGCATAATAATCAGAAAAATTAAAATACATTAAAGAGAGAGGAATATTTAAGAATATTAAAATAGCTCTTATTAAAATTAAACACTTCGTGGTTCATAAATTCGTCTGTTGCGGACTTTACACAACAATTTCAACACGTTAAAATACATTCTGCGGAAATTTGTATATAATGTTATAATTTATATTTTATAGAACCCGCTGAACGTGTCATTTCAATGATGAGATCATTAGAATGCACCGCAAATTAATGATATCATTACACACCTGCCATTTTTTTTTTTTCAAATTTTTGGTATACTGTTTTTCGTATTTGCCCATATGTACATATGCAAATGAATAAGGTAATAGGAGTAAAAAGTAAAAAAAATATATTTTTTACTTTTTACTCCTATTACCTTATTCATTTGCATATGTACATATGGGCAAATACGAAAAACAGTATACCAAAAATTTGAAAAAAAAAATATATTTTTTACTTTTTACTCCTATTACCTTATTCATTTGCATATGTACATATGGGCAAATACGAAAAACAGTATACCAAAAATTTGAAAAAAAAAATGGAAGCATCATTCTGATAACATTTTATTGTTATTATTAGAAGTAATGAACACCTCAATTATCAACAAATTTTCGATAACAATTTTAATTTGTTCCAACTAACGAAGTGATGCTGTCCTAAATTTAATCCTCATAATATACCTACCGTTATCTTCAACTCACTCAAGAAAACAATGGTTCCAAACAATGTTTCCCTATAAGGTTCGATGCATCGCATGCTGTATGTAGCACATATTTAAATTTGAATTTCTTTAATAATTTCTGCAATGTTGGCAGTAGACCAACTCCTAAGAACTTGTAATAATGTGTATTTCGATGAGATGTACCGTTGTAAATTAACAACTACATTTTGAATTTTTTGATTATTTGACATTTTTCATTTCAAATAATGAAATTATTGTTTATTGCTGCTATCTACATACATATGTATTTCGTTGTACAGATGTATGGGCATTCCGAATTAGTATATCTAGTTGGCAACGATGCAACTCAATGCGTCAATGCTACAATCTGTCAATACACACAACAATACACAATCCATTTGACATTTGGTCAATACAGCAACAAAACATTACGTACACAAAGTTTGTCACAATACACAAATAGCTATTCATTTCTTCGGTCATTGTTCAAGAAAAATTAACAATTCCAGTAACTATTGTTACAATAATTAACTGCTATACACTCGTTACTTGTCGTTAACGGTTTTTTACAACTGAATTTCAAACCATAAACAAGAAATGTTGGATCCCAATCAGCAGCAGCAGCAGCTTTCCTCCAACAATATGAAGTCGTCATTGTCGTCGTTTAGTGTTACCGAGGAAAATCGCCATTATCTCAAAGTATTCATTCAGACCTACCACAATTTACCAATACTGTGGGACACCACTCTGCGCGACTATACCAACAGGGACAAACGTGCCGACGCCTATCAACAGTTGGTTCCGATTTACAAGTATTTGAAGCGAGATGCCAACTTGCAGGATGTTAAAAAGAAAATCAATACCCTAAGGACAAATTATCGCAAAGAGCTGAAGATCATCGAAAGTGCGAGGAGGCAGGGGACAGCTTATCAGCCTCGTTGTTGGACTTTTTATGAGTTGGATTTCTTGAGGAATGCCGAAAAGTTCCTGGCTGTGGATCCGAACTATATAAAAAGTGAAACCTCGAACTCTTCGTCAACATCCTCGTCCGCATTTGGCATATTCAATGAGACGACACATCAGGGAAACTTTTTGGAGATTTCACCTTATGGTGGTTTTCGCATGAACAATGGCGGTTCACCGCCACCCAACATATCAAATTTGTTCCAAAAGTCATTTGGACAAAACAACCCTGCCACATGTCAACAGAAAAATCAGTCGGCGTCCTCAAGTAATACGACTACGTTAAACCAATTATCTGAAGGATTACTATCAACTAATGAAGTTGGTAGCAATCAACTGAATGCATACGAACAACACCAGCACCAGTCTTCTACAATAAACGACAGTCATAAACGACTGAAAACGTCAGCGTCCACATGTTCATGTCTCGCCTCCAACTACCCCGAGGAGGAGTCCTTGACTCGCACCTGGGCATATAAACTCAAACGTTTACCACGTGACCAACGACTATTCGCCGAGAAGTTTATAAATGACATACTCTTTGAGGCCGAATCGGGAACTTTGCATCGCGGCTCTATGCAATTGAATCCGTATCATGAACCATTTGTACGGTTCGAGGAATCACAGGCCGATGATAATACCAGCAGCACCAGCCATGATAAATCACAAAGTCCCCACGTCCTGAATAAATCACCGAATGCTGGAATTGTACATCCCGGTCACCATTCGACAAATTCCCAGTCGCATGATATAGGCGATATAAAAAGTGCCATAGAAATAAATGATAACTCAACTATACCCTGTATTGAGAATGAAAGTGGTGGTGGAAGTAAGGGTGGTCACAATGTGGATTTTAACAGCAGTTATAATTGATGCAACAATATCTTGGAGGTATTATTTAAGCGAAAATACTTAGCAAACTTTGCGAGTAGAAAGGGGGAAGGAAAGTTATGCGAGTAAGCGGCATTTGAAATAGTAAAAGTTAGCTAAGGATGTCAATTTGTTCTAGTGGATAGCTATGCCAGATTCTATGGGAATTATTCAAATATCTTGAAATCTTTAGAATAAAGCTGATGACTGGATTTCCCAACAGTTAAATAATGTGTTGCTGGTTTTGTATATGAATGTGTATATATGTATGAATATGTAAATGTATAGTTTTTCTTTATGAAAATAAAAATTTTAGGTGACCATTGACGATGAATTATTGTTTGTTTCTCTAAATTAATTTATTGTAATATATAAACCATACAAGGCCAATAATCCTATATTACTGAAACAAACAAAGTGTTGCTTGAATTGTACAGTGAGAAGACCAATGAAAAATCAAGTCCTGGGCATTATTACTAAATTATATTTTTTTTACTTTTTTTTTTGAGACTTTTCCAACACTGAACTATGCACATTTAGTATCAAATGTACATTTAGTATTTTGGACCACCTGAACATTTTGATATTTTGAGATGTGCTGTTATTCCAGAAAACCACAGAATTATGCTTTTACTGTTCTGTTCTGTATAAATTCCTCAATATGAATTTACTCATTCTAATTATGAATGAGGATATTTATATGTTCTCATTATGAATTTGTTTACCCTTCACCACAAACCCCATTGAATTTTGATAATATCGGTTCTGATTTACACATAGCTCCCATATATATGTATGTACCTCCGATTTCACATATATGCACTGTATAAGCAAAATTTTTTACCCGATCTGTATAAAAATTTACAGACTTCTTGATACACTTATACAATGCTAAATTTGAGGGAAATCGGTTCAGATTTAGATATAGCACATATATATGTTACCCCCGATTTGACATGTAAGCGCTGTAGAATCTGTATTTTATATCCGATCAGTACGAAATTCGGCAGAAAAGATTTCTTATTACATGAATGAAGACCGCAATGCCATTTGCGCATTCTTAGGTAGGTGTAGGGTATAATATAGTATATGAATTTAAATTATCTAATTATTCGTCCCTCTGCTGGCTTTCACATCCGCAAGAATTTTGGGGACACGGATTTGTCATGCCCTTTTCTCGTAAGCAACGATCGCCCATCTGATGACAATCGCGTGAGTTCAAATCGCAAAACGGAAAAAATTTCCACTTAAATTTTAATGGTCTTCGAAATTAAATTTTAATAAAATGCATACATGGGTATAGTTATTTTTCACTGTAATTAATAATTTGATTTTAATAAATCCAAATTGTTGTACTAAAAAAAGAATTCAGGACACGCATTTTGCGACTTGAAATCACAATCGCCAATTTTAGGGGAAATGCGATTGCCATCACATTGGCGGATGATTTCGGACTTCAGTGATATCCAAAATCTGCATGATTTACGAGAAAAAGTGGAATTGACAAATCCGAATTCCCAAAATTCTTGCGGATGTGAAAGCAAGCTGTACTGGCGATTATTTATTTATTTATTTATTTTTATTATAAACATAAAAAGGTGAAAAATCAAAATATATATTTTTTGTTGCACGTTCGTTAGTGATTATCTTATTTCAAGTTGTCCAACATTTTCGGAATATTAACTCTTAAGGGATTAGTTTTTTCAGATTTGTTAAATATCTCTTTTGTGTTGAAACTTATAACGTTATAGACGGCACGGTTACTGATGGCGGAATCCTCGAGTCAAAAGAAAAACTTAAAAAATATATTAAATAAATTATGGATTTTTATTTCTTTATTGTACATATTTCTGTTAATTTTCTTTCGTTACTTATTTTAAAAGCAAATCATTTGAACAATTTTGGCAAATCTTGAAATAAATTTGTATATGTTTTAAATTACAGAAAATAATGCAAAATTATTAGACACGTTTTGAAGAATTCTCAAACAAAAATACCTAATATGTATAATAACTAACATTTAAACAATACATAATCTTACAATATAACTGTTAAGTATTTGATTTTGTTGTTCGATAATAAGTGATGTTGGTCGTAGGTTAAAACCAAAACAATTTAAAAATTATGAGGTTACATATCGTTATCCTAGAATTAGATCCCATAGGTATATCATTTTTCTTTTTTAAATAAACGTTTTATTTTTCATCATTCAAAGAAATGCAACAATCCCGTCATGTATGCAGGACCTTCTACTAAACACTATGAGGGGATTGGTTTATCCCTTTTTATATTAATTTCTCCTTGTAATTGTTAAAATCCTCCTTTTTGGTTTGGCATTAACTCTCATTAATAAATACAATTTATTTATCTGATGATCTTATGTATGTATAATCGGAGTCCAACTTAATTGCAAATGTCATTTTATATGATTTTCACGCATTCGAATATTTTTGGTATATGTAGTTGTTACCTTGGTGTCAATTGACTCTTTGATAGTTTGTGACACCTCTCGCAAACCAAACAAAAGGTGAGGCTGCAGCAAACATTAAACCAGCACCTATCATTGGCCGATGTAGAATCCATGCGACGGCGGCGATTACTAACGCCATTGAGAGTGAGAGTAAAACGTTTGTACCAACAGGAAATCGGGGATCCGGTGCAAGTGCCGACAAAAATTGAACACGTGTTACTGGAAATAATGAGGGAAAAGTATTTATCCACAGTTTTAATTTCTTGCACCTATCATTAAGAAGAGTAGTCAAATGAAAACAAACAGATCCAGACTTACATATCAGATGCAGCAGCGTGGAAGTACAGGTAACACCGAAGAATACCAATACCCAACCCATAAAACGGAAGCCCCATGTGGTTAAGCGTTGAGCATGATGTTCTTTTTGGAATACTTCCGTCAATGATAGTTCACCAGGATAGACGAGCAAAATTTTCATGCCGCGACTTGTTGGATAGGGTTCGATTTTATTCTTTACAAGTTTACCCACAATTGTGTACTGAAATGTAAAGGATTTTCAGCGTTATTTTTTGAGGCGTTTTTTTCATTCATTGGTATCTACACTTACCATTTCCCCTTCCAGACCGGCAAAAGAGAACAATAACCGTATGTCACCTATCTCGGGATTAAATATATCATTTGTATGATAGTACAGACCCAAATGTAACTTAATCGTGGGATCTTCCGGTCTGGTATCAGAGGTGAGTTCAACAAAATTGTTGAATTTATTCTTGATATCATTGCTCAATTCAAAGGGGCCTATGTAGACAGCATCTGCGGTCTGTGTGGCAGACTCTATGGGAAATTGTCGTGGATTCTGATGACCAGTTTGAATGTAAAAAGAACGTGAGTCAATGACATGATCACGCCAGTCTCGTGTGTAATAATATGTACGATCTTCGGTGTGAACCGACGCAACACTCTCTCCATAATTGTGTTCCCTGCAAAAACAAAGTTTATTTGAAACCTAATGTTAACTCTATTGCAAAATGTGACCACTTACACAGTCTCCTCTACCCACTGATACATTTGAACTCTCCGCTTCAGTTTGACCGCTAAAACTTGTATGTTATAGTCGGGTTCTGTTAATGGCTCTCCCACGATAATTGGTCCTGTGATATGCACTATACGGTTATTGTAGATTGGCTCTATATCATCGGCGTTAGTCTCAAGGGTGACCGCATCATCTAACGCTTCATCCAATGACATAATTGTGTGCACAGCTCTTCCCTGAAAACAATTTAAAACGCTTTGTTGAGATTTATTCATAATACATATTTGCAAAACATTACCTCATTCCAAAAAAGAACGCCGGCTCCCCCAATAAACAAGATTAGACCAAATGTGGCTATTAACCAACATGAACGATATGCTTCTGCTAAAGTCATTGTTATTGCATTATTCACCATAAACCACTCAACATCCTGCTTCCCGGCTATAGGCAATGAATATTTCTACTAATTTTTTGCCATCAAAGTTCGTAATATTTGCAAAAAAAAAACTAACAGCTGTTCTTGAATTGTGAGATGAATAAATAGGGTTGCCAATGTATCATTTAACAAAAAATATAAAATCACTTATAAGGCATATGCACTTAACCGTTTTGTTTTTTTACAGCCTGTTTCTCTATTTAAGGTGGGTACTATGTTTTTTCAGCTTGAAAAAATTCCACAAAATGTTATTTTAAGTTGAAAAATGGAACGCTTTTTTACTAAGGTCGCATTACATTTTTGAAGTGTGTGTGTAAGCATGTGCATTTTTTTCCTTTTTGCTTTTCTTGAAAACAAACACGAGTTTAAATTATAATCAATAAACAATTAAATGAAATAATGCCGACTTAGAAAATATTTAATTTAAATTGCAGAACGGAAATATTTTGAAGATAATTGTGCTAATGTTATACATACGATGGCGATGCTTGTGAGGCATCAGAAGCCAGGGTAATACAATGTTACTAATAACAAAATAATTTCCTACTGTTGTACGAATATAAATAAATTAAATGATGTTTTGATGAACCGAAAAATATGTTTTATTATTATTTTTAAGGATTTGCATTATATTTGTTGACTTATACAAATTATACTTCCATCCATAAACGGAATTTCTTCTTCCAACTTCTATGGTTGGCAAGAACTCAATATTTTCTTTATAACCATTTAAAAACGAGATCACAGGCACTGCCCAATTCCATTGTCCTACTGCTTCGGTAGCGATATCCGTCCACAATATTTTTCCAGGCTTTTCGTCACGATTGTTCTAAACATACAAACGTAAATGTACATATGTAATTACAAGACAAATTTCACATTATTACATATAGTTACATGTCCGTCCAGTGTTTTGCACATTTTTTGCTTTGCTATCCAATCGGAATGTCGCTCTTCTCGTTTATTCCATATACACATAATTCCAAAGCTTATCATTAGTCTTCATTGTTTCAGATAATTTAATTTAGTATTCTTTATTAGGAAACTTTATTGATAATATTTACAGCAGTTGAATTTCTCGCGGACAAATATAAATATAAATAAATAGGAGTACAATGCTGGCGGCTTCAATTTGTTGCGGCGTTCAATTAATTTGTAGCGGCGCAAAATGTCAATTTCTCACGTTGAAATAAACACAGTACCACAAATGAAAAAATTTCACTCATTTTTTCACAACTTTGGTTTTTGTATGGGATTTCACCGTGAAACCGGAACATAGTACCGTGCTTTAGCACGAAAGCGATGCGAACGAAGAAAAGCTGATTTTAGACCTACTAAAAGGTATCAGAACGACAAAGTGACTGCAAACATAATGGCTGATGCCAGTTAGTAGGTCTAAAATCAGCTGTTCTTCGTTCGCATCGCTTCTACTTCAGGTGGGTACTATGTTTTTTCGGCACGAAAAAATTTCGCAAAATGTTATTTCGAGTTGAAAAATGTAACGCTTTTTTACAAATTCGCATTGCAATTTGGAAGTGTGTGTGTCAAAGTGACACTTTTATATGTATGTATGTGTGTATATGCATGTGCATTTTTTCTTTTTGCTAACATTCTTGAAAACAAATAAAAACAAAATTCGAATCAATAAACAATTGGAATAATGCCGACATAGAAAATAGTTAATTTAAATGTCAGAAAGGAAATAGTGTTGGAGATCATTGTGCTAATGCTATACATAAATTATTTATTTTGTGTTCTTGCGGTGGCGATGTTTGTGAGACATGAAAAGTCAGGGTAGTACAATGTTATAAATAACGAAATAATTTCCTACTGTTGTACGAATATAAATAAATAAAATGATGTTTTGATTAATCGAAAAATATGTTTTATTATTATATTTAAGCATTTACATTATATTTGTTGACATATATAAATTATACTTCCATCCATAAACGGAATATCTTCTTCCAACTTCTATGGCTGGCAAGAATTAAATATGTATGTTCTTTACAACAAATTCCAAATCGAGATCACAGGCACTGTCCAATTCCATTGTCCTACTGCTTTAGTAGCTTTAGCCGTCCATAATGTTTCTCCTGGCTTTTGCACACAATTATTCTAAACATACAAACATAAATGTACATATCTAATTACAAGTCAAATTCCACATTATTACATTTAGTTACATGTCCTTCCAGTGTTTTGCACATTTTGTTTGCTTTTGTACTGCAATCCAATTGGAATTTCGCTCTGCTGGTTTATTCCATAAACATAATTATTTTTCCAAGTTACAAGGTAAAACTAAACCACAATGGTTGACTTCTGAGTTAAAGGCTAGGAAAAAGTTCTGCAACAAGCTATTCAACATTGGGGAACACCTGGATACAAAACTCATGTAGGGGAACCAACATGCTTACAACAAGGGAAAGGCGCTGTCTCATCTCAAGGTGAACTCTGGCTTGATTAGACAAATTTAATACCTGCTCAACAGAAGACACATGACATCGAAGCTTGATGAAAAGGTTGGCTTCGGAGTACACTGTAAAGAACTTAGTCTGGAAATAGCTCACAGACTACCAGATACATGCAGTGTCTAAGAAGCCGAAATAATGGCAATAAAGAAATCGCCACGTAACTGAGTCGTAACAAACACTGGCCTTGTCATTTACTCGGACAGACACGCTGCCTACAATTCATGCAAGCTTTGGCTTAGGCAAGAGGCAGTCCAATGAAAGATGGGCAGAAATCGGCATCTGTAGGGTAGCCAGATAAATCTGTGGAGAGATTTATTCGATATTTCGTTCCTCTTTGAGGAACATCTTCACGAATATGTATAACATTGTTGAAAATAAAACAAAAACCAACACTAAATGTATTGGAAACAGCATAAACATCGTTCACTTACGAGTATGTAAACAAAACTAACACAAAACATAAAAAGACATACGTCCTGCCTTGTTGCCGTCTGTTTTCTTACTAGTTAATCATTTTCTTACTCGATTATATTTAACTTCTTTATTAGGAGTCTATAGTTGCTTGCACATCCTTTTATGTCAGCTTTGTAATTAATGCGTTTTGTTGTTGTGTTAATGATGTGCAGTGTCTCTAGCATTAACCTTTTGTAATTGCTCTCACTCTCTATTACTCGTACTCCTATGTCGGGTTCGTGATCGGAAAATCGGAAAATTATCAACTAGTAAGAAAACAGACGCATCGGACTTTGAATATGAATTGGAAATTGAAGCAAATGAAATATTGGACAGCGATGAAGAATCCGAAGAAGAAAGTGAGAATGCACCAACTCAAACGGTTTTTTGCTTGGAAAAGATGGTACCAAGTGGAGTACAGCTGAACCCGCTACAGTGAAATTCCGCCAGCACAACATCATGCTTTTCGGAGGTGGACCAAAAACAAACCTGACCACTCCGCTTGAGGTGTTCAAGCTTTTCTTTTTACCGAATATTACGTTCATCATCCATCGTAACACAAACAAATCTATATGGAGAAAAAGTTACACGCAAATCGAACGCAGAACATGCAAACAGCATACCACGAGTATGGGTTGATATGACAAGTGTTGAGCTTGACGCTTTTATTGGGATACTATAGGCTGTTGGTGTCAGTCATAATACTATGCTGCTCTCAAGATTGATGTGGCAAACATCAACACCAATATTCCGTGCAGCCATGTCATATAGACGATTTGTTACTTTGATGCGCTGTATTCGATTTGACGATAGTCGTACGCGCGCATTTCGTCAACCAACCGACAAAGCTGATCTCATTCGCGACATATGGAACTTCTTGAATAACAATCTTGCCAGTAATTTTGAACCATACGAAAGTGTAAACATCGATGAGCAGCAAACAAAGTTCACGCAATACATACCATCAAAGCCCGCAAAGTATGGCATAACAGTATGGTGGGCATGCGATGCGAAAACCAAATATCCGTTGCAAGGAAAACTGTACACTGGTAAGGAGGGAGAACAACGAGAGACAAACCAAGTCGAAAATGTGCTCATGAGTTTGGCTAATCGATACACCAACAGCGGCAGAACTATTATTGCTGATAACTTATTTACAACATTAGACGCAGCAAAACGTCTTTCGTCGATTGGACTAGCATACGTTGGCACCATTAGATCCAACAAAAGGTGTCTTCCCAAAGAAGTGAAAAAGACAGCAAACGGCCAGTGCTTTCATCTGTGCTACGTTCCAAAGAAGAACAAAGCAGTAAATCTACTATCCACTGTGCACTAGACCATGAAAGTTGAAGGCGTACCATAAAAACCGGAAGCTATATTATCTTACAATTCAACAAAGGCCGGCTATTAGAAATTAGAAATGGGTGCAGGGGGAATTTTTAAAATGTCGCAACATGATGTGATATTATTTTTCAGAAACGAAATCACCATTAGTCTAAAGACCAAAATAATATACGAACATACTTAGAAATTCAAAGTTACGGTACCATTTTTGCCATACAAATGCATGAAAGCGTATAGGCATATGTGTTTGTTCGAAGGTTTCAGAATATGTCTTTGACGGGGGGTTAATTAAAAACAACTAAAATTATTAGTTTAGAATAATATTAAGGGCCGTTAACAATAAATAAATAAACTATGGTTAAGAGCAAAATGCCGCTTATAGCTGTCAAATCCCATACAATTTATCTTTCGTTAGCTCTAACGCTCGGTTATTTTGTTTTGTGTTAATGGGGGTTAGTATAATATAAATTTTCTGGACCTGAGGACCCCATTTTATTGAGACATACCGGCCTATCGGATATTTTTTTAAATTTGTATATGCAATATTGGGAGTCTATTCGACTTTTCCTTTCGTTTGAGTATAATATTGATTTTGGGCACCCAGATATATTTATTTATTCAGTCTATGGATTACAATCCTTACAGACTCGCAAATTTATTTATTGGATGCATTTTTAACATTTTTTTCATATTTAAGCTTTTTTCCATTTCTATTCGTTTGAGTATAATATGGACTATATCGGGGACCGGGTCCATTGTTTGAGTCCTGAGGGCCCCTTTGTTCCGAGCCCCAGTTTTCATATTTTCGTAATGCGCACAATAAAGTACATTCATACTTTTAGGGGCACAATAACCTCGCCAAATGCAAACGGCAATAGCTAGAACAGTGAAATTTGTAATAGGGTTGCCCTTAGTTAAAGTTCAATTCATGACGAATGCGTGTATTTGACCTAAATTTTTATCAAGATTTCGGAGGAACATATTTACCGTCAGAAGATCGTGAGAGTACCATCAAGATACATATCACTGTCTGAAACATTTCATTAGCCTCAAAAGCTCAAAATCTGTAAAGAAGCTGCATTTAGTCATAACGATTTTTAAAGTAATTTTGCTGTTTGTGATCAAATTCCTCTAACAACATTGTTTTCAAGATCATAAAGATGCTAAACATGTAAAAGGTTAACAATTATTGTAAAATTTACGTTTTCTGAAGTTGCTGCTCGAAAGTTACGTAATTTAATTTCGCAGAGCTTTTTATAATCAGCTGGTTGCAGTACTTTTCCTTGTTCATTTATTCATGGTACTACCTTCTATTATGAAATAT
Organism: Eudasyphora cyanicolor; assembly: GCA_963930755.1. Taxonomy (NCBI): domain Eukaryota; kingdom Metazoa; phylum Arthropoda; class Insecta; order Diptera; family Muscidae; genus Eudasyphora; species Eudasyphora cyanicolor. The sequence goes on from OZ005735.1 coordinate 160,417,191, forward strand.
ACCTACTCTAATAAATGACAGTGTAAACATATGTTGTGATTTGTTGACTTCATATGAGTTATCATTTAACAGTGAATTTTGACAGAAATCGAAATCAGCGATTGACGTTCATTTGTTTACCATTTACCATGCAATCCAAGAGCGAAACTATGGAGCATTTACCTCCTGAAATTATTGCAAAATTGTGTTTTGATAAATTCAGAAGTCTGCCAAAAACAGGAAAACCCAAAGAAACCGAATGGACCGTACTGGCGGGAGTTGTGATACACAATTCACGTAGTGGTAGCCATGATGTAGTCTCGCTTGGATCTGGAACCAAATGTATTGGTAGAAGTAAGTTATGTTCCAAAGGTCTAATACTAAACGATTCACATGCTGAGATATTGGCTCGCAGGGCTCTCCTGAGGTATTTTTACTTTCACATACAGAAAGCTTTGGAAACGAATAACGACACTATATTTGAATGCCTAGCTGGCGAAAAGAAATGCAAATTAATGGATGGATTATCTTTTCACTTCCTAAGTACTCAAACTCCTTGTGGAGATGCCTGTATTGTCGAGACGGATGATCATTCTGCCGAAGAGGATGAGCCATTATGCAAGAAAATTAAATTGGAAAATTATCCAAGTGAAGAGAGAAGTGGGATGGTAAACGGCGATATCGTATATACGGGAGCTAAATTATTGGGTCCCAATCATAACGACCTTATAGAACAAATTGTTGGAGCAGTGAGAACTAAGCCTGGTAGAGGTGAGCGAACGTTGTCCATGAGTTGCAGTGACAAATTAGCCAAATGGCAAGTAATGGGAGTGCAAGGAGCATTATTAGATGTTTTGTTAGAATCACCAATATATTTTGAAACCCTAAACTTTTGTCAAACTGACTGCAGAGCTTTAGAGAGAGCCATATGGAAGCGATTTTCAAATCAGGATTATAAAAATGATAAATATTATTTGCATAAGCCCCAGATACGAGTGTGTAACATGGACGAGTTTCCACATAACCAAGATGAAAATAGACAGCCATCGCCCAATGGCCTTGTGTGGTGCAATATACCAGACATTTTCAAGTGAGTATTTCTACAAATTACTTTTGGACGATAATTATATTTTAATATTTTCTTTCCTTAATTGCAGACCCTATGAGATATCTGTTAGTGGCAAACGACAAGGTGTTACAAGCAAAAAGTTAAACACTACCCAAGCCGCATTAGCTGTTGCTAAATATAATTTGTTTAAGATTTTTTCGGAAACTGTCAAACTGAAGCCAGACTGCTTGAAAACGTCTATAAATTTAGAGCTGATGAGTTATTTAGAGGCGAAATTATTGTCTGTAGACTACCAAATTGCCTGGAATGAACTCAAAAAGAAATACTTTAAGCAATGGTCTGCGAAACCAGAAGATGTTTTAAATTTTACGCTTGATGATGTGGACGCACAAAAAAATAAAAAAGTTGTGAAATAAATATGAATTTATTTATTATCTATATTGTTATCTACAATACTATATAATATTTTTTAAAGTGTTATCATATCGATAACTCCATTCTACAACATTTTATGTTCAACAAGGTAGTTTTTTTAAATTTGTATGGATAACTTTGTGAATAAGTTTTGATTTAATTGAAGGATAAAAACCAAATGTTGACTGAATATAATTTGGAATATTTAGAATTTAATAATGAAATGTCCCTGAACACAGGCTATGTCGACTTAGCATTGTTTGGAATGAAGTTATCGATATGCGGATCACACAAATTGTTATGCCAATTATATTTTTCTTTAATTTTGTAGTAGAATTTGCAATTTTAGAGTTGATCGATTTTGTTAAGAAATTTGAACTTAATCCTTAATTTTTTTTAATATGTTCAATATTTTTGGAGCTTAATTTTTCACTTATTTTTTTACATTGAATTTTCTCCGGGTAAAATTAAATTTGAATATGAGACATTTTATTAAAATTAGGATATATTTCGTTTCATATTGAGATTTTGCAAACAAAATTGGCTGCTAATGGTTATTTGAAATTGAGATTTTAATCGGAAATTTTCTGAATCACATTTTAAATTAGAATATATCCATCCATCAAGTCCATTATATTATCGAAGAAAGTTTTCACGATAAATAATCCGATACTCCCGAATATTCTAGCGTGACTTGTCTGCAGTGGCTTTTACACAGCCGATTCAAGGAGTCGAAGTAAGATCCTGAACGCTACAAACATCACATGTCCGAAAAGCACTTTTTTGTCCGGTAAGCGCTTTTTTTCCGGTAAGCGTATTTAGTATACAGTTGGCCCCGCCTGACTTTGTAAAATATTTTCTAGACACCGAAAAATTGCAATAATAAATATTGAAGAAATTGACTGTATTTGAATGATATATGAATTTTAAATGTGAAATCTCAATTTTAAATTTAATATTATCATGTTATTTTATTAATGTAATTTAAAGCCAGTATCAAAAAATACTTGGTTCACGCTAATAATTTGTCTGTAGGTTCGATACTTAAATTAACAATTGAATAATTGTAATTGGATCAATTTGAATTGTAAACACTCTATTTCAAATGAGATTTAACGTATTTCAAATCAAGATACCGGTTTCAAGTGAAATGTGAGCAATTCCAAATGTAAAATAGTAATTTCATGTGAAATTTTTAAAGTACTGTAGTTTAAAGTTATTCTAAGGATATAAGGTGATACTATCTGTATTTTTGTTGTTCAATATTTGTAAAATTTTCAAATACATTTTCTTAATTTTCATGTCTCCGTAAAATCAGTACGAAATAATTCTGTATCTTGTGAACGTTTGGATATATTAGATATAGCCATCGTTTAAGGATGTTGGGGAATTTGGCAGTTTGGCAACGTCGTCCAAAACGCCACAATGCTATTGATTTAACAGGATTCCATTTACCGTTAGATTCCATATAAATTGCAACATTACTCCTTCTCGTAGTGCCACTCGGTTTACAAAAACCTCGCTAGAGGAGGCTACAATTTAACCTTTCATGCGACTACGCCGCAATTACAGCATCTTAGTGAATATTGTAAAAGCCTCTTCTATATCAAGAAAGGTCATCACAGTGAGGATTCGATTGTGCCCGCCAGTTCATGCGGGGCATATTTTGTAGACCGGCACATCACAGTGGCGATTCGATTGTGCCCACCAGTTCATGCGGGGCATATTTTGTAGACCCGTTCTTGTTGTAAGTATGCTTCTTCCCCGTCAAGAGATTTGTATCCAGATTTTCTCTAATGAATGAGTATAAGAGTTTTTCTAAAGTTTTCAGTAGGAACGACGAGGATTGCCTAATTGTTCAGATGTCCTTTGGTTATAAAGGGTTTTCCAACAAGAGGTGTTATTTTGGTATTCAAAAAAAATTAAATTTTTTGAGATAAATGATCGGATGTTTATTTCATAATAAAGAGGAAGGTATGCCGTTAATAATGAAAAACAACATCAGCCAAATGGCCACCACGACCACGCTCACAGGACCATATCCTTTTCATGAAATTTTCCATAACCAAATCGCAAAGTGGCTGCCCTATGTCCTCGGTAGCCTCACGAATTCTATCTTTGAGGTCTTGAATCGGCGCTGGGCTGTTGGCGTAGACCTTATCTTTCACGTGGCCCCAAAGGAAGAAGTCGCAAGGTGTTAAATCACAAGATCTCGGTGGCCAATTGTGATCACCTCTTCGAGAGATAAAACGGTCCGGAAACTTTTCCCGTAACAGAACAATGGATTCGTTGCTTGTGTGGCACGTATCGCCGTCTTGTTGAAAGTAAACGTTGTCCAGATCAATACCATCCAACCCCATGCCATCCATTCACCGTAACTGTTGATCCAACCTCATTTTCGAAAAGTAAGGTCCAATGACCCCGCCGGACCATAAACCGCACCAAACAGTCGCACGTTGAGGATGGAGAGGCTTCTGAAAAATAACTCTTGGGTTTTCCGAGCCCCAGATGCGACAATTTTGCTTGTTGACGTAGCCACCGAGGTGGAAATGGTCAGTCAAGATGATTTTCGATTTTTCGAATTTTAATAATTTCAACGCGTTGTTGAATCGTGTATCGTTCCATTTTTAGTAATGGCGTACCTACTTGTTAAATGTCAAAGAATAAAAGTTTCAAAAATGACAGCTACCAAAATACCGGGTGATTCAAAATAACACCTCTTGTTGGAAAGCCCTGTATCTTTCCCGCTTTGCGTACGAATACCTCTTTGGTAAACGATTACCAACAATTACGAATACAAGATTATATATTGTCCAACCTTCATATAAGTATTTTCTCATATGTATGTATGTATATATATTTTCTCCAATAATGTACTTCATCTGCAGTTCTAATGGAGAAATGCCATGCGGACCACTTAATTTTAATGTGTCAGAGACGGTAATCGCCAGCTTAGTATGGATTTGTCGGTCAAAAATTTATTGACGTTTGTTGTCCACTGGCTTTCTTGCAGATCCTTCTGTCTTTCGAGTTCCGCCCGGAGGAGTTCCCCGGGAAATATGTGAATGTTTAATTTTTCTCCAGTTGTTATCTTTATTTTACAGATAACCTACTGTACAGGGTGTTGTGAATAGTAATAGTATCTTCCTCAGCCTTAGGTTAGTTTATTTTTATTTATTTTCCTCAGCCTTGCTGCGTTTGAGATCTTTTACACTTCTCCACAGAAGGTATGCAAAGGACGTCCTTGCGCTTTCATTATAGTTTTTTCCTTGCTATTTATAACATCCCAGCCATTAGTGATAGCTCGTTGTCTTGGTTTTGGACAAGTTTGTCATTCGGTTCGAATAGAAATTTTGAATTTGGTGTTTCTGTCAGAAAATTTCGATTTCGGTACGTTATCATATTCAATATCTATCGATACATACATATATGACTCTCCTATTTATGTGTAATTTTGACGTCTGTTTCAAAACTCAACAATGCACAACTAATATCAAATGTTCTGCAAGTGAGAAAGTATTTTTTATTCTCCTCAATATTTAATTATTTTGCAATTGACGGTTATTCCAGAAAACCGCATATATATATATATATATATATATATATATATATATATATATATACACCCAAAAAAATTTGTTTGCTGTTAATAACAAACAACGTCTGCTAATTTTTAGCAACCATTTTTTCTGCTAATACAGCACATTTTCTGCTGTAATAGCAAAAAGTTTGCAGTTTTGCATTAGCAAACGCACTGCTGAAAAATTTGCAGTTTGCTGAAAATTTTTGCTGTTAATCAAAATATGTGAAAATAAGACAAAAGTTGCAATAATTTACATGATATAGTTCAACTACCACTGAAAATCAAAAAGGTGAAGGTCATTCGTGAGATAAGAAAAGTATATTTAAAAAAAAAATTAAATAATTATTCGGCGATATCTGTTTTCGAGTTACGGTTCTCAATATTTTTATTTTTTCATTGGATTTTAAAAATTTTGGAAATAGGAGTCGATTAAAACTGCAAAAAGTAAAACACAAATCGATAACGAATATGATTTGACGATTTCAAAATCTTAGTTCCGGACATACAATTAAAATTAATCTCTTGTGTTTAGATTTTAGTTTCTAATTTGTATATTTTAATGAAACCAAAGCTAAACATTAATATTTTATGTGCAATTTGTAAAAATGTTTATAAAGTCTGATTCACACAAGGCAATTTTATTTCAAGCAAGTGTCAAAGTTTGTAGGAAAGATACAAAGCACTTTCCGGTTGGAAGAAATTGCCTCGTGTGATCTAGGACTAAGTATTGTGTATGCAAAAAAAGTTAAAAAATGAGAGAATTCCTAAAGACTTAGGGTGAGTATTAAGAGAAAATTTCGCAAGATTTTATCATTCTGTGCAAAGACGATTTTTATACGGTTTCCACGGCTATTCCTGTGTGTATTGTTGTTGTTTCAAAGTTCGAATAAAAAACAAAACGTTCAATCGAGTACGAGATTGAACCAACTGCCTCCCCTACAAACACCATTAAACCGCTGATAAAATTGCCTCGTGTAAATTGGGACGAACATAGACACCTCAACACACCCGGTAATTCGGCGTCTCTCTCTGTCAAACTTTGACACTTGCTTGGAAAAAGTTGCCGGGTGTGAATCTGGACATAGATGCATAGTCCGAATTTACACTAGGCAAGTTTTTTCAGCAGCTTATCATCAAATTCTCTTTTGAACTTGCACGAAGAACTCAAAACGTTCAGGGAGAGTTTTTTCCTCCCTCTTGCCGACTGCCCCTGTCTCCAACAAAACGCCGATAATCTGCTGAACATTCAGCCAGTGTAAATCCGGACATACGGAAGATAATGTTCAGATTCACACTCGGCAACTTTTTCCAAGGAAGTGTCAAAGTTTGATGGAGAGAGAGGCGGACGGAAAGAGCTCTCTCCTACAAACTTTGACACTTGCTTGGAAAAGTTGCCGAGTGTGAATCTGGACAATGGGGAAAGTAGTTTCTTGTACTGGCAATCCGTTTTGTGTTTTTCATTCGCACTTTGCTGCCTTTGTTTCCAACAAACACCGAATTGCCCCGTGTGAATCGGGACATAGACATGCTTTATGACGGAAAAAAGAAAATTAAAAAAGCGGCGTTTAATTTATATTCCTTACCACTGAAACCAATTTTTTCCATTAAAATGTGCTTGCGATAAGTTACACATATATTCATATTTGTGCAGATAACAAAATCTCATATAAAATGTTTATTTCGCTTATCAAAAAATATTGACAGACGTAATACGCTTTCACTAGCATTCAAGAGTTGCCCTCTTTGACAGACATCGTGCGCCGACGCCGGCTATTTAGTAACACCCTTTGAAGAATAAAATATTTTACGCCGAACAAATTGAATTGGATTGAAATTTTCGTTCTGTTTGTTAATTCGCATTAACAAAGCATTCCGCGAAGATAATGCAAATGATTTTAATAAGTAAAACGGTTCCGGGACAGCTTCGACAACACTTACAAATGGCTAAAGAAAAAAAGGCGAAATTGTGCATGCCTTGGAGGATCAATTAATCAAGTTGGAACAGGTAAGCGTACACAAATTGCAAATTTCTCTATGATTGTGTAAAGCTGAGTATAGACGATTGCCAGATCGGCAAACGTTATCAACCCTGTTAAAGTGCTGCAAATATACGGACAATGTCAGATTGTTAGGCAAAGGTGAATTGACAGTTCAGACGATTGCACGAAAACATTACAATTTCATATATTTTGTAAATATTTATATGCAGGATTGCCAATAAAAATACATTAGGCATGTTTTCGTTACAAGCTAGCACTTTTAGTTTAGCACTTTGCAACGAAAACAACTGACTTCCACTAACTGGCACATAAGCAATAAGTGGCGGATTTTCACTATCTGGTAGCAATGGTGTCATGAGTTGCGAAGAAAGAACAGTGCGAAACAGACAAAAAATTCGTGAAAAGAATTTATAAAACATTATATTTACTATTCTATGTTCAATTGTTTACACTATTTTGCAAATATTAAAATAATTTCCCATTTTTGTTCTTCTTCTTCCCGTTAATTCACAATAATTGATAAAATCTCTCCAAAAATGGGATGCCATATTGCTAAATATGGGGTGCCCAATCTGGCAACATCATACTCGATTAAGACATGAACACAAGCACCAAACTTCATCGGGAACTAATAGTGCTTAAAAGTGCTTAGCTCCCCATACAAATTAAGCACTTATGGTGTAACGAAAACACGCCTATTATAGACAGAGTTGCAAATAAAATGTTTTTCTGGCAATGGCGCCGTTGTCACATGCATAAACTTCGCACATATAACAATCAGCAAATTATCTCGCAATGACTTTTCTGCTAACGTTGCAACACAAAAATTGTATGTTCACACGGTTGTAAATTCACAGGGCTGCATTTTTCCGCCATTTTTCTGGCAATGTTGTCCGATCTGCAAATCGTCTGTACTTACCTTAAGTCTTATTTCTGGTTGGTTTCATGATTCTCAGCAAGCTCTATGGCTCTAGACATGTACAATTACCGTGTATATAGGGTGAACCCAATTGGCTAACGCGTAGGAGTCACTGATCATCATATGGTCTTGGAGAACATCAAATATAACCAAAGGTCGTACGATGTATTTTCTTTATTGTTATCATTCGGACAAAAAGAAGATAGTTATAATGCCAGTGACCGGTAAGTATTGTGTGTAGATGCTCCTATTTAATTTTCTAAATGATTTATATTTTTTGATCAAGCGTACACAAATGCACATAAAGGACCATGTTATCAATTAATCAAGACGCAACAGGTAAGCGTACACAAATTGAAAATTAAATGTACTATGATTATAAGACTTATTTCTGTTTGTTTTCAAGATTCTCACCAAGCAGTGTCCTATTAAAATACGGGTATAAAAGATGATCTGAAATTTCGTAGCAACTACAATGTATAAATTCAGATAACTTGTGTCATGGCTGGACTAACCAATATTTTTCCTTGTCTACTTTTCCAAATCGCATACAACTCTTGGAAGTGTGACCCTAATGATAATACCTGCAACAACTCGTAAGTATTTTTTTCCATTTTGTGATTTGTTTACCGAAATGGCAACATTGATTATTTACTCTATATGTTCCAACGATGGTCGCTAATATCCGAATCACGAAGCAACCTTTTGGCTCCAAAACACTCAGGATAATTTAGTCTAATTTGGATGTAATCCATGGATTTTGCCCAATGATATGGCTCTGGACATGTACAATTAGATACCGTGTCTATAGGGTAAACCCAACACATTGGCCAATATTGACAGAGTTCGCGTCGATGTCGTACGATTTATGTTCTTTATATTTATCCTTCGGACAAAAAAAAGATAATTGTTAATGCCAGTGACCGGTAAGTATTGTTTGTAGATAGTCCTATTGCTATTCAATTTTATTAAATGACTAGCTGAGCCCGGTGCGCTTCGCTGCCCATGTCAAAATTATTCCGATTAAAAAGATATTATTTTTGTAATAATTATTATTTATTTGTTCTTTATTGAAGTGCTCTTTGGTATACTACATTTTTTGTTTTGCCACTTGGTGCGAATACATAAAGATCGGATGGTTTACCAATGCGCGAGCGCAATAGCTGGACCCGGTCCACTTCGTTGCCCCAGACTTCAGATTTCCGATCCCGTTCATTTTTGGACTAAATACGTAGACTGACACCAAATATGTATGCACAAAATTACATTGATCTCTCTAACAAATTGCTCAAGATATATCACACACATAATTACAGCAGTCTCTCTAACAAATTGTGCAAGATATATAAATTTAAAGTATTGACTTATATGGCCGGGGCCACGCCCAGTGACCAGATCCCGCCCATTTTTGTGTCAATCACGTTTACAACCACCAGGACCATATACACAAAATTACAGCACTATCGCTAACAAATTGTGCAAGATATTCCAATTTCAAAACTTGATTCACTCGGTCGGTGCCACGCCCATTAGTCTGATCCCGCCCATTTTTGGACCAATCACGTAGACTGCCACCAGGTACATATACGCAATATTTCACCACTCTCGCTAACAAATCGTGTAATATATCTCAATATCAAAATTTGGCTTATATGGGCTGGGCCACGCCCGTTGGTCTGGTCCCGCCCATTTTTGGACCAATAACGTAGACTGCCACCGGATACACACATATGAACTAAATTGCAGCACTCTCGATAATAAATTGTCTAAGATATCTCAATTTCAAAATTTGGCTTATATGGGCGGGGCCACGCCCATAGGTCCGATCCCGCCCATTTTTTCCGATAACGTAGACTGTCACCGGATAAATATGCACTAAATTGCAGCACTCACGCTAACAAATTGTTGAAGATATCACAATTCTAAAATTTGGCATACAGGGGCGGGGCCACGCCCTTTGGTCCGATCCCGCCCATTTTTGGACCAAACACGTAGACTGCTATCAGATACATGTACACCAAATTATAGCACTCTCGCTAATAAATTGTGCAAGATATCTCAATTTCAAAATTAGGCTTATATGGGAGGTACCACGCCCCTTTGTCCAATCCCGCCCATATTTGGAGTAAAGCTTGGAACGCATACATTAAACGGATGTACCAAATTTTGTTCAAATACCTATAATAGGAGCAGAAATATCGGATTTTTAACCTGCGATTTGTATGGGAGGTACCACGCCCCTTTGTCCAATTAATTTTTTTTTTCTATATAAACCATCTCGTGAAAATTTAGAATCGAATAAAAAAAAAATCATCCAAATCGCTCCAGCCGTTCTGACGTGATGCCATTACACAGATGGACCGTTTCATTTTTATATATATAGATTTATTTTTCATTTATATTTTTAGATCACAGTTCGAAACCCTTATCAATACATGGGCTGAATAACTTCAGGTTGGAGTCCTGGTTGATATACTCTTCTCAAATATCAGGAAAATATAAAATTTGTATTTCTTTTATTAAAATAAAAAAGAAAGAAACGTATGCTAGAATAACAAAAATAGTTTGTTCTCCCAGCCGCTTTTTTCTGTTAAATAATAGCAAAATTGTTTGCTAAAATGACTTCTAGTTTGCTGCAGTAGCAGGCAAATTTATGTGCTAAAATAACAACCATAGGGTTGCTAAAATAACAGACGAAGTCTGCTTTCCCTTTTTCAGCAGACACAGACTGTTGAAACAACAAACATTTTTGCTAATGATACTCACAAAATTCGTTGAGTGTAGGATTGTTGCAAAACGATAATTAGTATAAATTATATATTATTATTAAAAATTTCAAATTAAAGGAAATTTAAAGGAAATCGTAATAAATAATGGTAATATCGATAACTCTATTTCCCTCTATCTTAATCCCTACTTTGAAAATTCGTTGTTAAAAAATATATAACCTATATAAATATAATATAAATAGCTTAGTCAAGAGCCAACTTAAAATTTATATAACGTTTTTCATGTTGAAAAACGAAAGTTTTTGTAGTCTATTATTGTATTTGCACTCAACTAAGAAACATTGTGAATTAAAGAAATGAAAATATCTATCAGCTTAGGTTAAAAAAATATCCAAAAAGTAAATTATCTAAAATTTCTTAAATTGTCCAACATATACAGGGTCTCCCATATTCGACGGACCCATCTGGCAACGCCATAACTTTTGACAGAGATGTCAGATCGCTTAATGACATACCGCGTTTGAAGCGTCAGTCCAAGCAGATTTTTACCATGGAACAATACACGCCACGCGAGCGCTCTGAAATAGTTGAAATTTACATTCAACAGAAGAAGTCAATTGTGAAAACTCAACGTGCTTTTAAAAAATGTGAGAAGTCTAAGAACACCATTAAGCGTTTATACGAAAAATTTTCGACTGGTGAGGCTCTTTCTAATCCGAAGAGGCCAAATAAAAGTCGACCAAGGCGATCGGCCGAGAATATCGCTGCCGTACGAGCCAGTGTTGAGAGGTCCCCAAGAACATCCCAAAAACGCCGTTCTCAGCAGTTGGGCATGGCTCGGTCCACTTTACAACGGATTATTCGCGTTGATTTGCATTTGTTCCCGTACAAAATTCAATTGACGCAAAGATTGTTGCCTGCGGACAAGCCTCGTCGATTGGAATGGGCCCAACGAGTCCGTGGGTCCGTCGAATATGGGCAACCCTGTAATTATCTAAAAAAGTCCACTCAAAGAATTTTGTGAGTATCATTAGCAAAAATGTTTGTTGTTTCAACAGTCTGTGTCTGCTGAAAAAGGGAAAGCAGACTTCGTCTGTTAATTTAGCAACCCTATGGTTGTTATTTTAGCACATAAATTTGCCTGCTACTGTAGCAAACTAGAACAGTCGTTTTAGCAAACAATTTTGCTAGAATTTTTGTTATTCTAGCATACGTTTCTTTCTTTCTTATTTTAATAAAAGAAATACAAATTTTATATTTTCCTGATATTTGAGAAGAGTATATCAACCAGGACTCCAACCTGAAGTTATTCAGCCCATGTATTGGTAAGCGTTTCGAACTGTGAAATCTGTATGTATGCTTGATCTAAAAATATAAATGAAAAATAAATCATTTAATAAAATTAAATAACAATAGGAGTATCTACAAACAATACTTACCGGTCACTGGCATTAACAATTATCTTCTTTTTGTCCGAAGGATAAATATAAAGAACATAAATCGTACGCCATCGACGCGAACTCTGTCAATATTGGCCAATGTGTTGGGTTTACCCTATAGACACGGTATCTAATTGTACATGTCCAGAGCCATATCATTGGGCAAAATAATCTTATCCATGGATTACGTCCAAATTAGACTAAATTATCCTGAGTTTTTTGGAGCCAAAAGGTTGCTTCGTGATTCGGATATTAGCGACCATCGTTGGGACATATAGAGTAAATAATCAATGTTGCCATTTCGGTAAACAAATCACAAAAAGGAAAAAAATACTTACGAGTTGTTGCAGGTATTATCATTAGGGTCACACTTTCAAGAGGTGTATGCGATTTGGAAAAGTAGACAAGGAAATAAATGGCTAGTCCATCCATGACACAAGTTATCTGAATTTATACATAGTCGTTGCTACGAAATTTCAGATCATCATTTATAGCCGTATTTTAATAGGACACTGCTTGGTGAGAATCCTGAAAACAAACAGAAATAAGTCTTATAAACACAGTACATTTAATTTTCAATTTGCGTACGCTTACCTTTTGCATCTTGATTAATTGATAACATGGTCCTTTTGGGCAAAATTATCTTATCGATGGATTTCATCCCAATTAGACTAAATTATCCCGAGTTTTTGGAGCCAAAAGGTTACTTCGCTATGCTGATATTAGCAACCATCGTTGAAGCATATGGTGTAAAAAATTTATGTTGCCATTTCTGGTGATACAGGTTTAATTAATGAAATAAGTAAACAAATCACAAAACAATTACTTACGTTGTTGCAGATATTTTCGTTAGGACCACACTTCTAAGAGGTCTATGAGATTTGGAAAAGTAGACACGGAAAGAAATTGCCAGTCCATTGCTATCACAAGTTCTTTGTATGGACAGCATACATTTAGTTTACTTTTGTAGCCGTATTAACGTATAGGGTTTTAATAGGACACTGCTTGCTGAGAATCATGAAAACAACCAGAAATAAGACTTACACAATCATAGTGAAATCTGCAATCTGTGTACGCTTACCTGTTGCAACTTGATTAATTGATCCTCCAAAGCATACGCAATTTCGCCTTTTTTATACCCTCACTTTAGTGTGACGAGGGTATATATCATTTGCTACGGAAAAAAGTGTAACACGTCGAAGGAGTGACCTAAGACCCCAAGTATGTTCGGAGGAAATCCGTTTTGGGTCATTTTAAGTCGAATGAGCAATGTCCGTCCGTCTGTCTGTCTGTGTGTCTGCTGGCTGGTGCGCACGATAACTCTCGAAAGGAGTAACCGATTGACCTCAAATTTGGTATGTGGTAATATTTTTTCTATCTCCGGCTAAGTTCGAAGATGGGCCATATTGGTCCACTCCTTCTAGTACCTCCCCCACAAAGGGTTAAAATGTTGTGAAATATTGATTCTTTAATAACTGCTATACTACTTATTCGAATCTTTTGAAATTCCACACATAGTATTAGCTTATTAGTCGTTATCAACTCGAGAAAAATGGGCGAAGTCGCCACGTCCCTTTTGGTACCTCCCACACAAATGCACCATTTTGCACCAAAAGTTAACAGCTTATAACATTAATAACAGTGTATAAAAATACTTGAAATTTTGTACAGTATTATGCTTTTATATTGCCTACAGTACAGGGAAAAATGGGTGTTGTTGTCACGCCCCTTTTGGTACCTCCCACACAAAGGTACCTTTGTGCACCAAAAGTTAACAGCTTATAACATTAAAACCAGTGTATAAAAATACTTGAAATTGTGTACATTGTAATGTTTTTATAGTGTCTATAGCCCTGTGCAAAATGGGCGTTATTGCCACGCCCCTCTTTGTACCTCCCACACAAAATGCCCAAATCATACCACAATTTAATGTCTCATAACGTTTATACCAGTGCACATAATGCTTATAAGTCGGCACAGTGCAATGAATTTAAAGTATCTAATGTTCAGCAAAAAAAAGGTGTATTTGATAAACCCCTTCTGGTACCTCCCACACAAATTGACAGAATAATTCGAGTAATATTCAATATTACATTACTCACAAAGTGAGGGTATACCTTAGTCGGTTTACCCGACTGAAACTTTCTTACTTGTTGTCTTTAGCCATTTGTAAGTGTTGTCGAAGCTGTCCCGGAACCGTTTTACATATTAAAATCATTTGCATTATCTTCGTTTTTCATTGCCAAAAAGTTTACTTTACTCCGCCCGCGGAATGCTTTTGTAATGCGAATTAACAAACAGAACGAAAATTTCACTTCAATTTGTTCGGCGTAAAATACTTTACTCTTCAAAGGGTGTTACTTAAATATCCGGCGTCGGCGCACGATGTCTGTCAAAGATCACAACTCTTGAATGCTAGTGAAAGCATATTACGTCTGCCAATATTTTTTGATATGCGAAATAAACATTTTATATGAGATTTTGTCATCTGCACAAATATGAATATATATGTAACTTATCGCAAGCACATATTAATGGAAAAGATTGGTTTCAGTGGTAAGGAATATAAATTAAACGCCGCTTTTTTTTAACTTTCTTTTTCCGTCATAAAGCACGTCTATGTCCCGATTCACACGGGGCAATTCGGTGTTTGTTGGAAATAAAGGCAGCAAAGTGCGAATGAAAAACACAAAACGGATTGCCAGTACAAGAAACTACTTTCCCCATTGTTCAGATTCACACTCGGCAACTTTTCCAAGCAAGTGTCAAAGTTTGTAGGAGAGAACTCTTTCCGCCCGCCTCTCTCTCCATCAAACTTTGACACTTGCTTGGAAAAAGTTGCCGAGTGTGAATCTGGACATTATCTTCCGTATGCCTCTATGTCCAGATTCACACCCGGCAACTTTTTCCAAGCAAGTGTCAAAGTTCGACAGAGAGAGAGACGCCGAATTACCGCGTGTGTTGAGGTGTCTATGTTCGTCCCAATTTACACGGGGCAATTTTATCAGCGGTTTAATGGTGTTTGTAGGGGAGGCAGTTGGAAAGGAAGGGGACAAAACTCTCGTACTCGATTGAACGTTTTGTTTTGCATTCGCACTTTGAAACAACAACAATACACACAGGAATAGCCGTGGAAACCGTATACAAATCGTCTTTGCACAGGATGATACAATCTTGCGAAATTTTATCTTAATACTCACCCTAAGCCTTTAGGAATTCTCTCGTTTTTTTAAACTTTTTTTGCATACACAATACTTAGTCCTAGATCACAAACTTTGACACTTGCTTGAAATAAAATTGCCTTGTGTGAATCAGACTTTATAAACATTTTTACAAATCGCACATATAATATTAATGTTTAGCTTTGGTTTTATTAAAATATAAAAAATAGAAACTAAAACCTAAACACAATAGATTAATTTTAATTGTATGTCCGGAACTAAGATTTTCAAATCGTCAAATCATATTCGTTATCGATTTGTGTTTTACTTTTTGCAGTTTTAATCGACTCCTATTTCCAAATTTTTCAGCAGTGCGTTTGCTAATGCAAAACTGCAAACTTTTTGCTATTACAGCAGAAAATGTGCTGTATTAGCAGAAAAAATGTTTGCTAAAAATTAGCAGACGTTGTTTGTTATTAACAGCAAACAATTTTTTTTGGGTGTGGAAACACTGGTAAGAATAGTCCATCACATACTGTAGATTGATATTGACTTCTTACCTACATATACAAATTACCAAAGTACTATTGAATTATCAGTGCAATAGAACCAAACTACAAAGATAATCACACTGAATACAAAGAGTGTTCTCAACCTAATGTAAAAAAAAAACAAGTAAGAAAGTTTAGTCGGGTAAACCGACTTATGAATCCCCTCACTTTGAGTTCAAAAAAAATGTTCGTAAATTTATTTTTTTGTTTTAAGTAAATTATTATCAATTTAAATAGCTTTACATATTTATTTATTTAAATTTAAAACTGGTTACATTTGGTACAAAATGGTCTATTTGTGTGGGAGGTACCAAAAGGGGCGTGTCAAAAACGGTCACTTTTCTCTGGACTCTCGATACTATAAAAGCATTACAAAGTACAAAATTTCAAGTATTTATAATCACTGGTGTTAAAGTTAAAATCTGTTTACTTTTGGTGCAAAATAGTCCATTTGTGTGGGAGGTATCAAAAGGGGCATTCCAATGAAGCCCATTTTCCACTGGACTATAGGTACTATAATAGCATTACACTGTACATAATTTCAAGTATTTGTATTTATTTCTTCATCAACTATAATACAAAAGCCATTTGTCCAAAATACTGTATTACATAGTAACAACATAAATCCTAAGTATTGGTAATAAAAATTCGATTTAATAAAGTTTAAACAATTTCTTAAACCTAACATTAAACATTTTTCATTCGTCTCCCCAGCCACAGTATAAGAATATATACAGAATTATCAAGTAAGCATAGTCCTAATAATTAGCATCATACATACAAAAAAATAAGTTACATATATTACCATTAGCTTAACTATTAACGTGGTCCATTAACTTGAGACGAAATACATTGTTAGAATGAGAGAAAATGCGTAAGTTAAAGGGTAATACATTCCAACACCTGGCATTCCTCACCAGAAATGATCTGGCATACATAGAGTTTCTAATTCTTGGCATGTGGATTTGCGGATTTCTGCTGGAACGACTAAATACAAAGTTCACACATAAGTTCCGGGGCCTACCAGTTTTGATAATCTTACGGAACAGAAGCAGTAACCTGAGATTTACAAATTCATCAAAAGAACAGCCTAAAAATTGTCTTACATAACTCGAGATATGATCACGTCGATTTACATTGTAAACAAAACGTACAATTGAATTTACAATATGTCTTATTACTGTGAGATTCGTGACAGTGATTCCAGAGAAGACTTCAAGGCCATACAACACTTGAGGCATCAAAACACCATGGGCCAGTCTACGCCTGACAGTGATGGGCATATAAATATTGGATGAATAAATCCGCCTCAGTTCACTCCATACTCGACAACAAAGAACATCAATGTGTGATTTGAATAAAAGCCTATAATCAAGAAATATGCCTAAACACTTAATAGTGTCCACAAACTCAATTCGGTCATTCGCCACAAAGACATTCAGACTGGGAAAATAATGATCAGATGAACCAAACATAATTGCTTTAGATTTAGTGGAATTTATTGTCAGATGATTATCCTCAGTCCAATTTACCAATTGCCCAAGAGCTCGGTTAATGTTGTTTTCTAAATCCACAGAAAAGCCACGATTACCTCCAAACAGAAGAAAAACATCATCCGCATAGGAAAAAGGCTGTAAATGTTTAATAAAAAAATATTATATAACATTATGAAATTCATTAAAAAAATTAAATACATACAAAACAAGTAAGAAAGTTTCAGTCGGGTAAACCGACTAAGGTATACCCTCACTTTGTGAGTAATGTAATATTGAATATTACTCGAATTATTCTGTCAATTTGTGTGGGAGGTACCAGAAGGGGTTTATCAAATACACCATTTTTTCGCTGAACATTAGATACTTTAAATTCATTGCACTGTGCCGACTTATAAGCATTTATGTGCACTGGTATAAACGTAATGAGACATTAATTTGTGGTATGATTTGGGCATTTTGTGTGGGAGGTACAAATAGGGGCGTGGCAATAACGCCCATTTTTCACAGGGCTATAGACACTATAAAAACATTACACTGTACAAAATTTCAAGTATTTGTATACACTGGTTTTAATGTTATAAGCTGTTAACTTTTGGTGCAATAAGGTACCTTTGTGTGGGAGGTACCAAAAGGGGCGTGACTACAACATCCATTTTTCCCTGGACTGTAGGCAATATAAAAGCATAATACTGTACAAAATTTCAAGTTTTTTTATACACTGTTATTAATGTTATAAGCTGTTAACTTTTGGTGCAAAATGGTGCATTTGTGTGGGAGGTACCAAAAGGGACGTGGCGACTTCGCCCATTTTTCTCGAGTTGATAACGACTAATAAGCTAATACTATGTGTGGAATTTCAAAAGATTCGAATAAGTAGTATAGCAGTTATTAAAGAATCAATATTTCACAACATTTTAATCCTTTGTGGGGGAGGTACTAGAAGGAGTGGACCAATATGGCCCATCTTCGAACTTAGCCGGAGATAGAAAAAAATATTACCACATACCAAATTTGAGGTCAATCGGTTACTCCTTTCGAGAGTTATCGTGCGCACCAGCCAGCAGACACACAGACAGACGGACGGACATTGCTCATTCGACTTAAAATGACCCAAAACGGATTTCCTCCGAACATACTTGGGGTCTTAGGTCACTCCTTCGACGTGTTACACTTTTTTCCGTAGCAAATGATATATACCCTCGTCACACTAAAGTGAGGGTATAATTATATCAGCCGGCCAAGCCAATATTGAGATCAAAAAATCACAATGTGTTAAAAAAATAATTATATAATACTGTAAAGTTATACTATTCATCAAATTATACATATTAAGAAACAGCTCCTCCACTGAACAACAACTTCTCACATTCAAACATGTCATACTTCACCTCAGTACCATTAGGCAAAGTCAAAAAGGCAAACGGCGTATCTGCATTTTTGATTTTAAATCGGAAAATTTTTTTGTCTTTGCGCAATTTCGCACATAAAGCATTGAACTTCCCCGTAGCAGGAGGAAAGTGATCATTCAAAAACACACGTTTGTTTAAATTTCCAGCAGCCAGGTCTGGTAAGATGTTCGAAACCATAAGCGGTTCAGTCCGTACAGTTTTGAAATATTCGGCCATAATGGCATCGCGTAGGAGAGCAGAAGAAAATTTCACAAGAATAGCATTCCCATTATTAATATAGCTCACATTATCAATATCGCGAAGGGTAACAGTTGTACCGTAGTGATTTCCCAGATCAGTAATAGCATTAGGAAGGCTCTTCATACCATTGGGGAGACCTTTGACGACAATATCAGCTCTGTTAAGTCTTCTGAAAATTGCATTGTCCTGGGTTTCCAAAGACGAAATCTTGCTTTTAGTGGATGACTCTACATTACATATACGTTTATTGCAATCCATTATCTCTGACTTCATTTCCTTAATGCAGGACGACATCTGTTGCTTAAAGTCATTCATCATCTTAGCAATTTCCTGCATAATCGATGAGCGCTCATCATCACCCTTCTTAATGAAGTTGTCAATTTTTTTGTTCAGGAGTGAGACTTCATCGCGCAATGCACGGTCTTCAGTTCCACCAGCATTCCTTAAACAATTGGAGCAAACAAAAGAAAGAGACTTATGTTCTTTCAAAGCAGCAACTTCACCATCACCAATATCAACACAGGCAGTATGGTACCAAATGTTGCACATTTGACATAAAACGCCACCGGTTGTCTTAGTTACATTTGATTGACAATCACCACATTGGTCTTTCTTGGCAGGCATCTCGGCTTATTCCAAAAAAGCATATATCAGCGAATCAATAAGAAAAACCATTCGCAATATGGCGATTTTTTTCTCGAGGTGATAGCGACTAATAAACTAATACTATGCGTGAAATTTCAGAAGTTTCGAGTAAGTAGTATAGAAGTTATTAAAGAATCAATATTTGACTAAATGTTAACCCTTTGTGGGGGAGGTACTAGAAGGAGTGGACCAATATGGCACATACTCGAACTTAGCCGAAGATAGAGCAAAATATTGTCGCATACCAAATTTAATATCAATAGGTTACTCCTTTCGAGAGTTATCGTGCGCACCAGCCAGCAGACAGACACACAGACAGACAGACAGGCAGACGGACGGACGGACATTGCTCAAATGACTTAAAATGACCAAAAATGGATATCCGCCGAACATACTTGGGGTCACTCCTTCGATGTGTTACACTTTTGGTTCGTAGCAAATGCTATATACCCCTGTGTGTTTGTGGTTCTATGTAAAAAGTAAAGGTAAAATGCAACCCTGTGAATTTACAACCGTGTGAACATACAATTTTTGTTTTGCAACGTTAGCAGAAAAGTCATTGCGAGATAATTTGTTGATTGTTATATGTTCGAAGTTTATGCATGTGACAACGGCGGCGCCATTGCCAGAAAATCATTTTATTTGCAACACTGTCTATAATGCATTTTTATTGGCAATACTGCATATAAATATTTACAAAATATATTGTAAATATACGAAATTGTAATGTTTTCTTGCAATCGTCTGAACTGTCAATTCACCTTTGCCTAACAATCTGACATTGCCCGTATATTTGCAGCACTTTAACAGGGTTGACAACGTTTGCCGATCTGGCAATCGTCTATACTCAGCTTAAGACAAGACATACCAACGTAGCAATTATGTGAGGTCAAAGTACATTGATATATAAAATATGTTATTCCACGATGACAACAAGTAAGGAAAGGCTACAGTCGCTTGAAGCGCATTGTATAATACGCTACCCTATTATATGAATGGCTCAAATGCCAAATCGATTAACTCGATAAAAAATATGAGAAAAACTCAGAAACATTTTTTATGAATAGTAATAAATTTGGCATCTTCAAGTGCTTGACTTTAAAATTTTGAAAAAAGTGTAGTTAATCGATTTGGCATTTCATTGAGCTTATACAATTTTCAGCCAATTCGAAAACATGCATGGAGTTTTGGCATTTCATTGAGCTCATACAATTTTCAGCCAATTCGAAAACATACATGGAGTTTTGGCATTTCATTGAGCTCATACAATTTTCAGGCAATTCAAAAACATGCATGGAATGTTTTTTTTTTGAAAATCCATCCATTTCTTTGGATTTTCTACGTGCTCCCTTTTTTATCAAAAATTATTTTTATATGCATTTATGAATATTTGTACCGTTGGCAATACTGTTCGCAATGGTTTGGGAAAAGGGTAATATAACACATTTTATGCTTCTTTCGCTCAGCACGTTACCAAACCATTTATAAAACAGTTTTTGCTCTCCCCCTAAAAGTATGCCTCCAAAAAGGTTTTTATTTACACAGTTTGATATTGTCGGTAATAGGAGTATAGCTAGGTCGGTAGATAAGTAATTCTGGTAGTAAAGTTCAGCTGGGAGATTCAAAACCTCTCGGTGGGAGAATAAAACACCCAGAATTGTATATACTCTCCGCCAGGGATCGCAGTCCACAGTATAATAACGAAAATTGTATATTCGTCCCTGTGCTGGTTTTCACATCAGCAAGAATTTTGCACATGAATTCTGAAATGGCAATTGCCCATTTTCTCGTAAAACACACAGATTTCGGATTCCAATTTCTCGTGTAATAAGACCTGCTTTAGGACTAACAACAGAAAAAAACATCCAAGTTAATGGAAATTGCGAAAATTGTAACATAACAATTGCGGATTTGCGAAAATGAAAGCCAGCACAGGGGCGATTATATAAAATATTAAAATTAGAGAGGACCTTTGTATTGTGGGCAAATTAATTGTGCTGAAATTGGTTGCGTCGATCCATCTGAGGTGTAAATCCAGCGGAGAATAGATATAACTTCTTTATTTTCCCATGGATTTTTCTTCAGATATCCTATTTGAAATGTTCAAAAATAAATAATGTGAAACATTAATTACAATTAGATTAATTTTTCTCTCATTTTTTTCAATGGCCCACCAGCATTCTAATCTTAATCGCTTTTATTCTTTTTTTAATATATTAAAAATAAATATAATTTCTGATCATGTTTTTTTGAGGGATTTTTCGGGTCATAATTGTGGGAGCCGTGCAAGTGTTGAACCCTCTATAGAAAAGTTTTTTTTGCTGAAAATTTTATAGAAATTGCAATTTTATACAAAATTTCGTAGAATTGCACTTTTATAGAAAATTTCTTAAAAATTTCAGAAATTGTATTTTTATAGAATAATTAATTCAATCTGCATTTAATCCGCTCATGGAGCGGTCGATTATCAAATTAAAGTTCGTTGAACGATGATCGGATTTGTGACTAATTGCCGATGAGATTAAAGGTCGTTGACCGATGACCGGCTTTGGGCGGATTAAAAACCTCTGACCGGATATAATCACGGATAAAGGGCCACTGACGGTGTTGTTATCCGGAAATTTACAAAAAATTAAATTTCAAATAAATTTTCTAGGAAAATAACAATATTGAAGAATTTTTCTACATAGAAAAAATCAATTTCGACGAAATTTTCAAGAAAAGTGCTATTTTGAAGGAATTTTCAAGAAAAATGCTATTTTGAATGAATTTTCTAAAATATGCAATTTTAGCGAGATTTTCTAAAGAAACGTAATTTCGCGAAATTTTCAAGAAAAATGCAATTTCGACGAAATTTTCAAGAAAAATGATATTTCGAAAATTAAATTTTTACGAAAATTTGAAAAATTAATTTTGTAGAATTAAAGTTCGGTGAGCGTAGATTAATATTTCTAAAAAACAATATTGATGAATTTTTCTAGAAAAAATACAATTGTGCAACGAAATTTTGTGGAAAAATTAAAGCTCAACAAAATTTGCTAAAGAAATGCAATTTCAAAAATTTTAAAAAAAAAATACAATTTAACAAAATTTTGTGGAAAAATGAAATTTTGAAAAAATTTACAAGAAAATGAAATTAAAAAAATGTTTGTAGAAAAATGCATTTTAAAGGAAATTTTTCAGAAAAATGGAATGTCCACAAAAATCTCAAGAAAATACTATTTCAACAGTATCTTTTAGAAAAAAAAAACAATTTCAACAAAATAATCTATGCAATTCAACAAACTATTCTAAACAAATCAAATTTTTAAGAAAATTTGAAGTATTAATTTTGTAAAATTAAAGTTCGGTGAGCGTAGACTAAAATATTGATGAATTTTTCTAGAAAAAATACAATTGTGCAACGAAATTTTGTGGAAAAATTAAAGCTCAACAAAATTTTCTATAACAATGGAATATTCTAAAAAACGAATTTTCAACAGATTTTGTGGAAAAATTCAATTTCAATGAAATTTGCTAAAGAAATGCAATTACAATACAACAATATCTTTTAGAAAAAAACTATTTCAACAAAATAATGTAGAAAAATTAATTTTTTTTAAGAAAATTCAATTTCAAAAATTTTTCTAGGTGAATACAATTTTAACCAAATTTTGAAGAAAAATGCAATTTTAACCAAATATTAAAAAAAAATACTATTTCAACCAAATTTAGTAGAAACATTCAGTGTCAAGAATATTTTCTAAAAAACACGTTTTTCAAGAAAATGTTGCAGAAAAACGCAATTTTTCAAAGAAATTATCAAGAAAAATACTATTTTAACAAAATTTTGGAGAAAATGCAATTTCAATAAAATATTTTAAAAAATTCAATTTTAATGACATTTTCTAGAAAAGTTAAATTTCAACTTCGGGCAAAAAAAAAATTTGACGACATTTTCAAGAAAAATGCATTTTAACAAAATTTTGTAGAAAAATTTAATTTGAACAAAATTTTTTAGAAAAAGTAGATATGATAGATTTTCTGGAAAATGCAATTTTAACCAAGTTTTGCAGAAAAATTAAATTTCGACAAAATGTTCTAGAAAAATGAAATTGTATGATATTTTGTAGAAAAAAGGAATTTCAACGCACTTTTCTAGAAAAATTCGAATTTAACGTAAATTTCTAGAATTTCAAGAAATTTTGCAAATTGCATTATTAAGAATAAAAGTTATTCTTCAACAAATTTTGTTGAAAAATGCAATTTGACTTAAATGTTCTAGAAAAATACAATTTTAACGAATTCGTGGGCAATACGATTGTGTCGAAATTTGAATTTCAACTAAATTTTGTAGAAAAATACAATTTCAACGAAATTCTGTGGAAAAAATGCAATATAGACTAAGTTTTCAAGAAAATGCTATTTCAACGACATGCAATTTCTCGAAAAACTCAATGTTATCAAGAAAATTGCAATTTTAACGTTATTTTGTAGAACTAAAGGTCGGTGTGCGGATTAAAGACCACAGACAGGTTTAAATGAACTGTTTATTTTGAAAGTGGCGTAAGCGCCATTCTGTTTAAGAACCAAGAGTAGTATCGTTAAAAGGCTATGTGAATAATAAATATATATTATTTACATGCAGTTCATCTCAAGACTTCAATGTTTTTACATTAAGTGCAAATTTTCGCTTTCTAGTTTTATTAGCTCCCTTTTTCTAATGTTGAATCGAGTAAAACAAACGCCACTTTCAAATTAAACAGTTCAAATGGTGTTAATCGGACATTTCCTAAAAAATGCGATATAGACTAAAATTTGTAGAAAAAATACAATTTTGATGAATTTTTCTAGAAAAATGTAATTGCAACGAAATTTTTTAGAAAATGCAATATTGACTCCATTTTAAAGAAAATGGATCTCAACCAAATGTTGTAGGAAAATACAATTTCAAAGAAGTTTTTCAGAAAAATGCGATGTCGTCGAAATTTTCAAGAAAAAACTATTTCAACGAAATTTTTTATAAAAAATCAATTTTTAAAAAGTATTTTACAAAAATGATTTTTTTTATTTAAAAAATTCAATGTTGACAAAATTTTGTAGAAAGATGCAATTTCATCCAAATTTTCATAAAAATACTCTTTCAACGAAATTGTGTAGAAAAATTAAGTTTTAACAAAATATTGTAAACAAAAAATATTTATCAAGAAAATTTTGTAGAAAAATTCAATCTCAACCAAATTATGTATAAAGAATAATGCAATTTCAAACAAATTTTCAAGAAAAATAAAATTTCAAAGAAATTTTGTGGAAGAATGCGATTTCAATAAAATATTGTAGAAAGTTAAATTTTAACGAAATTTCTAGAAAAATGCAATTTGAAGAAATTTTGTAAAAAATTAAATTTTAAAAGAATTAAAAAAATCGTTTTCAAACAAATTTTACAGAAAAAATCATTTTGAACAAGAAAAATGCAATTTAACGAATTTTGAAGAAAAGTTCAATTTAGAGGCTTTTTTTCAATTTGAATGAATTTTATTTTCAATTTCAAACAATTTTTGTAGAAAAATATAATGTTAACCAAATTTTCAAGAAAAACACTATTTTTTAATTCTAACATTTTTGTACAAAATGTTGTGTAAATTAAATTATTCTAGAAAAGTTCGTTGATATTTATTTTTTTTTATAGAAAAAAAATCCCATTTATCTAGAAAATTTTGAAAATTGGTAAATTTGAATATTTTGAACTTCAAATTGTATATTTCTTAAAAATTTGGTTATAATTAAATTTTTCTAAAAAATTTGAATGAAATTCCATTTATCTATAAAATTTGGATAAATTGTATTTTCATGAAAAAAATACATTTTTCTAGAATTTGAATAATAATATTAAATTTTTCTAGAAAATTTCGCTGAAATTAATTTTTTTTAGAATCTAGAAAAAGTGCGTGAAAATGATTTTTTTTGTAGTAAATTTCAAAAAATTTAATTTTTCTAAAATTTGAATAATAGTATTCGATTTTTCTAGAAAATTTCGCGAAATTGACTTTTCTAGAATCTAGAAAAAGTGCGTAAAAATTATTTTTTTTGTAGTAAATTTCATAAAATATTAATTTTTCTAGAATATTTTGGCGCATGGCATTTTTCTAGAAAATCTGTCAAATCTAAGTTTTCTAGAAAATTTTGTTGTATTGAATTTTTCTATAAAACTAGGTGGAATACCATTTTTCTTAAAAATTTAATTTTTTTACAACATTTTTTGAAATTGCATTTTTTCTAGAAATTTTGTTAAAATTGAACTTTTTAGCAAATTTCATTAAAATTTAATTTTTCTACAATTTTTTATTGAAATTACATTCTTTACAAAATTTTCACAACATTTTCTAGAAAATGAAATTTCAAAAAATGTAATAAAAAATTAAATTTCAAAGAAATTTCCAAAAAAACCAAATTTAGTAGAAAAATTCAATTTGAATAAAATTTTCTAGAAAACCTTAATTTTGTTGGATTTTCTAGAAAAATGCAAATTTAATGAAATTTTGCAGAAAGATTAAATTTTGACGTATTATTTCACAGTTTTAACGAATTTTATTTTCAAATTCAACCAAATTATCAAGAAAAATACTGTTGCAAATAAATTTCGTTAAAAAATGCAATTTCAACAATTTATGAATTTCCTAGAAAAATGAAATTTTAACAAAATTTTGCAGAAAAATTCAATTTCGTTTTTTTTTTTAAATTTTAACGAATTTTATTTTAAATTTCAAAACAATTTCAACTAAATTTTGTAGAAAAATGCAATTTCATCCAAATTTTGTAAAAAAATCAATTTCAATCAAATTTTCATGAAAATACTATTTCAACGAAATTTTGTCGAAAAATGCAATTTCATCAAAATTTGCAAGAAAAATTAATTCAATTTCCACTAAACTTTCGAAAAAAATGCGATTTCAACCAAAGTTTCCAGAAAAATACAATTCTATCGACATTTTGTAGAATAATTCAATTTCATGACATTTTCTAGAAAAATTCGATTATAATGAATTTTGTAGACAAATTCAGTTTTAACGAAATTTTGCAGAAAAATTTAATTTCAACCAAATGTTGTAGGAAAATTCGATTTTGATGGATTTCCTAGAAAAATGCAATTTTAACGAAATTTTTTCAGAAAAATTTAATTTCGACCAAATTGTTTACAAATTTACGAGTATTAAAAAATCCGAAATTTTTTTCGGATTGTGGGATTTTTTTACTTTGTTGTGTGGAAAGTGTATAATAAAAAACCTGGAAAAGAATTAAAAAAATCGTTTTCAACCAAATTTTGTAAAAAAATTCATTTTGAAAATGATTTTGCAGAAAAATACAATTTAACGAATTTTGCAGAAAAATTCAATTTAGAGGAATTTTTTCAGTTTTAATGAATTTTATTTTCAATTTCAACCAAATTGTGTAGAAAAATAAAATTTCAACAAAATTTTCAAGAAAAACACTATTTCAACGAAATTTTGTAGAAAAAATCTATTTCATTACAAATTGTTAGAATAATTAAATTTTGATGAAACTTTCTAGAAAAATTCAATTCTAAAGCACTTTTCTAGCATAATTAAATTTTCATTAAACATTTGCAAAACATTTAATAAAAAATTAAATTTCAACGAAATTTCCAAAATAATAATTTTCAACCAAATTTTGTAGAAAAATCTAATTTGAACAAAATTTTCTAGAAAACCTTTATTTTGATGGATTTTCTAGAAAAATGCAAATTTAATGAAATTTTGCAGAATGTTTAAAGTTTGACGTATTATTTTACAGTTTTAACGATTTTAATTTTCAATTTCAACCAAATTATCAAGACAAATACTGTTGCAAATAAATTTCGTTGAAAAATGCAATTTAAACCAAATTTTCAAGTAAAAAAATATTTCAACGAATTTTCAATTTATTAATTTTCTAGAAAAATTAAATAGTAACAAAATTTTGCAGAAAAATTCAATTTCGATTTTTACGAATTTTATTTTCAATTTCAAACAAATTTTGTAGAAAAATGCAATTCCATCCGAATTTTATAAAAAAATTCAATTTCAACCAAATTTTCATGAAAATACTATTTCAACGAAATTTTGCTGAAAACTGCAATTTCATCAAAATTTGCTTGAAAAATTAAATTTTGATGAAATGTTTTAGAAAATTCAATTTCAACGATCTTTTCTAGAATAATTCAATTTCCACAACACTTTCGAAAAAAATGCAATTTCAACCAAATTTTCCAGAAAAATACAATTTTAACGAAATTTTGTAGAATAATGCAATTTCATTAACATTTTCTAGAAAAAATCGATTATAATGAACTTTCTAGACAAATTCAATTTTAACGAAATTTTGCAGAAAAATTCAATTTCAACAAAATTTTGTAGAAAAATTTAATTTTATCCAAATTTTGTAGAAAAGTGCAATTTCAATTTTGCTGAAATTAAAAAAAATATTTTCAACCAAATTTTGTAGGAAAATTCGATTTTGATGGATTTCCTAGAAAAATGCAATTTTAACGAAATTTTTCAGAAAAATTTAATTTCGACGAAATTTTTTACAAATTTACGAGTATTAAAAAAAATATTCCTGAAATTTTTTCGGATTGTGGGATTTTTTACTTTGTTGTGTGGAAAGTGTTACGTACGAGTATAATAAAAAAACCTGGAAGCACATTGGGGAGAAAAATTAAATACGAATATGTTATAGTGAGGCAAAAATTATTATGTATGGTACAGAAGAGGTACGGTAAAAAGGTTTACTCATTGAACAGGATGGGCCATTTAAAATTTTAAATTTGAATCGGCTATAAAAAGTATATTTTCCAATTTATCAGTATATTTTCGATTGTTTAGGGTCGACTCTCTTCAATGGGAACTTCGATTTTATGTTTCAACGCTTCAATTGTCTCTGGATGTTTTGCGTAACATTTATCCCTAATGGCTCCCCACAGAAAATAATCCAAAATTTTAAATTTTAAATGGCCCACCTTTTACATTGAGACAAATAGGGTTAAAGGGTGGGTCTAAGAGGCTTAAATAGCGTCCTATGTTGCATATGGTACAAGCTATATAGAGCTCATGGAATATAAAGATATTTTTTTTAATTTGTAATTTTAGGGGAACTACGGAGCAAAAAGTACATAAAGTTCTACACAGAGGTGTTGAAAAGTATTGAATACTGTCCAGTGGAGTCTATTGATAACTGATACTCTACAAGTGGAAATTTTGATCTGCTGTAACAGTGGATGGAACCTCTGTAAGTGATGTCGCATCAGTAGATTGTTTCGCAACAATATTTTTCTGCAATTACAAAAGTTTTTTTCTTTTTTACAAAAGTATGATCTCTAACAAATTCCTTATATACCCTGAAAACAGATTTGTCTATTACAATAGCAGAATAGACTGTCATTGAAACATCAGATTAGTTTGCAGCAACAGCTTATTAATCTGCTGTCACAATAGTTTGGTATTGAATTACTAAAGCTGAGTCTCCTACCCACAGCAACAGCAGATTATTACGGGCGCTGTATTGATCCGTGCCATTTTCGGATCATGATTATTTAAACGTCATTTTCTTTCAGAATATTAATTGTGCAACAATTTAAGCATTTCAAAGAACCAATCGAACGATCAATCTCATATATTCAATGCAAATAACAAAGAACCACAATAAATACATTACCCTAAGAGCAATAATAGCTTTAACAAGAAAAATTAGTAAATTCTAAAATAAAGTTTATAATTCAACAAATACTAAACGGCTATAAACAAATCAAAAGTAATTCCCTATTAGTATCGAGGAACACATCTTTGGCCGCCCGTCCGTTGGCCAAAACAAATGAGTTGAGGAAACCAATAACTAAAGAGGAAACCAAACAAACAAACTTCCCATATAGAGTCGGTCGCAGCAATACGCCAACTACTACAACTACCACTTCCACTGCTCGGACAATATATCCAAACCAATCATCGGAGTACATTTGTCAGTTAGTCAATGGCAGTGTTCATAAACATAAAGATACCAAAAAAAGCCACAAAAGATAAATCTATAAAAATACGGAAGAGAGGCCGAAATCAATAGAGCAGAAGAACGACCGACCGTCCGTCCAACCGACAGTCGAAAGGAATGGCCAATGCTAAAATACTCCTTTGAATGTTTGGCTTATAAATTACATGAATATATTTTAATAAGAAAAGAAGAAGAAAATCAATTGAAAAATAAACAAATTTGAAAAGAAAATTAAACTACCTATGGACAATGTATATGTTTGGTACATTAAAATGGGTCACCCCAAATAATATTTTTATATATACTCGTAATAACAAAAAAAATCGTCAAAAAATAAAAACAAATTCCACCAAATAATTTTTCGTTTTCTTTTCAATTAGTTTGCATGCGAACGAAGAAAATAAGACCTAGTTTTTGTAGAAGTTTCACAATTAAAAAATCTGTTTTGTTAATTTTACCTTTAAGCTATCTAACGGGTGATCCAAGTAGAGATACTTTTATCGATAGCCTTTTTTTGACAGATCACGTGTGCGTCGTGTCATGCTGTCATGTTATTTTTGTTAAGTATTGTTTGGCATTTCATCATGGAAAGACTTACGCCTGAACAACGTTAACAAATCGTTCAACTTTATTACGGAAATTCACGTTCTGTGAGGAATGTGTTCCGTGCACTGCGCTCAACTTATGGTCAACATAATCGGCCTACTTAGCGTACTATTCGCAACACCATCACCCATCTTGAGACCCAGCATTCATTATTGGATAATATTAGAACGAATAGACGATGTCCAGCACGCAGTGAAGAAAATGTAGCGGCCGTAGCTGAGAGTGTACACGAAGACCGTGGGAGTCGATTCGACGCCGTTCGCAGCAACTCGGACTGACGTATGGAACGACTTGGCGCATTTTACGTCGAAATCTTAAATTGAAAGCATACAAAATACAGCTTGTGCAAGAACTGAAGCCGCCCGACCTTCCCAAGCGACATCGCTTCGCTCTATGGGCTCTTGAAGAAGAGCCAAGAAGATCCGACGTTTCGAGCCAATTATGTTCAGCGATGAGGCCCATTTCTGGCTCAATGGGTATGTAAACAAGCAAAATTGCCGCATTTGGGACGAAGAGCAACCTGAAGAGATTCAAGAGCTGCCACTTCATCCAGAAAAAACAACGGTTTGGTGTGGTTTGTGGGCCGGTGGAACCATCGGTCCATATTTCTTCAAAAATGATGCCGGTGAGAACGTAACTGTCAATGGCGACCGTTATCGTGCCATGATAATCGACTCGGCGACATTTGGTTTCAACAAGACGGCGCCACTTCCCACACATCGCATCAACCAATTGGTTTATTGAGAGAACACTTCGGTGAGCAGATAATGTAAAGTCTAAAGTTTTTGCGGACAAACCTGCTTCGATTCAGGCCTTGGAGCAAAACATCACGCGCGTCATTCGCCAGTTACCAGTCGAAATGCTCGAACGAGTCATCGAAAATTGGACGCAACGGATGGACCATCTGAGACGTAGCCGCGGCCATCATTTGATAGACATATCTTCAAAAAATAAATGCCAAAGATTGTTCTTTCAAATGATAATAAACATTCCCCATTCAATTTGATTTTTCTGTGTTTTTCTCTTTAAAAAAGTAGGGAACCTCGAAATGGATCACCCTATATAAATAGTTGAAACAATAATAATAACATGGATACGATCAAATGAAAATGCTTGCAACTAAATCGATGGTTGCATCAATCGATTTAAGATTGCTTTTTTTCATTGACACTCGGTTAGTTGTGGTAACTACTTTTACATTTTTATTATTTTTATTATAATGTTTTATTCTTGACAGCAGAAATTGTATCAATAGACCAAAGATTATTATTGCAGCGAATAATTGGTTACTATAACAGAAAAAATATTGATGAATAATCGTTTTTTGGTTATCCCAATAATTTCACAAATTTAGAACAACTAAACATATTTTGTGCGGTCGTGTGGGTAATAATCTGTGAAAGGCAGAATATGATGTGCAAAATAAATATAAAAGCAACAATCTTAAAATTGAAAGCACAAGCTTAAGCGAGATATACATAAAGGTTTTGTTATGCATTGTACTCTCGTGTACTAAAATTTGGTCAAATATTTCCACATCACTTAATAGTGATGAATTTGTAGTATGGGATTTTTAATTTTGTTATGAATTGTTTGGTTTTTATTCAATAAATAAAATAAAAATTAATGAAAACTGTTTTTAATTAATTGTCTGTAGTATATGACTGTGCTAATTGTCAGAACAACAAATATTTAAAAACAGTTGGTTGTGGTAACATACGAAAGATTTGTTAGCTACTATTTTCGTAGTTGGCGCAACCAAATATGATTGTTGTCAACATGGAAGCAGAAGTATACCAGAACCAAAATGTTGGTTGTACTGATGGAATCGCATGATAGCACAGGTATACACACATTTTGGTGCCGCTACTTTTTAAACTGTTCTTTAGTAAATTCGACCTCCTGAATACGAATCTGCATTCGGTATTTGCCTAGCAGCTCCCGTTTTCATGTTATGGGGTAGGGTGTTGCAAACCTGACACCACTGTGTGTATTTTTTGTCAAAAGCATATGCACTTTTTAAATACATAGTAGGGTAAATTGGAAATTTCTGTAACTCAAAAACTAGAGCTCAGCTGCTAGGGAAAAATGGCATTCAGTTTTGAAATCCGCGTTAAAAGTACAAACAAAGTCAGCTGCAAAACTCAAGGCACCAAAAATTAGTGTAGTAGACAGAACTACCAAAGTTCGGTTGGCAAATAATTCGGTTGAGGCAACCAAACGGTTTTCTGTGTGCAACATAGATTTTTTTGGGCGAAATGAAATGCATGGTTTTGGGCGATATGACGCTACGCCGTTACCCTCTCACCCTGGTACCATATGTATCCTTTTCACCATTGTGTCCCTAAAAGCATCAACATAACCCTTTTTGTTCCACTGTATCACATTTAAAATATTCTATCTCTAGCTTATGCTTTAATAGCTACCCTCACACCCTGGGACCATATTAAATCATTTTGCCCAACAGCGTCCTTAATGTAACAATAAAATATAAGCTACCCTTGCACTTTGCGACCATATATAATCGTTTATCCCACAGTACCCTTTTTCTCGACTAATTCCCTTAAAAGTACAAATTAAACAAGTAAAGACGGATTAAGTTCGGCCATACCAAATCGTTGAAATTTGAGTTTTAGTGGCGTTGCGAAATCAAATTTAGGAGGACATTTGAATGCGGGCTATATCAAAACATGGACCTATGACTTGTGAAGGATTTAGGACTCCCCCAGTGACCGATTTTCAGCCCGATCAAAAAATGGACCGATATTGCCCATTTTCAATCCCAAGTTACCTGCAGCTATAAGAAGTATCTATACCAAAATGTCACTCATCTAGCTAATTTATTGTAGACGGACAATAGGAGTCGAGGGTTTTAAGTGCGTACCCGCCGCAATGGCCTTACCGCACTGTTCTCTTAACACAGGGTGAAATACAATGCGTCTACCAACGCCCCCACACACAAGTGTATGGGTACCAATTCGACTTCATGTTTTTGGCATGTCGTCCCCTTTGGTTAAGGGCGGAGTCTACCTAAAACTCCTTCCATTCTATGGGTCATGGCACCCGGTTGAAATGCAACTCCACATCGAGCTTGCGCTCTCCCCGCGATTTGGGTCTAAACCACAGCCACCACGAAATGCTCCCCAAGGGGCCACACCAACAGCCAGGCTGGAACCGAAGTTCCAGGGGCTCCTGGCTCCCGTGGTACCAGATTATAGTCTCCGGTCGGACTTCGTAGCCGAAGCTACTACCAGTTGGTCCTCCAAAAAAGGTCCGGGACTGGTGGCCTATGTTCAAATTTTTGTAAATAGACGAACAACTATACTAAATAATGAACAACACACAACAACAATTAACACAGCCGTCCTCACGGATGACTCACCGGTCACTATCGTGACGCCGCTCCGGACAAACACACAGTCACTGAATATCAGTGACCCACAAAAACATAAAACAACAATGAACACGAACACCCTCACGGATGAACGACAACAAACATCAAACATACAGGTAACAACAATTACCTCAACACCAGGAACATCAGGAACATCGGCTGGCATCAACAACGTCAGCATCAGGGCGCAGATGGAGGAATCTGTGCTGCGCTTCGCGATCACAAAACGACAACAACCGACTGGGCAGGCTATGCCGACAGTAGTGCAATCGGCCACCTCCGCTAAATGTCTCTCAGTCGTCTCCTGTTAAACACAATCTGAGCAAAAATGCTCATCGCCCTTAACGTCCGACCGTCCTCTACAACCCTACTGAAATCCCACCTCCCTGGGAGTGGAAGATTCCCATACTAGCTAAATCCCTAACATCATCGTAGTGCGAGCATTCCGTAAGTACATGCCGCCAGTCCTCAGGTCCCCTCCCACAACCACAGTCCGGACTATCGGACAGGCCTCTCGCATGCAAAAATGCACTGAGAGAGCCATGTCCCGTCAGTAAAAAGCCGAGACTTAGACCGAAGCCAAAGTCTGGGCGCTCCC
Organism: Eudasyphora cyanicolor; assembly: GCA_963930755.1. Classification (NCBI taxonomy): domain Eukaryota; kingdom Metazoa; phylum Arthropoda; class Insecta; order Diptera; family Muscidae; genus Eudasyphora; species Eudasyphora cyanicolor. The sequence continues at coordinate 160,451,440 of OZ005735.1, forward strand.
TAACAAACGTCGCGTCGCGTATAAAAGCGTACGTCGCCCGCCCCTTATCGCTCTCTGTCCATCTTGTCCGCCACCTAGACACAAGGCACTCATCCAAGAGTTCCTTCTTCCTCCTAACATCCCCTTCTACCAGCCGATCAGCAGGAAACCAATCTAAACTTGGAAGTGGCAGGCTCCTCTTCATCCGGAATGTGATGCCGCAACGAAACACCTCCTGATCAAGTGGGAGTGCACCCAGCAACACTTGCAATGCGTCTGTAGACACTGTACGACATACTGGCATACAAGACCTTGCGAAGGCCATGAGCAGTCAGTACTGTCTCGCACCACATAGATGCACCATAAGTTACACAGGTAACAAATAGACCATGATATATGGTGCGGACAGCACGTCTGCTAAGGCCCCAGTCTCTCCTAAGCATGCATATGACTCTCCCCACAATCTCGGTCAACTTGGCTCTAACAGCACTCAGATGAGGAAGGAAGTTCATCTTCTCACCCATGGTAATACCCAGGTATTTCACCTCACTCCTATACCGGATACTATCCTCGCCAGAACGAATGAGTGGAGGACGCCCCGCAGACAATTTGCCCTTGAGCAACATTGTCGAGGAATTCTCCACCGACACCTCGGCGCCAACACGTGCACTCCACTCACCGACAGTACGCATGGCCGCCGCACCTTTTCCCTCCAGCTCAGCACGAGACTGGCCTTCGATCAAGATGAGGAGGTCATCAGCGTATGCAAACAGCTTGTAAGAGGCGGCAAACGACTGTAACAAGGGATCCATCATGAGGTTCCACATAAATGGACCACAAATAGAACCCTGGGGACAGCCGCGTGTCACCTCCATCCAAACTGTGCCGCTGGCACCCACCACACAAACTTTCCTATCCTCAAAATAGCTTTGCCAAAGCCTAAGCTCACAGCAACCAATCTGGACTAATCTCTGGAGCACGCTGTCCCAAAGGAGATTGTGAAATGCACCTCGGAAATCGACAAATATACCCAGCACATACTTGGCTGTCGACTCGCTAACGCTACGACTTACATGCATTAAAGCATCCTCGGTAGATCGGTTAGACTTAAATGCAAACTGCGGTCGCTCAGAGAGAGTGCTCTCATCGATGCGCTACTTCAGCCGTGACACCATTATTCTCTCGAGAACTTTTCCAAGTTCCGAGAGAAGTCTGATGCCCCGATAAGAGCGATATTTCTCCCCTTATGGGGAGACTTAAGCAGCACAACAACTCGGGCAATCTTCCAAGCTCCTGGGAATAAGCCATCTACTAAGCACCTCTGATAGATACTATCCAGGTACTCTGGTATTGCCTTCCAGATGGCTTTCACCATCTCTCCAGTAATACCGTCTGTACCTGGTGACTTCCTACTTTTCACCCGATAGACACTGTCCGAAATCTCATGTCTTTCCAGGATTGGAGGGTCAGTTATAGCCTTACGAGGAGGAGAATAACTAACCGGATCCGCACCCGGAAAGAGAGCCCCCAACAGTTCATCCACGCTTTCCCTCCAAGAACGTAACGTCCCCTCGGCCCGCCTAAAACACGCGATGTCTCCCTGCTTGTCACGCCCTCGACATATTCTATAAGCCAGCCCCCATGGGTCATCCCTATTGTCCTGTACGATACTCATAAGATGTCCCTCTTCACTCCTAATCAGCATGTCCTTGTACGTACGAAGGCCAGCACGATATTCAGCTTTCCGCGCAGCCATCAACTCAACATTGGAATGCCTGACCCTCTGGAATCTCTTCCTAAGGCGTCGGACATTCCGCCGCATCATCTCCAACTCCTGGGTCCACCACTTGATTCTGCTCGGTCGAGTATCGCGACGTCGACCAAGTTGCACATCATTCACCGCGCACAGACATCCATCCAATCGGCTGGCCTGGTCATCTAACGTCAGTGACCTAAACTCAGCTATTGGCGTCTCCAAGACCGCCTCCCTAACACAATCCGAATAACGTCGCCAGTCCACGTCCCGATCCCGCCACCTGCGAGACCGTCCAGTCTCCCCAGTCCGTCCCCTGTGAGAGATCACAATCTCGATGGGTCGGTGATCACTCACGCCCCATCGGTCACACACCCTCCACCTAAAACCGTACGCTGTCATCGCCGCCCCGTTTGCAGCTGTCACTCCTCCCATTGTCACGATTAAGAATATATTGCTTATTTAGAAAACAACGCCACATTTCGAGTTATGACATTTCACTAAAGTGTGATTTTAAAGATCTATACAAAAATAACTATTTGGCAAAATGAGATGACTTAAATTCTGAAGCGCGCCAAATATTGTTGTCTTCCTTAGGAATCAGCCATATCAGGGATTACCTTGTAGATATTTAAATGTAGAACAATTTAGTATGACCACAAAAAAAATATTTTGAATTGTGTAGAGGGTATAAAAAAATACGCATTATCTTTACTTTATGTTCTAAGAGCTACACTTACACTCTTCGACCATTAATCCTTTTTGTGCCACTGTGACATATTTAACTGGTTTAACCCCAATATTCTCCTAAAAGTACTAATTTCGAAAAAGTTTCTTATTTCTACTTTATCTTCCAAGAGCTACGACTTCATTCGCATCCCATGACTATATTTAACCCTTTTCCAAACTTTTCTTATCTCACGTTTATGTTCCAAGAATAAACCTCACACTTTATTTATTCCCTTTTCTTCACTATGCCCCCCTAAAAGTACTAATTTCGGAAAAAAGCTTCCTGTACCAATAGTACGAATATGTCCTAAGATCTTGCATCAAATTTCGTGTTTCTAGTCGGTTGAATTTGGGGTAGTACCATATTTAAAGGGTAACCTCCAGCATTAGCCTTTAGCCAATATCACTATGCAATTTTCTGGTGTAATATGGACTCAATTTTTTCGTGCCAACAAAAAATGATTTTTTTTTAAAAAAAATCAAATTTTTTCTAATTCTTTTAACGGCAGTTGCTAAACTTCCGTTTCTACGTGAGACTGACGTTTTCAGCATTTCTAGCCTTTATGCTTAATATTAATTTCCTTTAATTTTATTGGTTTCGGGTTTCCCGGCTTTATCGAGCTATTAGAAAAAAAATTAAAAAATGGCCCATCTTCGAACGTAGCCGGAGATAGAAAAAAATATTACCACGTACCAAATTTGAAGTCAATCGGTTACTCCTTTCGAGAGTTTCGTGAATGTTGAGCGCAATACCAATTATATTATTCGACCATGAAATACCCCCTTTAATGTTCATTTTTATGTATGTATGTATTTTGTGTACAGAATACATGAATTCACACACTGAAGGAACGATCACTGAGAGAGTCCGTCGCGAAAGGTTAATCCAAAAGGTTAAATTTTGGGATTTGTTTACACCCCTGCTATAAAAGCAAATAAAGCAATTTCAATCAGTAAATTTTAGGCATTTTTTTTTTGTTTCTATGATCAGAGATGCCCTAACTTAGGCTCAACATATCTCTGAGTTCTGGATTATGATAGGAGGATCAACTGAAACTACTATATACATGTCAAATAAGAAAATTGCGGTAGAGTAAATCGAATGAGGGTATATACTTATATGTTGTGGGAAATTTTATATGGAATTTAGTACATACCTTGTGTTGGAGGTTCCAGAACGGTGGATATGGGCTATATGACGCTTCGCCTTCAATTATATTGAAAACATCTTTGCTCGAAACATATGAAATATTGTAAAAATGTCTAAAAAATTCACTACACTACTGAATTATTAAACACGCTTTTCCATCTTTGTGCCAGAGACTCTGACTTCTAACATAAGCTAATCTAATTACGAAATCAGATACTCGTTTATATGTTACGACTGTTCGCTTAAACTGTCAGGAGCAATTAAAAAGATTGACCCCGATTTCCAACATCCTTAGGACATCTCTGACTTCGCATAATAATAATAAAAAAAGCTTGAACTCTCATTTAATAGAAAAACAAATAGAAGAGGCAATTTTAACTGACATTTATTATGAAAAGAATATTTGCAATGCTCGTTAGAACGTATCTCGTCTGCATACGAGTACGGTATTGTATGATTCAAGACACAATAACAACTTGTTGTCGAATGTTGTTAGCCTAGCAAAAACAATTGTATATTAGGGTATCCCAAAATTGAATGGTGGTACATATCTAATTGAAAGAGTGGTTTTATACTCGCAAATACGAATATAATACCATAACAAACCACATCTATTCTAAGGATGATCAGATACCAATGATAGAAAAATAAATTTAAATTATACAAGTAAAGACGGATTAAGTTCGGATGTCGAATCTTATACGAGTATACCCTCCATCATTGATACCATGTAAATGGTTTCTGGTACAAAAAAAATAAATATACCAAATTTCAGCCTAATTCTCTGAAATTTGAGATTTTTGTGGCGTTACGAAGTGAAATCTAGAGAAATCTTTGTATGGGGGCTATACCAAACAATGGACCTGTGACTACCGAGTGAAGGATTCCGGGTATAAATAAACCCCAGTTACTAATTTTCAGCCCGGTCAGTTGACATTTGAGGTCTTTATGACGTTAAGAAGTCACATCGGGGAGATGCTATATATGGGGACTATATCAATAAATGGACCGATATTTCAATTCCAAGTTACCTGCAGCTATAAGAAGTATCAATACCAAATTTCAGTCATCTAGCTCAATTATGGTAGACTGTAGCGTGATTAGAACAGAAGGACGGACATGGCTAAATCATCTTAGAATTTTACGACGATTAAGATATATCAATATTTAGAGGACTTACAAACGGAGTGACAAAATGAATATACCCCCCATTCTATGGTGAAGGGTATAACAATAGCGTGAGATTGATTGAAATTGATATTAGCTCTATTTTGAAGCAACAATTATATCATTATGTATGGAATACACTACACCTAAGAAAACAATTGCTTGGAATTCGATTCTAACAATAATAAAATATTACTAGCAAACAAAAAGTATATTGCCTACACCGTGTGTCGGTTGTATTTATATATAAATAGTTGAAGCAACAATAATAACATGGATATGATCAAATGAAAATGCTTGTAACTAAATCGATGGTTGTATCAATCAATTTAAGATTGTTTTTTCATTGACACTCGGTTAGTTGTGGTAACTACTTTTAAATTTGCCTTATAGTACCATATGATCGATTTTTGATTGTGACAACCAATGTTTATTCTTGACAACAGAAATTGTATCAATAGACCAAAGATTATTATTGCAACGAATAATTGGTTACTACAACAGAAAAAATATGAATAAATAATCATTTTTTGGTTATCCCAATAATTTCCCAAATTTAGAATAATTAAATGTATTTTGGGAAATACAACCGAAAGATTGGTTGCTGTTCTTTTGCTGATACATGACAAACAAAAAATAAAATTACTCGACATAAATAAATCTTCAACATTTTGTTCAAGAATGGTATATGTAGTCAAAAATAATCTCGTGTGGATAATAATGTGTGGAATGCGGAATATGTTGTGAAATTGAAAGCACAGGGTTAAGCGATATTTGCATAAAGGTTTTGTGTTTTTTATACCCTACACCACACTGTGGTACAGGGTATTATAACTTTGTGCATTTGTTTGTAACACCCAAAAGGAGAAGAAATAGACCCATCGTTTATTATACCGATCGACTTAGAATCACTTTCTGAGTTGATTTAGCTATGTCCGTCTGTCCGTCTGTCTGTCTGTCCGTCTGTCTGTCTGTGCATGTATTGTTGTAATCAAAGTACAGGTCGCAATTATGGTCCGATCTCGACGAAACCTTACACATATCTTTTTTTTGGCCCAAGGACGATCCCTATTGAATTTGGTTAAAATCGGTTCAGATTTAGATATAGCCCCCATATATATGTTAGCCCCGATTTGACATGTAAGCGCTGTAAAAACTTTATTTTATATCCGATCAGTATGAAATTCAGCAGAAAGAGGTCTCTTATTATATTAATGAACACTGTTAAATTTGGAAGAAATCGGTTCAGATTTAGATATAGCCCCCATATATACGTTATCCCCGATTTCACATGTAAGCGCCGTAAAAAATTTATTTTATAACCGATCAGTGTCAAATTCGGCAGAAAGAGGTTTCTTATTACATGAAGGAATACTGCCAAATTCGGAGAAAATCGGTTCAGATTAGATATAGCCCCCATATATATGTTACCCCCGATTTTACATGTAAGCGTTGTAAAAAGTGTATTTTTAATCCGATCAGTACGAAATTCGGCAGAAAGAGGTTTCTTATTACATGAATAAATTCTGCCAAATTTGAGGGAAATCGGTTCAGATTTAGATATAGCCCCCATATATATGTTACCCCCGATTTTACATGTAAGCGCTGTAAAAAGTGTATTTTTAATCCGATCAGTAAAAAAATTGGCAGAAAGAGGTTTCTCATTACGTGAATTAACACTTGAGGGAAATCGGTTCAGATTTAGATATAGTCCCCATATATATGTTACTCCCGATTTGACATGTAAATGCTGTAGAAACTGTATTTTATATCCGATCAGTGCGAAATTCGGCAGAAGGAGGTTTCTTATTACTCGAAGGAATACTGCCAAATTCAGATTTAGATATAGCCCCCATATATATGTTCCTCCTGATTTGGTATCAAAGCGCTATAGAAGTTGTACTTTATTTCCGATCATTAATATTTTCCGGAAAGATGTTTCTCAATTTAGGAACAAATATTGCTTAATTTAGCGATTATCGGCTCAGAATTAGATAATACGTAGCTGCCGACTTACCAATTATTCCAAATCGCAGTGACCTTTATCGCATTGTTAGGGAGGTGTAGGGTATTATATAGTCGGCCCCGCCCGACTTTCTGCCTTTCCTTACTGGTTTTGTATTAAAATTTGTGTCAAATAATGGGTGGTTAAATTTTAAGGGCCGATGTTGATTTTGCATAAAACCCAAATTATTTAGGAAATTGTTGTCATTTCTTTTTATTATGATAATGTTGGTATGGTTCAATTATGTATGGAACAAAATATCGGCCAAATGGCCGCCGCGACCTCGGCGGCACACCTCCATCCGATGGTTCAAATTTTTGATGACGCTGAGGCATAATTGAGGTTCTATGCCGTTAATGTGCCGAATTATCTCATCCTTTAGCTCTTGAATTGTTGCTGTCTTATCGACGTACACATTTTCTTTCAAATAACCCCAAAGAAAGAAGTCCAACGGTGTCAAATCACATGATCTTGGCGGCCAGTTGACATCGCCACGACGTGAGATAACACGGCCATTGAGTTTGTTGCCCCATAGAGCCATTGTTTCGTTAGCTGTGTGGCAAGTGGCACCGTCCTGTTCAAACCACATATTGTCCACATCGATATCTTCCAATATCTCACGATAGCGAACACCATTCACAGTAACTGCCTGTCCGGCCTCGAAGAAGTATGGCCCGATGCTGTCGCCAGCCCATAAGCCGCACCAAACGAACTGGGCGAGCATGCACAGGTGTTTTCACATCTCCTACAGACCCGGTCTACTGAAATTTCTGCACAATTCTCCCGATTGTGGACACATTTGGTCGATTATGCTGATCAAAACAAAATCACGAAGTGCACGAAATGCATTTTGATTTGAACGTCCATTTTCGTAAAAGATTGTTCGATTGCGTTGCTTTCCATGGTTCAAATTGAGTTAGTCTGAAATTGAGAAATGTCAAATGAAATGCAGAAAAAAACTTGACGTTTAGGTGCGGTTCACATTCAACATCGGCCCTTAAAATTTAACCACCCACTTCTCATAATAGTGATGAATTTGTAATATGGGATTTTTAATTTTGTTACGAATGGTTTGGTTTTTTGTTCAATAAATAGAATAAAAATTAATGAAAACTATTTTTAATTAATTGTCGGTAGTATATGACTGACAAATTGTCAGAACAACCAATTTTTTAAAACAGATGGTTGTGGCAACATACAACAGATAATTTTAGCCACCATTTTCGTAGTTGATTATGATTGTTATGTGATTGTTGTCAATATGGAAGCAGAAGTATACCACAACCAAAATGTTGGTTGTCTTGATGGAATCGCATGATAGTAGACAGAACTACCAAAATTCGGTTGGCAAATAATTCGGTTGCAACCAAACTGTATTCTGTGTGTATGCAACAATTTTTTTTTTGTGTCCGGGACCTAAAAACTTTTTTTTGTATAGATTGAAGCATACTTTTTTATGAAACCACAACTACATTTTTTTTATGGTAAAAATTTTTTTTTTCTAGAATGTAAATTTTTATGCAAGGTACCTTTAGTATTTGAACCATTTTTTAATTTAATTATTAATGGAAATAATGAGGACTGCAAATGTTGGTAATGACACTTTTATGTAGAAACTGAAGTTTAGTAACTGTCGTTAAAACAATTAGAAAAAAATAGATTTTTTCAAAAACATCGTCTTTTGGGTAAATGTATAAATTATGCCCCATATTGTAAAAATATGAGAATTAAAAAAAATTAAATATAACCAAGCCTTATGGCCATATATGGTTAAATAGGCTACAACATTTAGACATAAAAAATAAAAACTATCTATAAATAAGGAGGAATTGAAACTACTCAAATATTTAAAAAATTCGGATAAAAATTTATAATTTAAATAAACAAAATATTGACAAAAAAAAATTAACAACAAATCTTTTTAGCACTGAATAAACCTATAAATAAACATTGAAACTAAACTGACTGAATTGAATAAATGGAATTGGAACCCCTTTTGGTGTGGCGATAACGCCCATTTTTTAATATACTATGGGTGCTATAAAAACATTACACTGTACAAGATTTTAAGTATTTGTATGGACTGGAATCAAAGTTATAAGCCGTTAACTTTTTGTGCAAAATGGTCCATTTGTATAGGAGGTACCAAAAGGGGCGTGATAACTTTGCCCATTTTTTTACGGGACTCTAGCTAGGTACTATAAAAGCATTACACTTCACAAAATGACAAGTGTTTGTATGTGCAGCAATCCAAGTTATAAGGCGTTAACTTTTTGTGAAAATGGTACATTTGTATAGGAGGTACTAAAAGGGGCGTGGCACTAACGGCCATTTTCCACGGACCTGTAGGTGCTATAAAAGCTTCAAAATTTGTTTGAGTATTTCTAGGGACTGGAATCAAAGCTATAAGCCCTTAACTTTTTGTGCAAAATGGTCCATTTGCATGGGAGGTACCAAAAGGGGCGCGGTAACTTCGCCCATTTTTCTAAAGATGATAGCGATTATTAACCTAATACTATGTGTGGAACTGTGAAAGATTCTGGGTAGTAGTATATAAGTGTAAGTTATGGGATAATCAATATTTCATTAATTTTGACCCTTCGTGGGGGAGATACGCGAAGGAACTTAGCCTGAGATAGAACAAAAATATTGACACATACCAATTTTAATCAATCGGTTAATCCTGTCGAATGTTATCGTGCGCACCCACCAGACAGACAGGCGGACAGCCTCAGGACATTGCGAAAATGACTTAAAATGACCCAAACCAGATTTCCGCCAAATATTCTTGGGGTCTCTTAGGTCACTACATTGAATTTTCTTGTTAGAAAACGAATTTTGTTAAAATTTTCTTATTTCTACCAAAAGTGCTATAATTTCCACATTTATCCATAGATTTTCTTCAAATAGGCATTGGTTTTCTTCTTTAGCTAGCTTTTAAAATATGGACCAACGATTTTCTGGCGATTTTTTTCTTTTTTTATGGATTTTTTCGTGCCAGCGAAAAACTTTTGTTTCAGGACCTGGAACTACATTAAATAATCAAAGTGAACTAATATATGTGAGTATGTCTCATCTGGTAATGTGCGGAAGCTGTTCGTTGACAGGAAATATTCCATCGTTTCGATATCTTCCCAACAAGCTATGCAGTCGCTGTTATCTTGTTGCATACGCAGCAGATGTTCTGGAGAGCGTTTATCATCTTACTGATCTCTTACTTAGTAAAATTCTTGTGTTTTAATCCCACTCGCTGTTTCGGTATCGCAAACTATTCTGTGAATGAAACCCAGTGATTTAAATAATTGTTAGTGGCATTGAAAGACTTTTATTCTTTCAAATTTACTTTTTGAAGCTCTCAGCTCTTTCAAGCCGCAGTTCACCATGAGCTAAGTAGTAGTCCAGATCTGAATTTGACTCTTTAGGACGTTATTATTTTTATCGCAATTTGGCTATTTCCACACTCCAGTATTAGTCAAACTTTCTCCTGAAAGACTGTGTTTGAGGTCAGGGTGGCAGAAATAATGTTTGGCTTCTTTTTCTTCGGTACAAAGTCCTACTGCATAACGATTAACAATGGATACAAAGTGAGCAGTTAGAAATCCATCTTATATGAGTTAGGGCCACAGGGACGTCCCAAGAAAATGTAGTCCAGACGAGCTTGCAAGGCTAGGATCTATCATACATGATCCAAGGGAATTGGAATATGTGGATATGGCTCTAAAAACATGTAAGCTCTTCTTGAGAGAGCGTCCAACAGAGGACAGGTGGTCGCTAGTCAGAAACTTTGCACTGTGTACATCGTATCTGAAATGAGGGGTCACTGTCCTATTAGACGACACGAAGTGAGACAGCTTTCTTTATAAATTGACAGGCTATCGTAGGCTCAAAATACTTTGGCAAGTTAGCAAAGTAGGAGGCTGATGTTATCCGCAAACTCTTAGTTTTTTAAATCTATCGCATTGTTTAAAAGGGAGGGACTAGGAAAATCTCATATATTTATTTCCTTCCCTGTTGTACCACATGGTCTAAATGAGCCTGACATACCGACTGTTACTATAAGCTGGAGCGAGGCGAAGAAATTTTCCTGATTCGGAGCAGTGAGTGAGGGAAGAGCGACTAGACTCGAAGCAGAGCGTAGCGGGTTTTTCACTCTGATAAAAATATACTTTCTTTCCCCGGAAGATTCAGAAAGATTCTCAAATACTCAGTGCAGAAGTTACAGTTTGTTCATTTGACCTAAATGATTAAAGTCTCGATCTAGAGTTTCAGGGAAGAAGGTTTGGGAATTCTCCGTTCCCTTTAGACTACTTTATTCATTGTGATACCAAAATTACTAGATGAAACCATCCAGATGAACCTTTTTAAGTGTCTTAAAAGGATCATAAAATATGGTTAATTTCTAGCTGCCTAATGATACGTCTTCCTCCTATTCGAAAGGGAGAGACACACCCTACGGAAGTGTTTAATGCATTACACTTTCTATTCATAGTCACGATTTCTGCAGAAATCTTTTGTCACAATAAGTCATTTAGAAGAGGAATGATCTCCTGTTGTATGATCGGCTGGAGGAAATACTGTAGACATCAGATAATTCCTTCCTCCACTATTAATTATCGATATTCAGACAGGAAACCATCCAGATGAACCTTTTTTAGTGTCTTAAAAAGATCATAAAATATGGCAATTTACTAGCTGCCTAATGAAATAGGAGCGCAGATACGTCTTCCTCCTATTCGAAAGGGAGAGACACACCCTAAAGAAGTGTTTTATGGATTACACTACCTTATCATTTTCACGGTTTCTGCTGAAATCTTTTGTCACAACTAGTCATTTAGGAAAGTAATGATCTCCAGTTGTATGATCGGACGGAGGACTGTAGACTGTAGACATCAGATAATTCCTTCCTCCACTATCAATTATCGATATTCAGACAATTGATCTTGTGAATTACTCTAGTTAAGCACCTGTAGCTGCAGCTCCGGGCCGACCTTCTATGTTGTATTCGTAAGGAATTAGTCAGTATTTGAAGTACCCGAATTCATTGAAGTGTTATCCCCAGGATGAGGTAAAAGTAATAGTGTTGCTGCTTAGGCTTGTCACGAACCGCCAGAAATGCAGAATCTTCTCGCTCCACTGTTATGCTCTGCAGTTTATAAAAAAATTCTGCTATCGCAAACCTAAAAAGAAAAAGAAGGGAGTTAATTAGGATCGATATTATAATATCTTGTAAGTAACTTTATGCGGGATAACCTAAATTTTATTTACACAATCACCTGCTTACATTTATATTTAATATCACATCGAAAATATCTAACCAACATAAGACGGAGATGCCTTTTCTTCTGCGCAAGTACGAGTATAATACAATCACTCATCTTCACACTTTACAAGTTACAAAAACTTTAGAAGGTGAAAATTACCATGATGAAGACAGTCATCGACGACTATCAGACGAAGGGAAATCATGATCCCTGCAATTTTACGCAGCAAAACAAGTTCAATGGATTGCTGAATGCCTCGGCGTCCGTCTTGGGTATAGAGTTCTTAACACATGCTGCTGTTTGATCGTCCATCGAATGTCGAAGATTGTGCGGAAGGCTGAGTAGGAAGGTGGAGGATGGAGAAACAACGACGCGACAACGCATGTTTTAATAGTGAGTGTAATCGTCATAGGTCGACCAATGTGAATTTTACGAGTATCACTGTAAAAATCTGATGAGAGTTGAAAAAAAGGAAGACTCCCACACTTTAAGAGATACCATTTTAGGAAACTGCTGAGAAGCGTTGTTATTTAACACAGATTTTCTAATAAAAGGTATTATAACAAAGCAGAACATAAGGTGGAAAGCCGTCTCATGTAGGACTTAAGAATTTCTGGCCAATTAGTCTATCATTTTTCCTCAAAACCTTAGAGAGATCAATTGATAATTACCTTAAGACTTTCCAATCAAAGACATGCATACATCCAAACAAACCCTTCTACCGTTAAGGTATCAGGTAGCTTTCTTAGATATAGACGGGCCTTCAATAACATAAATCCAGCTGTAATAGTTGGGTTCTGATAACAATATACGAAGATTCATTCATAACCATCCTAAAACAAGCTCTTAATACCACCGCAAGATGGGCTTCCGATAATGGTCTTGGTGGGAACCCGACCAAGACAGAACTACTTCTACAAGGTACCATCTGTTCACCTTGGGGAGTATTGAAATTCCATTATCTGAAATCGCAAAATACTTAGGTATTTTACTAGACAGGAAGATATTTAGCTATAAAAGGTAAATATCGATGGCTTAATATATAAAGTGCGTACCTCGATTTATTTTTCCGTAACAGGGGCACGAAAAACCGAATAAAAACCAAACAAATTCTTTCATTAGACTTACGGGGTTTTTAAAATACCTATATCAATACCTATCCTTTATTTGCAACTATAGCCCCCGAAAATTTTAAAAAAAATTAAGGTGCATTTGAAACTTTTCGACCAGAATAAACGGAATACGCAATTCTGAAAAAAAATCAAGATACTCCCTTTTTGTATTAAGCCATCGATATGGTAGGCTATGGGGATAGGGAGTAGTCCGAACCCACATATAGTAGTATTGGTTGTTTAATGGCTCTACTGGTGAATGGCTCTACAGAAATCCACCTTATGTGCGATACTAAATAATAAGTTCAGCAAATGGTATCATCAGTGTATTGAGAACGACACCGACTGAGGCACTAAATATTATACTACATTTAATGGCGCTACACATTTCCGCAAGGCAGTATGCCACAGCTAGTGCTATTCGATTTTGGGATCTGCCACTCTGGTCAGAAAATGGCTACGTTCATAGTGTCATTCTAGATACAATACCTGACCTTCCAGCCATTGTTGATTACATTCTAGCAAGATCACATCCTAGGACATAGACATTTCGTGAAGTTCTGTACAGATGGTTCCAAACTCAACTCAAATGCATACATTCCAGGTTGATGTGGGCCTGTCTAAATTTCAAAAACACAACGCCATGCTGCCGTTATCGAGAATGTTTCACTTATCGTGTCTCACATGAAGGGTCATTGCCTTATAAGATGGCACGCAGAGATATTGTAGGTCTTGCGAAATTACTTTTGCCGAAGACGCCATAGAGAAAAAGGCGGCAGGCTACCATAGGCTCTCATTTACTTAGGAGTTACCAAACACACAAGGGCTACTTTCCAATCACTGGCATGGCTAAAGGAAGCTGTGGTAGCGCTATATAACTGTACACCTGAAAATTTTCTACACCGACTAAGACACCAAACTTCTACTACATTTAATGTCACTGGACTTTGTAACAAGAGAATTTGCCGCAATTACTGCTATTAGACTTAGGTATCCGTCATTCTGGCCAGGAAATGCCTACGTATATAGTGTCAATGACCTTCCAGCCATTGTTGATTACATTTTGACTGAATCAATTTTCACAGTCTTATTCCTAATATACATCAATGTTAAATGGTTGCATCTGTCTGCAACAAACGACAGGTGGTCACTAGTCAAGAAATGCATACATCCCAGGCTGATGTAGCCCTACCTAAATTTAAAAAAGCACAACGCCCAGCTGTCGCTATCTAGACCGAACGTGTCACTTATCCTGTATGTTATGATTGGTCATTGCGTTATAAAACGGCAAGCACAGATATTGAAGGTATAGCGAAATGACTTTTGCAGATGCTGCGAAAACGAGGAGGAATCAATTAAAAACTATATTTTTGCCCCGGTCTCTCTAGAAGGCGGCAGGCCGTTATCAAACTTGGCTGATATTCAAATCCACCAATTCTTCAGCATTCTAAATCAATAAAATTGATTCAACTGGAGGGGCTGGGGAAAACATATATTTTCCTTACAACCCTGTGGTATCACAATGGTCTACATACTCTAAGTGAGCATAAAGTATAGGAGCCACTCTTAACCTCTAAACTAGCGTTAACCACTTAAGTATAATTCTATACTAGTGTCGACCACTTAAGTCTTCCTCTATAATTAAGTTGAACACTGAAGTATTCCTCGTCTACTGAGGTCTTCCTCTATGTATACTACTCCTAGAGTCGACGATTGAGATCTTACTCTATTCTAGAGTCGACAGTGAGGCCTTCCTCTATACTAGAGTCGACTTCCTCTATACTTAAGTTGACCAATTAGATATTTCTCTGATATCTTCCTATACTTATATACTATATTCGACCACTGTGGCCTTCTTCTAAGAAAGAGTCAAGCATCGGAGTCCTCCTGTCGTCATCCTCTATAATATAGTAGATATACTCGTAGAGCGATCACCGATGTTGAGCGATTATCGGCGTCTGTCTTGTCCACTAATTTCTTCCGCTACAACCAGGGTTTTTCTGGACTACCGAGGTCTCTATTTCTCTACACTACAGTCAACCACAGAGGTCTTATTCTATACTAAGGAACACTGAGATTTTCCTCTATACTACTGTCGACCACTGGGGTCTTCCTCTTTACTAGAGCCGAAGACTGACGTCTTCCTCTTTAATATAGTTTACCACAGGAGACGTCCTCTATACTAGAGTCTTCCTACGAAGTTTTCCTCCATGCTAGAGTCTACCACTGAAGTCTTCATCTATTGTAGTGTTTTACTCTGTACAAGAGTCAACCACTGAGGTATTCCTCTACTGACTGAGGCGACTGAGGTCTTGCACTAGAATCGACCTCTGAAATCTTCCTTTATTATAAAGTTGACCACTGAAATCTTTATATACGCTATAATCGATCACTAAAGACGTCCTCTATACTGGAGTCGACTTATGAAGTTTTCCCTTTAATAGAGTCGACCTATGAAGTCGACATCTGAAGTCTTATTCTGTACTGGAGTCGACCAAGATTTGACCACTGATTTCCTCCTCTGTACTAGGGTCGACCACCGCCATCTTTCTGTATACTATGACCGTCCTCCTTTATATAAGAGTCGATCACTTACTAGAGTCGACCACTGTCGTCCTGATCTTTACTAGAGTCGCCCATCCTCTATACTAGAGTCAATCACTGAGGTTTTTACTCTATACTAGAGTCGACCACTGAGTTATTTCTCTATACTATAGTCAATCTATGAGGTATTCTTCTATGCTAGAATTGATCACTGAACTCTTGATCTATACTAAAGTCGTCCACTGAAGTCTTCCTCCATATTAGAGTCGACCACAGAGGTATTTATCTAAACTCTCCATTACAATTATCAAAGGTTCAGAGAACCGCTTGCCTTCAACCTTCTATTGAAAAGCCTTACTCGTTACTCTGCAAGCCCTTCTCCATCTACTGTCCATTGATATTGTGGCGGTAGAATTTGCCATCAGAGTGGAGGTATCGACCGAGTGTACTATATATCAACGGTGTACACCTTCGGGAGGAACTTCACCACTAAGATACCTGCCAGAGAGGAATGGGTTGGCAGAACACCAGGAAATAGGAAATATCTCCACTTCTAGACAGATGTTTCGAAGCTTCATAAGATTGGCTTCGGAGTACACTGTAAAGAACTCTGTCTTGATATAGCTCGTAGAATACCATATAGCTGTGGTGTCTATCAAGTCGAAAAAATGGCAATAAGTTAAGTCGCTAAGTCGCTGCGTCGCAACGTAGTGATCAAAGTAATATAAACCATCTCCACTTCTATACGAATGGTTCGAAGCTTGATGATAAGGTTGGCTTTGGAGTACACTGTAAAGAACTTAATCTGGATATAGCTCACAGACTACCAGATACCTGCAGTGTCTATCAAGCCGAAATAATGGCAATATGGGTCAAGTCGTCAAGTGCCTGAGTCGCAACATAGTAACCAACACTGACGTTGTCATTTACTCGTACAGAAAGGCTGCCATCAATTCTCTGGAGGCCACATCCCTAAATTCACAAACAGCCCTCGACTGCCGCATTAACGAGATGGCTGAGCAGTTTAACATACACCTCAACTGCAAAGCTGATGAACTTCCTAGGATGTTGACCACATTATAAATTCTAGAAGAATTTCCATATATTGGTGCGCCACTTGATGTGTTTCGAATTTCAATTGATGTGTTTCGAATTGCAATTGATGTTTTTCGAATATCAATTGTTGTTTTTCGAATTTCAATTGGTGTATTACGAATTTCAAATGGAAAAAATCATTTCATTTGATGTATTTCGAATTTCAATTGATGTTTTTCGAATTTCAATTGATGTGTTTCGAATTTCAATTGAAGTGTTACGAATTTCAATTGATATTTTTCGAATTTCAATTGATGTATAAGTATTTTGAGTTTCAATTGATTTATTTCGAATTTCAATTGATGCATGGAATCTTCGAATTTCAATTGATCTTATTCGAAATTGAATTGATTTTTTTCGAACTACAGTTGAAAATGGTGTAGAGAGGAAAATACTGTCTATGTTAGAGTCAGTTCTGACGGGGCACTGCCTAATCGGCACGAAGGTTAGGTATTGAGTACAATGACTTCTGTAGGAGCTGTGGTGATGTGAAAGAAGTGGAGAGCATTGAGCACCTGCTTTACTACTGTTTCCTCATTAAGTAAACGACGTCTGCATATAATGGGTTCGGTCCTTAAAGGAGAAGTCTGCCAGCTTTCTCCTTTTGTTTTTTTATCAGACAGGTTGGTTTCGATGTACAGCTGTCCCCGTGGTATCACTAGGGACCAGCATTGTCCCACCAGTCGAACACTGAAGTTTTCTTCGGCTACTACGGTCTTCCAGGACACTGAAGACACTATACCAGATTCGACTACTAGGTTATCCCTCGTCCATTAAAGTCTTCATCGGCCACTGAGTTTTTCCTCAACAATAGATTTGTTCACTGAAGTCTCGCTCGTCCATTAAGGTCTCCCTCGACCACTAAGTTCTTCCTCTATACTATATTCGACTACTGAGGTT
The DNA here is from genome assembly GCA_963930755.1 of Eudasyphora cyanicolor. NCBI lineage: Eukaryota > Metazoa > Arthropoda > Insecta > Diptera > Muscidae > Eudasyphora > Eudasyphora cyanicolor. The sequence goes on from OZ005735.1 coordinate 160,469,135, forward strand.
TTCCTCGACTGCTGAGTTCTTCCTCTGTATGACTACTGAGGTCGTCCACTAACACTGAGGTCTTCCTCGTCCACTGTGGTCTTCCCGCTCTGAGGACATGCTCGACCACTAAGGTCTTTTTCTAAACTAGATTCGTCTACTGAGGTTTCCTTGGTCCGCTGAGGTCTCTTACGATCACTGAGGTCTTTCTCGACCAATGAGGAGTTTTATAACCACTCAGTTCTTTCTCGCACACTGAGGTCTTCCTCGACCACTGAGGTCTTCCTCGACCACTGAGGTCTTCCTCGACCGCTGAGGTCTTCCGAGACCACTGAGATCTTCCTAAACCACTGAGGTCTTCCGAGACCACTGAGGTCGTCCGAGACCACTTTGCCTCTCTAGTGCGAGGAGATATTTTGATCTTCTCGGTCATACCTTGGCCAGATTTGTGTAGCTACCCTTCAGGTGCCGAAGACATGCTGTTATGCGTCTTCTGTTGAGCAGACTTTGAATTAATCTAATCAAACTAGAGTTAACTTTTAGATGTGACAGTGCCGCAATTACTGCGTCTGAGTGAAAGTTGTTAAAAGCCCCTTCTATGTCAAGAAATGTCACCATGGCAATTCCTTGAAATGCAGGGACGATTCGATAGTGCTCACAAGTTCGTGCAGGTCTGATTCTGTAGACTTCCCCTTATTGTAAGTATGTTGGTTCACCGACAGGAGTTTTGTATCCAGGTTTTCCCTAATGAAATAATCTAAAAGTCTTTCCAGACCTTTCAATAGGAAGGAGGATAGGCTAATTGGTCTGAAGTCTTTTGGCCTAGTGTGTTATATCTTCCCCGCTTTGGGTATTAATACCACGTTGGTATCCTTCCATCGATTCGGGATGTATGAAAGCCTGATACAGCCCACTTATATTTTCTGCAGCCAGGGGATAATGTATTTAAACATATTCTGCATTTCTGCTGGAGTGATGCCATCTGGTCCAGGTGACTTGAAGGGCTCAAAGCTATTAATAGCCCAGCTTATTCTGGATCTCTCAGTCAAGAAGCTAGCGACGCTCGCAGTCCACTCGCACTCTTGTTGGTCCTGCTGATCCTCTGGTTCTGTTAGAGAGTTCCCCGGGAAATGTGTGTCGAGCAGTACATTGAGCGACTGCTCGCTGTTTTTGGTCCAATTATTTGCCTCATCCTGCAAGTAACCCACTGTAAAGGGTGAAGCTGATAATATTTTCCTCAGCTTTGCGGCGTCGGAGACCTTTTCCACTTCGCCACAGAAGGTATACCAAGAGCGTCTTTGCGTCTTTCTAAGCTCCTTCTTATAGATCTTGAGTTGCTCTTTATAGGCATCCCAAACATTAGCGACCCCTGTAGATTTAGCCTTGTTGAATAGCTTGTTGCAGGTCTTTTTTATAGCCGTTAGCTCAAAAGTCCACCATTGGGGTTTAGTTTTACCCTTGTACCTTGTTTTTGGACAGGCTTCTTCAAGGGATCTATTGAATGATATGGTGATATGATCGACCAGATTATCCAGACCGGCTTTGTCATTCGGTTCGTTTGAACTCAATATAATGGTGATCTGAGAATGAGTGGTCGTCCAGTACATTCCACCCAATAATTTTGTCTGACAGCCGGTCAGTAGCAAACGTTACGTCGAGTACTTCTTGTCTGTCTTTAATTGTAAAGGTCGGTTTATTACCTATGTTACAAATATTTAGGTTGGTAGTTAGAATAAAGTCAAGAAGCGAATCACCCCTATTGTTTATATCCGTACTACCCTAGATAGTATGATGAGCGTTCGTGTCTGCGCCAACAATCAGCTCTACCTCGTCAGATGTTGCTTCTTCTACTACTTCCCTGAATAGAGCAGTCGGTACTACAGCTTCATAAGGCAATATATGCGATTACCGATCTCCAGACTAGCAGATGTTTGGTCTTTACCACTTAAATTAGCCAGGAGAAAGATTCTTAGATTTTTCCTGGCCAAAATGCAGGTTCTTGGAGTGCCTTCACAGTTGGCCACAAGCAGTTTAAAGTTGGGTGTCCTGATACCGCACACACTTCCTCCCACTGCGTAGGGCTACTGTATAAGGACGATGTCTACTGCACCTGTGGACAGGCGCAGCAATAGACCACTGATAACTTCCACGACTTCTGTGGTCTCCTACCACTTTTGTGGTCTTTCTCAACCACTGCGGTCTTCTTCCACTACCGAAATTTGCCTCATTCGTTATTTCGTTCTTCTTCTTTATTAAAGTCGACCATTGCGGCCTGCCCCTATACTAGAATTGACCAGTGATGAGATGCCCTTTTCTATAATCGACCACTAAAGCCTTCCTATATATGAGAGGTATTTTAAGTATTCCTCTATGGTATAGTTTAGGTCTTCCGCTATACTAGGATCAGTGGTTAAGGTCTTCCTCTATTTTTAAGTTGGTCGTTTACGTTTTTTGATCTTCATATATATTAGATTAATTCTTTTAAATATTCTTCTATGTTCTTCTATGGTTGGGTCTAAATCTATGTATATAGGAATTGACCATTGCCTTCTATGGCAGACAGTTTTTAAATTAAATGAATATATTTTCCTCGAAATTTTTTTTTTTGGTTTTTTAACCATTTCTCAAATAAAAAAGTTCATAAACATAATTTCGTTATAATCATCTGACCAGTTCTCCTTCAATTCTTTCACGATTTTTTTTATTACATGTGACCGTTCTGACGAGAAATTGCAATACACATTCGAGTATATGTGTGTAGTATGTGTTATCAAGACTCAAACAATACTTTTCAAAGTCTCCAGTTTTGAATTGCACAAAATTCACCAAAACGCAATGATTACATTACAATTCTGCCGTCGATCTTTCGGTGGGTGTAATCTTTTCCCACGCTTAACCCCTTCTTGGGTTTCGCATCGGCATTGCATTTCAGACGGATTCGAAAAGTGTTTTCGCAATTCAACACTCCACTATGATCCCCACCCCACACCACTTCAACAGCACAACAAATCAACAATCCGAGCACTCAATCACTCACAGGCCATTTTACACTATCCCATTGGGATGGTTTGATACTGTGTTTATTGAGTATGAGAAAATTAGTTTCAGGGAAGACCAGGGAAATTTTCGATGCCAATATATGTATTGGCGCCTAGAGCGGCTTGCGATAGGGTTATCTTTATAGTTTTCGAGATATAATTTAAAATTTAAAATGTTTCCCTCCTCTGGTCTACTATTTTGGTAACATCGAAGGTAAATATGTACCAATTCTATAACATTTGTGATTTATTAACAAAATGATAAATAGCATACAACAACCATTTAGTCAAAGACACATTTTCATTTATTTTAAGTACATCAGGATTTTTAATCTCGGCTTTCAGTATGCCGATATAAAGCGATCTTATGCGATAGTGTAAACGAGTCTTTAGTGGGTGATCGCAGTGTTGTTCGTGTTGCGGTGGTGGTGTTGTGCAAAAAACGACCCAAACAACAACACCACCACCTGAGTAAATATGAGAAGTATGAAAATGTGTACTGCCGTTAAGAGATTATTTTATTGTATTTTTATTGAGCTTAAAAAGCATTTTTATTTTCGAGAATTGGCTGTAGCTGGTGGTTGATTGTTTTTTTTTCTTCAGTTTTTCTGAAGGAATCGTGAGAAAATTTTTATCATTTTGCAAAATGAGTTTTTCGAGAGTTATGAGAATTGTCAATAAATAATCGAAATGTTTGGCATTTAGACCCAATTAGGAGCATACGAATTTACACATGATTACTTAGCCCTTACGCGACGAGACGAGTATGCGTATTTGCTTACTTTTATCTTTAACGGTTTTAGGGTGGCTGATTGCAAAAGATTTGATTGCACAGTATTGACTGAATGCAGCGGCAAGGTCACAGAAATAAACAAACTCGAATGTATGCTATCTGTTTGTTGTGACTTTAAGCACAGCTCTATTGGAAATGCTAAAGGAACAGGACAATTAGCGATAATGTATAGGTAGGGGAAGAGTTGTGGGTTAATGTGGGTCCAATAATAATTTAAATTTTCAAATAAAGTGAAATCGAGCCTAACCATATATTCTAATTATAAAGAAAAATGCGTAACGTTAACGGCAATACCAAAACACAGACCAAAGTGGGGACTATCGACCAACACTTTTGACTTGTTCTAGTTATAACCTTCACCACACTGTAGTATAGGGTATTATGACTTTGTGCATTTGTTTGTAGCACCCAAAAAGGGGAGAAGAGATAGATAGACTCATTGTTTATTATACCGATTGATTTATGACGATTTATTTTCTGGAAAAAATTTGACTCGTTGACGTGACATTCTAGAAAATATTCACTGAAGCTGCGGTTGTGAATTATCTGAACCCGTTCCAGATAGCTTTCCTTTGATTCTGTAAAGTACGGCGTTCAGATATGATGAAATAGTCTATCAATGGAGAGGATCATGTGGAGGTGGTCTGATCCCGTTGGAATGACGGGCAGCCAGGTGACATCATTTATCGGACCAGGCGACACGATTGCAACATCCGGCGAGCTGCTGCAATCAACCCATAATCCGTGTGTGGACGTTTACATTCACTGTGCAAAACGTATGACCATCTATTTGCTTAACCAAATCTATGCCTCTCTGGTCATTGTCTAGGAGAGCATGCCAAAGCTCGAATACCCGAGATATCTAATTTTCCAGCAGATGCAGCGGGACCCGCAGACGAGCGTGATGAAATTCTTCGTTTTAACCCTGCTGATCGTAGAATCAGGGATCTGAATCTAGAAAATGATAGCAAAGTCGACGAATATGAGCGGAATAAATGGCTGAAACATCTGAAGCAATACAATTAAATTCTCGGTATCGGTAAATTATGGACAACGGTTCAGTCACTCTCGCATCCTGGCAGGAGAGACAACCGGACGGCAGTCACATTTGGTGCTACCACTGTAAATGTGGCGCGCACCTCTTCGCGTCAATCACAGTGTTTTTGTAACCAGTAATTCATAGAGCACCCCGAGAGGGACAGGGCAAAAAGGAGAGCCATGCATTGTATTAATGCTCTTCGAGTCGAAAAAGTACCACCACAATTTACATTTGGAGAAGTTGCAAATGTCATCCGTAGCGCAAAGTCATTCAAAGCGCTTGGCCCCGATAGAATTTCTATGCTAATGCTGAAGCGTTTGTACTTACCGGGAGTCGAGTACCTGACTAATGTCCCCATCCTGTCCTTGACCACTCTAATAGTACCCGAAGCCTGGAAAATGGGCAGAGTGGTCCCGCTACTGAAACCGGGCAAAGATGTGAGTAAGTAAGAATCGTATAGGCCTATTTTTCTTCTCTCGCCAGTAGCAAAGACACCTGAAGCTTTACTCCTTCCGAGCCTGATAGGACATTTTCCAATTGCTCATCATCAGCACAGATACCGCAATGCGGTCTTAACCAGAACAAGTTCGGTGACAGGACAGTCCGGCGCTTAACCTATTGTAGGTCTTCGATACTGCCAGCCACGCCAAGCTTTTTGAGGACATTACCAACACGTCTCTCCCGATCAGTTTGATACGTTGGATCGTTAATTACATGTGTGGGCGCTAATTGTATGTTGACTTCAGAAACAAGAAGTCCAAACCCCGTAGAGTGAAAAAGGTGTGGTGATATCTCCGGCACTGTTTAACCTCTACCTTTCTCCAATTCCACCACCACCTGGCGGCGTTGAAATAGTATCATATCCCGATGACTGTCTGACGTCGGGCCCCTTGATCGATGACATATGTGGAGGGCTGAATGTTTTCCTAGCTGAGGTTACCAATTCGTTCGCTGAGAGGAATCTGAAGATATCCGCCACCAAATTATCTGCCACACTGTTTATGGCTGGACAGCGCAAGTGACGGAGCAACTCAATGTGAAAGTCGATGGCACAAGAATTCCGACTACCAATTACCCTAAGGTTTTTGATGTCACATTTGATAGACTCTTCAAGTCTAACGCGCATGCCACAGCTATCTGCAATAAAATGTATGAACAAGGTCCTCAAATCGCTGGCCGGCAGCACTTGCAAAACGATAGATCGGTCTGTGGTTAAAGTGTGGTCACCGACAGTTTCATGGTATACTCGTACTTATATACTTCTGTTTGTTGAATGTTGCAAAAATTCTGTGTGTACTGACACAGGCATTGTGACATCTTGAGACCGTCAGTATATATCCTTAACGGTTGATCAAAAGTTATGTAAAAAAGAGTAGCGGCGATTCGATTTTCATTATAGGGGAATTTCATACAAATATGAAATGTTCATAAAACCTTGATCGCCTCTTTTGAAAAACTATCTGTTTCGACTTAGCATCATTTGGAATGGTGGTACCGATATGGATATATTTCATTTTGGTGAATGGTGTAAAAGCCACTTAAGAAATGTTTCAGATTTGTATGCTATTATATTCTACTAGGTTTAGGTTAGGGTGGTAGCCAGCTTTGCCAGATCACATAGACCAATTTAGGTCCCTAGTGATACCACGGGTTCAAATACCCCTCATTGAAACAAACCTGTTTGTATACAAAGTTATTGATAATACGAATATCGGTACCGGAAACATCTGTCAGACTTCCTAGAAAGGCCGATCCCATGATACCCAGACGTCGTTAACTTAATGAGGGATAGTAGCAATGCTCTCTACTGCCTCTTCATCTCAACAGCTTCTGCAGAAGTCATTGTACGTAAGTTCCGGTATATAGTCGGTCGGTTACCATAGCATTATATTGTGATGTCCTCATGTGGCCGTAGTCCTTATACCTCCACCTTGATAGACAGTTCAATTGGAATGCTGCTCTGGTGGCAACTTCTCTCGCAACAATATCTATGGCAGTAGATGGAGTAGGACTTGTAGAGACTCAGTCGGTGTAGTCCTTAACGCTCCGCTTATGCATAAGCAGGCAGTGCTCTGAACCTTTGATAATTGGTTGGTAATGGATAGTTTATTAGCTGCCGTCCACCACAGCTCAATGTCGTACAAGAGTATTGGGCGAACTACTACTAAATATCCAATGGACGATTTTAGGAGAGAGCTCACCTGCAGGAATATAATGCGACGTTGGCTTTCCTTAAACGTTCCACTACGTTAATTCTAAATAACAGGACTTGCCGTTTTACGATTTCAAGCTGGACTTCACCTTTAGATGTGACAGTGCCGCAATGTTGTTAAAAGCCCCTTCTATGTCAAGAAATGCCACCATGGTGAATTCCTTGAAATGTAAGGATGATTCGATAGAGCCCACAAGTTCGTGCAGGTCAGATTCTGTAGACTTTCCTTTGTTGTAAGTATGTTGTGGTTTCCCGACAGGAGTTTTGTGTAGACACGTTTTCCCTAACGAAAGAATCTAAAAGTCTTTCCAGACCTTTCAATAGGAAGGAGGGCACGCTAATTGGTCTAAAGCCTTTTGGTCTAGTGTGCGATATCTTTCCCGCTTTGGGTATGAATACCACTTGGTATCCCTAAAGGCCTTCATATATTTCCTCCAGCCAGGGGGTAATGTACTTCAACACTTCTGCTGGAGTTATACCGTCTGGTCCAGGAGATTTGAAGGGCTTAAAACTGTTAATCACCCCGCTTATTCTGGGTTTCTCAGTCAACAAGCTAGCGACGCTAGCAGTCGACTCGCTCTCTTGTTGGTACTGCTGAACATCGGGTTCTGTTGGTGAGTTTCCTAGGAAATCTGTTTCGAGCAGTACATTCAATGACTTCAATAGGCTTCTTCAAGGTAGCTATTGCATGAGGAAGTGATGTGATCGACTATGTTCTCCAGACCGACTGTCATTCGGTTTGTACAGAATGTTAGAAGAAGAAGCTTAAATTTGGGTGTTCTGATACCACACACCTTTCCTCCTACTACGTAGGGCTAGGAACTGTAACAAGTAATAGTTTGTGTCACCTTGCTGCCTGTTCAGACGTGTTCGACAACAAATCCCTGCGACCCTGCCAATTGGCGGTCGATACAGATATTTTGTGAAATTCGGCCGTACAGCTAAATTCTGGTCCGATAAACTCTAGGTTTTGCTTATGTTTTTTGCAACAATACTGGGTAAGGACAGGCTTCTTCATATAGGACCAATATATTTTGAATCCCTTTAAAGCTCGAGTATCCCAAGACACCTTTATAATTTGTGGAAATACATAGATCCGTCTAATGAGGATAAAATTGAAGATTTTCGCTTTCATGGACCCCAAGTGATATGTAAATTATATTCTGTTGGTGAATTTTTGCGAATGTCACCTTGCATCCTTCCAACTGTCCACGGGCCGCGTGTAGTGCGTTACTCATCATTCATTTTCTTATCAGGACATTTAAGGAAATTTATTGCCGGCAACCTCACAAATATTGAAAAATTGGACATGATACAAGGTGACTACCCCCACGTTCATCGATGATTTTTTACTTGTGTGTGTGTGCGCGAACTCGTATGTACTTCAGCCAATGCTCCTTGGCGTTTTTCCTGCCAGCATGCCCACATTTTCGATTTGTACCTTAACCTCATTATTGTTATTTTAACAATACCAACAGCTTCTGACTGCCATACGTGGAACAGACAATTTTACACCGAACCCATAATAAATCACTAGGCATCCATGTATCATCATACCCATAAAACGCTGACGATCATCATATGCCTCCCATTCCAAGGAGCTGGAGCTGGGCAGCATCACCAACGTAATGGTTGGGTATGGGTATACTCGTACGCCAACGATGCTAGCAAGTCGCCTTGCGTCGCGTCGAGTTGAGTATGAAAATGAATGAATAATCGAATGGAGGAAGCGCGCAAGAAACGAATCGGGAACATGTTCAGTACTTGTTTTATTGTTGTCAGAATGAGAGCTCTTAAACAGACTATTGCATCCTGCAGGGCAAAAACTCCTACTGAAAGTAAAAATTCAATATTAACTTTGAACAGAGAAAAGTAGTTACGAGAATCTATACCAAAAACAATAACGCAACAGCAACAACTGCAGAAAAAATAATACAAAACACCAAAAACGTTAAAGTTACAAATACGCGGGCGTTTTGCTGAAAGTAACAGAAACTTCGAAATATGATGGTGTATCAGAAGATGGAAATTTTGAATGTTGGCTGTAGCTGGCACGTTGCAATGTGGCAGCATCATCATCATCAACAACGGCCATGGCGACAAAGATGAGGAGGATGATGTTGTTGCCGGTGATGTTGAGGAGTTGGTAACTTACAATTTGTAATATTTACGACAACGAGACAAAGGTACTTTGAATGGGGTGCCCAGGTAAAAGTTACCGATTATGTGCGCAGATATGTGAAGATAGTTCCCTGCTCAACTACAAGTTGGGCTTTGGAATCGAATCATAAAACCGAATCCGTTATAAAGCTCTGCAGTGTTTATCCGGCAGTGTTTGGTCTAGTTAATAGAGATGTGGCAAACTAAGTAGCCGTGATTGGATGCTCCGACAGAAGTTGGAAAAATATTTTCTGAGATAGTTAAGCTGATATCAAATCTCTACATTCTGCTTTCCCGAACTCAATAACAGCCTTTAAATAGATCTGTTAAAGAGCGGTATAAGGTCTATATTTTATTGATGCTGTAACACAGGGGTAGTCCATTAAAACAGATAAGCTTGCACATACAAACTTATAAAGTGGTATGAACTACATATGGAGAAACTGATGACAGAACAAACCTTAATTACCGCAGACCTCTTAACGAGAAGTCTACCAAGGAACTAGATCAGATAAGATAACAAGAACAGGGGAAGTTGAATCTGTCTACACAGTTTTAGCCACACAGAAAAATATTCTCCGGTCAGGGAGGATATGTAACCCTGTCCAATCTCGTAATAATTTCATAATCTGCTATTTTTATAAAGACCGCCAAGCGTATATATCAACATTGGGATAAACCGTAAACTTGGAGGCTATAGGAGCTATATATTCAGAATAGAGTACGACACCTCACAATGTCATATCGAGGATTTAACAGCAGAGCAGATCCAGGCTGTTCCATAACATTTGAGCTGGCCTAAACGTCAAATTACATAAAGGTACAAACTAACTGGAAGGCGGTAAATGATATGAAACATGTGAACCAGTGTCGTAAGAAAAGCTGAGGACATTCAAAAGGCCCAAGCGTCTGCTAGATTCTTTATGGGTCTTGATCTTATTGAAAAACACAATGTGGGAGCTGAAAAGAGAAGGAATCCATAAAAGCTGTATGCTGCTTTTCGACTGGATATTTGGTTCGAATAGGATACTAGGTTAGTTGAGGGTAAAGTGGCAGCCTAGATCTTCCTTATTGTTGTAGCAGCTTGGACAAGCTGAGGTGATAATCCTTAAGTCTATCTCTATTATAGATTTCGTTCCGGCATATATCCGATTATCGCGGGAACCTTTATTACTTTCCGTCGCTCAATGTTGTCCGGATATTAAATAAAATGTTTCATCTAACCTTAAACGTTTCATCTACTAGCAACGCTGCATTTCTATTTATAGATTGGCCAATCAGATGTTGTATTGGGCAATCAGATGTTGAAATTAGAATTAATACTAGTAATAAAAACATGAAGTGTTGATGTTAATTTTTCCACTGTGGCTGGCTGAGAATCGAACCCAGCAATTTCGGATTGCAAGTCTCCGAAGACCACATCTTCCTAGTTTCTCCCGTTGAACCAATCCCATTGCTTGGAAAAGCCGAATAGTTGGCGGATGCTAAAATCTGCCAAGATTGATAACTCATCAACGAAATGTGAGTCTGCGGTTGCCTCCCATTTCAAGACTTTAAGTATTCCTGACTTCCAATCCAATAAGTCAATGGCTCGTCATGACCACCATAAAGGAGAGTCCTCATCTTGTCAACTACAACGTTGGTATGTTTTAGGTTTAGTCAGGACCACATTGGAATGTACAGAGTTTCTGACTAGTGATAATCTGTTTGTTGCCATACGGGCACTATCCCTTAATAAACGCTAGCATGTCCACATATTCCCGTTCCCCTATACGAGAGTTCCCTGGAATGTCCATGTGGCCCGGTACAATGGATTGTGAAATGCTCAGCCACCTCTTTAAAAGATCTGCGGCAGTTGATGCCTGTTCTTGAATCTAGGAATGCAGAATCTATGGATTTAATGGCAGACTGGCTATGGAGAATATATTTATTTCATCCATTTTCGTACCGTTATATCACAGACATTTTCGTATCATATCCTGATGACGGTACGATTCTAGTGTCGGGTTTCTTTGTGGATGACATATGTGGAAGGCTGATTTCTTTAGCCTGCCAATTTCTTCACTGCGAGGAACCTGAAGATATCCGCAACCAAATCATATGCCGCACTGTTTACTGAATGGGTAGCGCAAGTGAAGGATCAACTCAATGTGATGTGTCGGTGGCACACGAAGTCCGACCCTCAAGCATCATAAGGTGTCTTGGTGTCACATTTGATAGCCTCTTCAGGTCTAACGCGCATGTAACAGCTATCTGCAATAAAATGAGAAGTAGGAACAAGGTTCTCAAATCGTTAGCCGGCACCACTTGGGAAACCGACAAAGAAACCTTTTTGACCTCATACAACTGTGGTTAACTATGCATCGTGTCACCGAATGTGAGCGAGACAAAGTGGAAGCATCTGCAGACCTACCAAATGCCGACCTAATAACTACGAAAGGGTGCCTCCTCATGTCTTCTGTGGACCACCTACATGACGAGACGAAGGTCATACCCGTACGACGACAACATTTTTTGCTGTCAAAGCTGTATCTGCGTGGTTATTTTATTCTACGTATGTATAAAATACGGATGTACTAGAATTTCATTTCCTTTCTTAGGCTGATCTTAATGAAATTGGAGAATTTTGTTTAAATTCTCTTCTTTCTCTGTCATAAAATTTATCATAGAGTCAGATATACTACTTCTCCTGAGGCATAAACATTTACGTTTTATGATTGCACATTCCACTTTACTGTGGAACCACCACGTGAATATCGGTTGCTACCATACTGGACCTAAACTAGGACGCAGTACGAAAAATATCCTCGATAGTATGTTTCTCATTTTTCTAATTTTCATCTCTCTTGTATCCACTAAATACACAAATAACTTTATTCTCTGAATAAATAGGAGGACTTCTTCTATACCAGAGTATGTCATTGAAGCCCCTTCCTCTCTACTAGAACCGATCACTAAGATCTTCTTCTATGCTATAGAAGAGCTTTTTAAAGCAATCAAATGGGTTCAGCGGGAGGGGCTAGGGATAACTTACGTTTTCCCTTGCTGGGGTAACACAATTGACTGGATAGTCTAAGTGAGTCGGTTTTACAGGCTGCCACTCTTAACCTAACCTCTATGCTATAGTCGACCACTGAAATCTTCCTCAAAGCAAGAGACGACCCCTGAGGTCTTCCTCTGTACTAGAGTTGGTCACTAATGGACTCCTCTGTATTAGTGTCGGTCAGTGTCTCCAACTAACTACAGTCGATCACTGAGACTCTCTTTCACTGATATTTTCTTCTTTAATTGGGTCGACCGCTTAGATTTTCTTCTACACCAGAGTCGACTACTGAGGTTTCTTTCTACTAGAGATGGGAGCATTGAAGTCTTCATTGAAGTCTTACTGAGGTCTTATCTATAATAGAATCGCCACTTCTACGTTCCTGTATACTAGAGACGACAACTAATTACTTCATGTATACTTCGAATCTAGAGGTATTATTCTATGACTAAAAGTCGGAAAAATCCGACGAGTCCACAATTGTAGACTAGCAATATAAAGCTGATTAAGGAAAAAATATTCCCGGACCATTTATATTTGAATTAAGATCGGTTACCTTCAGAGCCATAGCTTAGTAAAATAATTGCTGATTCTTTTATATGCGTAATAGAGTTATCAGTCCAAAAGACAAATTTTTTAGGCTATTTACCTTAAATACTCAGTTCACTGGAAAATACCCAAATGTCGGGAATTCGCGTAGTGTCCATATCATGGGATTCGCACTGCGAAGGGGTTTTGTTAGGTACGTGAAATAAAATCATGTAGGGCCATGGCGACCGAACTCATTTCGCTGAGGCAATTATGCAGAAGTATTATCTACATATTTTTCATCGACACGTGAGCCGGGGTGGCGGACGAGACGGACGAAAATGATAGTGACCAGGCGACGTACGTATTTAGTCTTTACTCTACATTTCACTCCAATATATATTTGCACGCAAGAGGCCTCGACTGTGAGTGTTGGCTAAAACAGGGGGACTGGACGCATGTTATGTTATGTACTTAGCTTGTTGGGATTTTAGTAGGGCTCGTAAGAATGGCTGTGTTGATTGTTGTGTGTGTTGCTTGTATTTTTGTTGCTACCTACATTCTGTGGGTCACCATTCCTAGATTGTTTGGCTACGAAGCTTGAACTGAGGCTATATTCTTGTATCACGGGAGTCAGGATCCTCTGGAACTTCGGTTCACAGTAGCTGTGGTTTAAACCCAAATTTCGGGGAGAGCGCAAGCTCGATGTGGAGTTCAATTTTCAACCGGGTGTCATAACCCTTAGAATGGTAGGAGTTCTAGGTACGCTCCGCCCTTAACCAACATATATGGCAGTTTGTCACGTATGGTGCGCACAGTGCGGTAGGGCCGTTGCGGTAATCTACAATACAAAAGATATGTGGTTCATAATGGAATTACTATTACGAATACTGTAGGATGTGAGCTTTGAGATTACCATCTCACTTCAATTACAGCATGTGAGCAGGCATATTACAAGCTAAAATTGATACATAACAAACATGTCAATTCTGGGGCTTATACGTGAACACACAAATTTTGGTAAAGGAATATCTATGAGAAGTCACAAGCGCTACTACGATATATTGCCTGTAGACCTCCTCAGTTAATCAATCCTAAATAAAATATTATACTGAATTCATTTATTAATATAAAATATTTGTCCCACGCGATTTCAACGTAAAACAAAACAGTTCAATCGACTGGTCACCTCATCTAAACTTCACTCCTGTGTATGGCTGACAATTTTATTTAAAGTTAATCATTATGTAAAAATAACTTAACCAATGGATATTGTAAGTACGGCAAATATGAAGGTGGTAGCCTCCAAATGGCAGGACATACAAGTCGTGGCATTGGCGAAAAAGAGGTAGGAGACTGACTACTTGTAACATCATCGTTGAGGACTGACTGGTGGCGGTGGCTGGTATGTGAGTGTCCGGTGGAAACAGTGACCGAACACTAGGAGTGGTGGTGTGCTGCACTACGGATATGACTACGAAGGAGCAGTGGTGGTATATTCACAGTATGTTTATGATATGTTGCACTGTTGCCGCTCATAAATCACAATGGCCGACCGTTCGACCAGCACAATAAAAAAGCAACAACCACAAAAAATTGTGTTCAATACTTCAATTTTAATCTTTACACAAATATACTCATAATCTTGTTTATTCAGTTTAAATGAAGAAATTTCCAACTACTCTTCCTTTTTTGTCTTCTTCGACACTGCCCACAAACAGTTGCCAAACAGTGCAGAACAGAACAGAACTGTATCGAAATGAAACGAATCGAAGAACCTAATACGGAGGAGATGAATTCATCCCATTGTGGAGACAGTCTAGTGCGGGGTTCTTCAAGAAAATCTTGTTAATTTTTGACATTTTTCTTTGGTTATTTATCATTTGCATTTAAAAGATATATAAGAAATTCTCGTTGCATTTATACAATGTAGGACAAAATGTCGGTGGAGCGGAACGACTGAGATACATCCTGCATCTTAAAAATCAGAACGTATTTAAGTCTTGCTCTAAAATACAATTTTATAGAAATTTAACCAAATTGTTTTTATTTGATAATTTTTTTTTACTTTTTCAAAAGTCCCAATTTTGCAGGGAGGTCGTCTTCTTAAATCTGCAATAAAGTCGTCATCTTTAATAGCGGTTAAAGTTCTGCCGGGAACTCCGTCATTAATAGCTACAGTTCTGCAAGGATCTTAAATAGATGAAGTTCTGCAAGAAGGTCATCCATCACCTTTAAAATATGAAGTTCTGCATGAAGGTCATCTGCCATAAATACACACAGAATACAGTGTGGTTGCCTCAACCGAATTATTTGCCAACAGAATTTTTGTAGTTCTGTCTACTATCATGCGATTCCATCAGGACAACCAACATTTTGGTTGTGGTATACTTCTGCTTCCATGTTGACAACAATCATATCGAAAATGGTGCCTAAAATTATCTGTTGTATGTTGCCACAACAAAGTGTTTTAAAAAATTTTTTGTTCTGACAATTTGTCAGTCATGTACTACCGACCATTAATTAAAAACTGTTTTCATTAATTAGTTTTTATTCTATTTATTGAATAAAAACCAAACAAATCATAACAAAATTAAAAATCCCATATTACAAATTCATCACTATTATGAGATGTGGAAATATTTGACACAAATTTTAGTACACGAAAAAACAAACACAAAACTTTTATGTAAATATCGCTATGTGCTTTCAATTTCATGATTTTTGCTTTAATTTTTTATTTATGTAAAACATTTTGCACAACATATTCTGCATTCCACACATTATTATCCACACGAGATTATTTTTGACTACATATACCATTCTTAAACAAAATGTTGAAGATTTATTTAAGTTGAGTAATTTTATTTTTTATTTGTCATGTATCAGCAAAAGAACAGCAACCAATCTTTCGGTTGTATTTCCCAAAATACATTTAATTATTCTAAATTTGGGGAATTATTGGGATAACCAAAAAACGATTATTTATTAAAAATTTTTCTGTTGTAGTAACCAATTATTCGTTGCAATAATAATTTTTGGTCTATTGATACAATTTCTGTGGTCAAGAATAAAACATTTGTTGTCACAAACAAAAATCTATCATATGGTACTATAATGAAAATTTAAAAGTAGTTACCACAACTAACCGAGTCTCAATGAAAAACAATCCTAAATTGATTGATACAACCATCGATTTAGTTGCAAGCATTTTCATATGATCGTGTCCATGTTATTATTGTTGTTTCAACTGTTTATATATAAATACAACCGACAACTTTTTGTTGCTAGTACTATTTTTGTATTGTTACAATCGAATTCCCACCGATTATTTTCCTGGGTGTAGATGAAGATCTGCAAGAAAGACGTCATATTTAATAGCTAAAGTTCTGCAAGAAAGCTGTCATCTTAAATGGCTAACGTTCTCCAAGAAAAACATTCTTTAATAGCTACTGTTTTACATGGAGGTGCCATTTTAAATAGATGCATTTCTGCAAGGAGGTCGTCGCCTTTAAAATGGATGAAGTTCTGCAAGAAAAGCATCAGCAATAAAGTCATTAATTAATTGGTAAAGTTCAGCATGGATGTCGCCATCTTAAATAGGTAAAGTTCTACAAGAAGGCCATTATCTTTAATAGGCGAAGTTCTGCAAGAAAGTCGTCATCTTGAATACCTACATTTCTAAATTATTTGCAAGTGAGTTTCTGCAAGAATAGCCTTAACAACTAGCAATTATTTTAAACTTCGACACATACAAAATTTCATAATTTTTTATTGATTTAAAGTAACTAGGATATTTTTCAAAAAGTTATTTGATTGCACTGCGCCATAACAGTATATTATCGTTGCTCTAAGTCTTATATTATTAGGTGTATTGAGATTCAGTCCTGTCTAAACTACGCCGTTATTAATTTTATTGGATAGCGGATTATCAACTATTGGTACTGCTCAAGAACCGTCAAACTTTGTTTTATTTATTATCTGTGCTATATACCATTCCTACGGGAAAATAGGTCTCAATTAACTGAGTTTGAGATTTCATGGAGAATGTTTGGTATCAGTTAATAAGGTTTAAATACATCAAACAATATTTCTGGATTTGTTATGCCATCATACAACTGCAAATCCACTCCTTAGTAGACGAACACTTTGGTTATCTACTCCTTAGTATATGAAAATTGGAGTTATCTACTCCCTAGTAGAGGACCAGTTCGGTTATATACTCCCTAGTAGACGGCTAGTTAGGGTATATACTACTTAGTAAAATGCCAGTTGGTTTATCTAATGCTTGGAAGATGACCAGTTTGGTTATCTACTCTTAGTCGACGACCAGTTTGGTTATCTACTCTTAGTCGACGACCAGTTTGGTTATCTACTCTTAGTCGACGACCAGTTTGGTTATCTACTGATTAGTAAACGTCAAGATGGGTTATATACTAATTAGTACACTACAAGTTTGGTTAGATACTCCTTATTAGATGACCATTTCGGTTTTCTACTCCTTAGATGACGATAAATTGGTTTATATACACCATAGAAAACGACAAGTTGGATTATCTACTCCTTATGTGAAGACAAATTGCTTGGCGAATTGGGTATATTATTCTTAGTAGACGACAAGTTGAGTTAACTACTCCTTACTAGAGGGGCGTTTGAGTTATCTACTCCTTAACTGAAGACAAAGCGGGTTATCTACCCTTAAAGGAGGATCAGTTGGGACCAGTTTTTGAAGTTCAACGTTTAAATAGTAAACATTTTTGATTAGGAGTTTAGTATCTCAATGATCGGATATACCATATACACTCTCAGGCTGACCTCAATGAAAATTGCGCATTTTGTCCAATTCTGTTTTTTCTGCAGTATAGAGTTTTTTTATATATCTAGCCCCAGGCGTTGAATCACTGTGATTGTCTGATAAAGGACATAAGGTAGTCAATGGAGCATAAATTACCTAAACAATCTTTCGAAAGTTAGGAACACACACAGAGATGTTATGTTGACAGCCCTATGAGAGATGTCCCTGAGTGTACCTGAGAAGCTGACTGTAACTGCTATTGCCACATCTTCTGTATAGACGACAACCGTAGCTTACTCAGCAATGGGAAGTAGAGCCTTCCGTAGCAATGGGAAGTAAGCGGATGAAAATGTTCTTTGAATAAACACACTGCATTTCGTACGTGAGATATAATGTTCCTTATTTTTAGGCGTTACAAATCAAGAGTATAACTTAGCACACAGCTCTATTTCTAGTATTCCTTTTTTAGAAATGTCATTCACGCAAAGCATTTCCTTTTGTCGCTTTTAACAATTTATGGATCAACTACTCCCAAAGACAAACAAAACGGACGGACGGATGGACGGACAGACAGACAGTCGTTCACTTGAATGTATTATTTTCCGAATAAATACAAGTGAGTAAAAAACTACATTGGAATCGGAAAACAAGTCTGGTTTCTATTTTGATTTATAGCAATAAATGTGGCAAATCTATAGCTCCCTTCAAGACACTTCTATGCGGCCGGTATAAGGTTGGTTGGTTGTCTCTACGTTAGATATCCGTGTAGTACCTGAATGTGTGATTTTTTTTGCTGTTGTAATGCGACAATTATCATGTGGGTGGTTAAATGGTGGACTAAACCGAACCAAGTCTATTGGACAACAATCTGGAAATTTATTGAACTCACATGTCTTTAAGAAATTATAAATCTTCCATTGTTAAGCAGTGTTGCAGTGCACAATGGGTATTGCTTTACCAAAACGTGAAAATTGAGAATTGAAAATCCTACAAAAATCAGAAAGCAGTTCATTGGTTGCGCTAGGATTGGTTAAAGTGGCATCATGTATGTCGTGCTCGCTAACGTAGACTATGTTGTCTATTGTGATATCGCAGTGACGGAAGGAGAAGAATATGATTTTTTTAGTGAGGAACCCTTTGAACCACTTCGATTGTTTAAAAATACCAAGAGTCAACAGCCAAAGAATGTGAGCTAGGGTAGCCATACCACCTTGGAAGATTTGTTCAAAATCTTTTTACCAAGAAAAGCATCTTGAATCTCATGATGCCGAAAAAGAATAACAATTTTCCTGCTTTGGAACCTCACTATCGTCAATAGCAATTAGAGGGAAATTTCCTAGTTTACTCAGGGACATCCTCAAGAGAGTTCTCTATATAATTGAGCTGAGGTTTTTCTGCAGAATGTATACACTTTTAAGCCATCCCCTTAAGAGATTTGCGGCAGTTAAGGACTGTTATCGAATTCAGAAATACAACTTCTGGGGTTTTAAAGACAACCTTGCTTTATTCTTACCTTTGTCAGAACGTTACATCTCAAAAATGATACCTTCTCAATAGCCAAAATTTCAGACTGATAAAAACTACAGTAAACAAACCGTCTCCGAGCTATATATAGCCCCAGATCTTTCGAGGAAACACCGAGACCAACCCCACAAGTAAATTTGGAACAATCAGTATAAAAGCTGACACATCTAATATCACCCGCAATGTGACATTTCCACGCATCATGTCATGGAATGGCTTGGACAGAATGTAGTCAGTGATGCCCTCAATTTTAGGCACCCTGGATGAAATCCAAATCGTTTTCCTCCACTCACTTCGCAGTAATGTTGAGTACTCTGTGAAGGATATATCTGAGTGTACTTGCGAACTTTTTTTGATCAACGCGGTACTAGGCATCGCAGTGGGAAATGCATTAGCCAATAGAAAAGGTATAACATGGGGGCTTGGCAATAGGGTAACCGATATGCCACAAAATTTCAAGATATTAGCGTCAAATGTACACTACTCTACGGCTGCGAAACCTGGGATGCGGAACCCAAGGATGTTAATGCCATACAAACGTTCATAAACAAATGTCTAAGAAGAATAGTCTGGCCCAGCATAATATCTAACGCCAATCTTTGGACCGAAGCAAAGAAATCCCGGGCGCTAACGAAATAAATGGGGATGGACGCCCTCAAGATGACATCACTCACCATTTTATAGAATCCGCAAGGAAGTAGAAAATGAACAAGACCGGCCCATACTTGGCGAAGACAATTATATACATGCGAACTTTCCTCTAGCTGATACTCGCATTGCCACATCATCTGCATATGCAAAAACCGTCACCCAAGCTCCAACAATGAAAGCAGAATACAGTTCTTAACGAGGTTCCACAGTAGTGAGGGGAGGACATCTTACTGAGGTATTTCTCTAAATATAGATCTTCCAAGATTATTCAGGGCCATAATTATTGCTCTCTTTTTAACGATATTGAAGCCCCCTATCAATGCAAGGAATGAATCTATGGTACATTACTTTACATCAAGGGAACCTTCAATAAAGCTAACCAGATCGTGCAATGCAATATACCGGATCTCGGCCAGACAGAATAATATAAAGGGTGCATGAGTACACCCCTCTTTTGTTTATAACATGGCGAGCCATCACACAGTGGTGCCGTTTCAATGTGACTACCAAGGAAATCCCTTAGAAAGTGGTAGCTTCCCATAGCGAATCCGCAGGTACCAATTCGAAGCTTAGCTGTATGTACGTATACTTCACTTCTTGATGTGTGGTCGATGACTATTTAAAGCCTCTGCTACTCCAAGGGTCATAGCGCTCTGTTTGGTAGTCAACTCTACCTAGAGCCATCGCCCTACGGTGATTTTGGGTTTAAAGCACAACCATCCATAAACTTCCCGCTCACAATTATCAGGCTATAACTAAGACATACTCGATGTTAAAACCGAGATTATGGGACACATTATCTACAGTGGTACCAAATCATATCTGTGGTCACAAGGCATAACAACATAACACGAGTTATGCTCAAATTGCGTTTTTGATGCCACGAAGTTCCCCATATTCGATTACATATTGTGAAAAATTTTGGTGATGATACCTTGTTTAGTTGTTTAGATATAAGGCAAGACTTACTAGAATATCTCACTGTGTCACTACATTTCATAACGTACATAACAGCATATCTCACATTTTTTCCTTTGAAAACTATACTTGTGTTTTTATTCCCCAGTTATCTTTGGACTATTGACGATGTAAATTGTATGAAGTCGTAACAGCATATCTGAGTTGTGTTAATATTCCAAATTGAACTAAGGCGTAGCACAAAAGCTTAACTCAACTTATGCTGTTATTCCAAAATCTAATATTGACTACTGAATGTTGTAAATTTCGAAAGCATCCTTTGATTTATCAGCATAAGTCGATATATTCTACAATATATAATATAATACATTTTGTAAGAACGACACAACTCGAGTTGTGTGTTTTATAACTTAATTTATTTAAAAAGGGAATAACAGCATAAAACAGTTTTTGGCTTATAACATTTATAATTAAAATAATTATATAAATGTTTTCTTATTAATTCATTTCTCCAAGGCCTGAGAAATTGCAGGCGTAAAATTCAAAATAAGTTTATAAATATTTTTGCTATATTGATTCAAACTTTTAAAATGCTCTCCTGAAAACTTGCAAAAACACACATATGCTGTTATGCCTTGTGACCACAGATATCTCAAGTCGCAGTTCGTAGATAAAACTATTACCAGTTTTTATTCAATACATCATGGGACTGCTCAACCAAGGAAAAATTATGACAACGATCGTGAGATAGTTAACACACAAGGACGATATAATCACCGGCCACAGGGATATACCAGGGAACTGCAAAGCAGATGAAATTGTAAGACTAGAAACTATCTTATATGCTCCAGGGGAACTGGAATAAGCCGAGAGATAGTGCTCTTATGGCAACAAATTACATGTGGCCACTAGTTAGGAACTCCATACATTCCAGACTGATGTGTCCTGTCAAACCTCCAAACGGACCAACGCACTGTTGTTTTTATCGAACCGGATATCTCACTTATACTCGTATTGTTTCCCATGACGGTTAAATACCTTTTTGGTAGAGGTGTGTAGTTCGTGAAAGAACCAATTCAATTGAACGGGTAATTTTTCTGGACGGTGCGAACTAGGTAACACAACTCGCTCACTTCAGCACAGTAATTCACCATGTCTTTTTTCTTCAAACATGTCATTTCGTTATCTCTTCTCAGCTGTTACGTGTTATTCTAACTAAACGAACGCGTTTGGATATTTAACTCATTCCATTCAGAGTTAGGAGCCGAGGCAGCGCAAATCAGCGGCGCGCCGCCGACCTTTATTTCAAACTTAAAGCCGACGCCGATACAAATGGCTTAAGTCGGCTTGAACTCGGCCGACGATAAAAACCATTCTCTATTCGACAATGAATAATCTCCCAAATATCGAAATCGAAATCACACACGTTGCCACTTAAAAAACCGTTACAATTATAAGGTTTATTGTCCAAGAAAAATCTGTCTACTGATGCAGCTAAAATAGCTAAATATTTCTTACGGAACTGAGAGAGAATGCTGGAAATACATTTGTACATTTCTAATAAATGTAATGTTTAAACAGATTAATAAGCAATTATATATAATACGTCATCTGCAATGGGTCATCGCATAATCATAAAGCAAATACAAAATTTCTTACGTTTGGCCCCTTTCTGGCTTTCTTGCTTTTAACTAATTGAAGTTGCATTTTCGTTTAATTGAATACATACATTCATAAAAAGATTTGGAAGGTTTATTGAAACGATTTTCAACGTTAAAATGTATAGGGTGATCCAAGTAGAGATACTTTTTTCAATAGCCTTTTTTTGACAGATCACGTGTGAGTGGTGTCATGCTATTTTTATACCCTCCACCAAAGGATGGGGGGTATATTCATTTTGTCACTCCGTTTGTAACACCTCTAAATATTGATCTGAGATCCCATAAAGTATATATGTGTATTCGTAATACTCGAGCTAGGTGGCTGAAATTTGGTATAGATACTTCTTATAGCTGCAGGTAACTTGGGATTGGAAATTCAATTTGAAAGTTATTAAATGCATTTTAAATTAATAATAATTTAATTAAAACAAAGAAATAAATAAATTTACTAATATTTTTTTGGGACTCGAGGTGAGGGGATTCATAAGTAGGTTTACCCTACTGAATTTTCTTACTTGTTAAAGGCGTAGTTTTACATTTTTGGTACGTGGTTTTACATTGGACTAAAGGGCCAAATCGGACGAAACATATATATGGGAGCAATAGCTAAATCTTAACTGATTTTCTTCAAATTCGTCAATGTTGGTTCATGAATCAAGAAACTCTACCATTCTAAATTTCAAAACGATTGGATGTAAAATACAGCTTCTATAGGACTAAAGGGCCAAATCGGACGAAAGATATATATGGGAGCTATATCTAAATCTGAACCGATTTCAACCAAATTCAATAGCGATCTTAACAGCTGCGAAATACTCTAAACTGCAAAATTTCAGAACGAGTGAAAATGCGACCTGTAGTCGACGAACAACTTTACATGGACAGACGGACGAACAGACATGCTTAAATCGACTCAGCTAGTGATTCTGAGTCGATCGGTATACTTTAAGGTGGGTCTAGCTGTGTTATTTTCAGGTGTTACAAACATCTGCCGTGAAACAAACTTATAATACCCTGTACCACAGTGTGGTGTAGGGTATAAAAATAAGCCTATGGTTTCAGGAAGAAAAGATGCACAGAATGCCTACTAAAGGGGTTACTTCCATTTATAAGAAAATACAACGTCTCTAAATTTTTCTGGCGCTATCTCTCGTCTTATATTTACAACATAAGGGCTATTAAGTGGTACCAGCCGAATAAATTTTATTTGTACGAATAGAGGCTAATCCACTTAACTGTCAGGCAATCTATGAAGCCGACGCGGCGCAAATCGGCATTTTTTCCAGCCGGCGCCACCTAACTGTCAGGAAGTACATAAATCCAAACGAGAGATATTCGGTCTTAGTTAAAAGGCCACAAAAAGAGATTATGTCACTTAGTTGAAAAGAATACGTGCCACATGCTCCAATAAAGTACCAAACACCACTATTAAAGTCCTGATGGCAGAGATTTCTGCAAAACTCAAAATTTTTCTAAAAAATAACGGGTGATCCAAGTAGAGATACTTTTTTCAATAGCCTTTTTTTGACAGATCACGTGTGAGTCGTGTCATGATGTCGTGTTATTTTTGTTAAGTATTGTTTGGCATTTCATCATGGAAAGACTTACGCCTGAACAACGTTTACAAATCGTTCAACTTTATTACGAAAATTCACGTTCTGTGAGGAATGTGTTTCGTGCACTTCCCTCAACTTGTGGTCAACATAATCGGCCTACTGAGCGTACTATTCGCAACACCATCACCCATCTTGAGACCCAGCATTCATTATTGAATAATATTCGACCGATTAGACCACGTCCAGTGAAGAAAATGTAGCGGCCGTAGCTGAGAGTGTACACGAAGACCGTGGAGAGTCGATTCGGCACCGTTCGCAGCAAATCGGACTGACGTATGGAACGACTTGGCGCATTTTACGTAGAGATCTTAAATTGAAAGCATAAAAAATACTGCTTGTGCAAGAACTGAAGCCGCCCGACCATCCCAAGCGACATCGCTTCGCTCTATGGGCTCTTGAAAAGTTCCAAGAAGATCCGACGTTTTCGAGCCAAATTTTGTTCAGCGATGAGGCCCATTTCTGGCTCAATGTGTATGTAAACAAGCAAAATTGCCGCATTTGGACGAAGAACAACCTGAAGAGATTCAAGAGCTGCCACTTCATCAAGAAAAAACAACGGTTTGGTGTAGTTTGTGAGCCGGTGGAATCATCGGTCCATATTTCTTCAAAAATGACGCCGGTGAGAACGTAACCGTCAATGGCGACCGTTATCGTGCCATGATAACAGACTATTTGATGCTTGAAATTGAAGCTTGTGATCTCGGCGACATTTGATTTCAACAAGACGGCGCCACTTCCCACACATCGCATCAATCAATGGATTTATTGAGAGAACACTTCGGTGCGCAGATAATTTCACGTTTTGGGCCGGTCGATTGGCCACCAAGATCGTGTGATATCACACCGTTAGACTTTTTCCTGTGAGGATATGTAAAGTCTAAAGTTTATGCGGACAAATTCGCTTCGATTCAGGTATTGGAGCAAAACATCACGCGTGTCATTCGCCAGTTACCAGTCGAAATGCTCGAACGATTCATCGAAAATTGGACTCAACGGATGGACCACCTGAGTCGTAGCCGCGGCCAACATTTGATAGACATAATCATCAAAAAATAAATGCCAAAGAATGTTCTTTCAAATGATAATAAACATTCCCCATTCAATTTGAATTTTCTGTGCTTTTTTCTTTAAAATAGTAGGGACCTCGAAATGGATCACCGTTTAGTTTAAAATGTAACTCAAATTTTATAATAAAAATGAATACAGCTATAAGAGCGTAAATTCCGGATTTCACTCAAAAAAATGTTATTGCAAAACAAGTGTATAACATATTTTCCTTAACTTTTTTTAATAAGGCTCAAAATGTTTTCTAACAAGTAAAACGTTAAAAAAAATGTTATTAGCAAATTTATTAACTTTTTTGTTTTAATTAAATTATTATCAATTTAAATTACATTTAATAACTTTAAAGTTTGTACTGGTATTAAATTTAAAAGCTGTTTAGTTTTGGTACAAAATTGTCCATTTGTGTGGGAGGCACTAAAAGGGGCGTCCCAATATCGGTCACTTTTCTCTGGACTCTAGGTACTATAAAAGTATTACACTGTACAACATTTCTGGTATTTATATGTACTGGTATTGAAGTTATAAGCTGTTAACTTTTGGTGTAAAATGGTATTTGTATTAACGTTAAAAGCTGTTAACTTTTGGTACAAAAAGGTCCGTTTGTGTGGGAGTTACCAAAAGGGGAGTGCCGATAATGCCCATTTTTCTCTGGACTCTAGATACTAAAAAGCTGATATTAAAGCCATAAGCATTTAAGATTTGGTGCAAAATGGTCCATTTGTGTGGGAGGTCCCAAAATAGGAGTGGCCACTTTGCCAATTTTTTTCGACGTATTAGCGACTAACAAACTAATTCTATGTGTGAAATTTCAGAAGATTCGAGTAAGTAGTATAGTTTGTATTAAAGAATCAATATTTCAACAAAAGTTAACCCTTTGTGGGGGAGGTACTAGAAGGAGTGGACCAATATGGCCCATCTTCGAGGTTAGCCGGAGATAGAGAAAAAAATTACCGCATACCAAGTTTTAAGACAATCGGTTACTCCTTTCAGCAGACAGACAGACAGACAGACGGACGGACATTGCTCAAATGACTTAAAATGACCCAAAACGGATTTCCCCGAACATACTTAGGGTCTTAGGTCACTCCTTCGATGTGTTACACTTTTGGCTCGTAGCAAATGATATATACCCTCCTCTATAAGGTGAGGGGATAAAAATATCAATCTCCACAAAACTATGTAGCAGCATGTCAGAATTATGAATAATACAATCAACCTAATCCAAGTTCGAAGCAAATGAAACAACATGAAAGCGCCGCCGTTTTTGCTGTGTTTGATCAGTCGCAACATAAAGGGTCCGCCAAATAACTTTTTTTTTTAAAATGCTATAAAAAAAAACTACTGAAAACGCATTGGATGGTCAGTTGGCTTCAACTCCTGAACCAATTGGACTTTGTATGGCGTCATACCAAGGTCTTTATGCAAAATTCGTCTCAATGATGTCTCCGAAATGTTCAATTGTTGAGAACGACGGTGAATTGATGTTGATGGCGCTTCGATGAGGATGCCAGTTTCTTTCAATTTTTTCACAAGATAACGAACATACGGAGCTGACGGTGCTTCTCTTCTTCCAAAATCCGTACGCAATTTTCGCACACATTCTGCAACATTACCATGATTTTCAAAGTAATGTCGCAATATTCGCAATATACACATATTCGTTCAGCGGAAGGATAAATCTAATTATCTGTCAAATCAGACATGAGCTAAGTGTTACCATTCACGAAATAAGCACTAGTTGAAAAAAAAAACGTTAGATGGCGGACCCTTTAGAAACCAACACTGGCGTTGTCATTTACTCGGACAGCCAGGCTGCCATCAATTCTCTGGAGGCAACATCCCTAAATTCACAAACAGCCCTCGACTGCCGCAGATCTCTTAACGAGATGGCTGAGCAGTTTAACATACACCTCATATGGGTGCCTGGGCATAGGGATATCCCGGGGAACTGAAAAGCCGATGAACTTGCTAGGAAAGAGACGACATTACAAATTCTCGAAGAATTTGCATATATTGGTGCACGACTATCCACGTGCAAGCTTTGGCTTAGGCAAGAGGCAATCAGGCAATCCAACGAAAGATGGACAGAAATGGGCACCTGCATGTTAGCTAGACAAATCTGGCCAAGGTATGACCTGAGAAGATCAAAATATCTCCTCGCACTAGAGAGGCAAAGATTGTCTACGTTAGTATCAGTTCTGACGGGACACTGCTTGATCGGCGAACACGCCAAAAGATTGGGTATTGACTCTAATGACTTCTGCAGAAGCTGTGGAGATCAAGAAGAAGTGGAGACCATTGAGCACTTGCAATGCGACTGCCCCGATCTGAGTAAACGACGACTGGACATACTGGGGTCGGCCTTTCTAGGCAGCCTAACAGATCTTTCCAGTATCGATATTCGTACTGTAAATTTTTATATCAAACAGGTTGGTTTCGATGAGGGGCATTTCAGCCCGTGGTAACACTAGGGACCTAAACTGGTCTATGTGAGCTTGTATAAAAAAATACGGCTGCCACCATAACATAAACCTTGGTCAGCTTAGCCGATCGCCGCCGCCGTTGATCATTTTGCCTCGGCTCCAAACTCAGATTCCAGTCAGATTCCTTTAATAGCGGCTGATTTGAACTGGTGATCTACTGAAGAAAATGGGCTGCTGAACTAAAGTGGGCCAAAGAGCTGTTGAACTGCAGATCTGTTGAACTAATGCGAGCTGCTGAGCTGAAGTGGTGGTGAGCTAAAGAGCTGTTGAACTAAAGTGAGCTGGTGAGTTAAAGATCTGTAGAACTAAAGTTAGCTAAAGTGTTGGTGAACTAAAGAGCTGTTGAACTACAGAGCTGTTGAACTAATGTGAGCTGGTGAACTAAATAGCTGGTGACCTGAAGAACTGTTGAACTAAAGAGAGCTGGTGAACTGAATGAACGAACTAGTTCGCTCTATTGAACTGAACTAAAATAATCGATCACTTAATACAACTATAGTGCCCAACTCTACATTTTGGACCGCATGAAAAAAGAGTTTTAAGAAGTTGCCAAATGAGGAGGAATCAATAGAACACGTTTGGTGTCTGTGCCCCCTCACTCTAGAAAACGGCAGGCTACCATAGGCTCTCATTTCTTTGGGGAGTTAGCTTTTAAAAGCAATGAAATTGGTACAACGGAAAAATTATGTTTTTCCTTACTCTTCATACGGACCTATATGAACCCGTACAAGCTCTACATGAACGTAGCTTTCTTATCAACTTTAAGAATAGTGTTCTAAATAGCCACGTCTCTTTTGGCAAATAATTTAAGCATTTTTGACTTAATTAATAATTTCCCTAGATAAAGTTATGTTTTTAAATTTTATTATTTTTGTATTATTGTAATTTATACTTGTGTGTTGCTCTTGAAATCATGGAATGACAATGACTATGGCTTTATTCTTTTTTAATAACCATAATATCCTGAATTTAGCAAAACTCTCCCCGGCAATGCCTGACAACTCTACCTCAACAGCTAATCGTAGATGGCTCGGTCAAGCAATTAGCAGGGAAATGTGTACACAGGATTATTATTATTATTAAATGGTTTATTTGAAAATTTGCCTTTTAGCGAAACATTTTGTTTTTGGAGCAACATATTATTCAATATCTTGGAATACCAGATACTAGAACCTACTGCAGATATATGGAATACCAGATACTAGAACTTACTTCAGATATAGTTATTAGCTATTATATATCCCACCCCATTGTGCAAACATATTCAGTGCAAGGCGATAGCATTCGATTAAAAATATTATTCGTAGCTATCGTTTCGATTGTGTGGCAAGAAATAATGCTGCCACAAGGAAATGCTTTTTTGCCATAATATTGTGCAAAATAGACTCACGCATTTTTCTTAAACTCTTTCTCTCTGGATATATGTATATATTCGATATATTTTATCTTTTTAGTTCTTCTCCGACTACGACTGCGACAACGAAGTCTTTGTTTGTTCTATTCTATTCGTCCGTCTCCTGTTCTTCTGTTCGATTATGTTACCATTTAAGGTAAATGGCAATAGGATTGAATGAATGAGCCGTGCCATGGGTCTGGCTGCCTGTAGGCTTTATGTTGCTTACACTTGGGCTGAGGATGGGGTGATGGGGGAACTGTGTGTAACCTGAGAGTGCATTATTTGCATTATGTTGCACTTTTTTGGGGTGGCCACTATTTTGTTGTTGCGTTTGGCTTTTGATGGTTGTTGGTAGGTCGGTCGGTTGAGTGTGTTGTGGTGTTTGAGTTTGGCAAATTTGAGATGTCCAAAAAAACCAAAGCGAATGAAACAACAACAAAAAAACTGTAAAGTTTTGGAAGTTTTCAAAGTGTCTAAGGAAGTGCATATTTACAAATTGTTATTGTCCATTTCAAGCATGGCAGCAGAAGTCAGCAATAGTCGTTGTGCGGTGGCAGTTGCTGCCAACACCAACACCAGAAACAGTACCACAACCACCACCACCAATTGCCCAGAATTGTTCTCAAATATGGCAATGCAGTGAATTGCGCGTTTCCTCAGTTATTTGCATTAAATTGAAATTCGAAAATATTTTCAATGGTCGTTTCATTTTATTTAATTTTCTTGCAACGATTAGAAGAAAATGTAGAAGAACAAAAGTTAATGCGATTTTACACATTGAGGTGAATACTATTATTATCACGAAGATATTTGAATAGAATTCTGCATTCTCGTCGTTTACTTTAGTTTACGTTTGCCTCTTCTTAAGCAGACAACTGATTTCCATAAAACTTTACATGCGTATAGGAGATGTATTATTGAAATTTGGGCCTTGTGTACCACTTAGAAGTGGACATACGGTACCACAAAGTAGTAGAACACATTTTGTATTCCTGAATCCAAAAGAATATTTTCGTATGATTTCTAATTGTAGGGACCTGCAAAAACTCTTTGACACGAATTTGGTTAGAGTGTTAGCCAGTTTACTTAGACCACATTGTGGTACAATAGGTTCAGGAATCCATCATCGACTTTTAAATTACTTGATGATATTAACATCGGTGCTGATCAAATTTTTTCAAAAAATATCGGTCCCATTATTTGCACAACAGATGATGCTCCTCATGTCCTTCCTCTTTATTATATGTACTCGCCATCCTAGCTTCCGAAATATTCATCTGCAAAAATACCACCTAAATCTAAATGGCGCTGCAAAGTGCGAAGAGCACAATCACCATTTTACCGTATATGACTCTCTGCCCAAAAGTTGGAGAATGATGACGGTAGTTGTCATCCTACTCCTAAGATCTGGACATTCGCACGGAGAATGAAAACTCTTCATGGCAGCAATCAATGACAGTACTGCAATGAAGACAAACACTTTCGGTAGAAGTAGTTTGATTGCGTGAACACCTCCTAATTCATCTAACGAAGGATTAGCACACGACACATTTAATGGAAATACTAACCGCCTAAGAGTCTAAATTAGGAGAAAAAAAATGCGTTAGTTGAATTCGTCAAAGGACGGACCAATGTTCAGAAGGAGATTGTGTCAATAACAGGCGATGTTTATGAATGCGTGAGATGAATTAGTCACTGGGGATAAAACCCAAACCCAGATTCAGACAACAAAAGGTCTTGGTATTTTGAATGAGAAAGTGTCTGAGCCAGCTTCGTCCGTGTCACAAACACCAAAGAGATCAAGGGACAACACGACTGGCGCGAGTGCTAAAGGCAATAGGTCTAAGAAGAAAAAAGTGGACAATCCCGAGAAATCGACCGTGGTACACAATGTGGCAAACGTTGAATCAGTCACTCCGGTGCTTCCATCCAATAGGGCAAGTATGTACAAGTGTTGTGGTATCTGAATGGACGAAAGTTAGAGCTAAAGCCCGTAAAAGAAAGAGACAACGGCCGATCCGCCCTGATGGCCTCGTCATCAGAGAAGTCGGAGGAATATCTTATGCGGATATTCTAAGTTAAGAGTGAGCCGAAACTGGACGTATTGGGACAAAATGTCAAGAAAATACGAAGAACGGCTAAAGGTGAGCTACTATTTGAGCTAAAAAAATCGGCACATCAACATACTGGCGAATTCAAACAAAACATTGAAGACGTTTTGTGATCGCAAGCACAGGTACGGGTGTTGACACACGAAACTTATATTGAAATTAAGGATATAGATGAGACCACTGGCAAGGATAAGATTCACAGCGATCTAATAAAAGCTTTCCCGGAACTGAAATCATTGCATGTAACAGCAATAAAATCTTTGCGGAAAGCTTACGATGAAACCCAAACGGCTACACTTGCGTTAAATGCTGCCTTGGCAAGGCCATTGCTAAAAGCTACGAAAGTCCGTATAGAATGGTCAATATGTAGAATTAGAGAGAAGAAAATTGCAAGAAAATGTCTGAGATGTTTTGATTTTGGACATTTCGCTTCAAAATGTAACAGCGTGAATGACTACTCGGGCAAATGTCTAAGATGTGGTATGGAAGGGCATAAAGCTAAAACATGCAAAAATGTGCCAAATTGTTTACTGTGCCAGGACACAAAAAATAATCACGCAACGGGAGACAAATATTGCCCCCGATACAGAGAGGCCGTACCAAAAATGAAATAACTGTATGAAATTACTTCAATTAAACTTGAACCATTGTAGTGCAGCTCAGGATCTTCTAAAACAAAGCGTACGTGAGCAGGGTATGGACTTTGCTCTCCTCAGCGAACCCTACCATCATCCAGATACATCCTGCTGGGTTACGGATGACTCAAAAACCTCGGCGATATGGTGCGTAAGCGGATTAATGCTGCAAAACACAGGAGCGGTGGCACCTGGCGGATTTGTACGTTGTTCTGTCTCTGGGATAACCATTTACAGCTGTTATATTCCACCAAGCTTATCCATACAGGAATACGGAAATATTATAGATAATCTAGTTTCTGATGCGAGAACAAAAAATAATGTGATAATTGCTGGAGACTTTAATGCATGGGCAATTGAATGGGGTTGCCCAAGAACAAATGCAAGGGGCAACCTCCTACTTGAGGCTTTTGCGGGGCTTGGAGTGGTCCTACTTAACTCTGGAAACGAGCATACATTCAGTCGTAATGGAAGAGGTTCCGTAATAGATATTGCTTTTGCAAGCAATAATATTACGATGCGAACAAAGTGGATTGTGTCTGATATCTATACACACAGTGACCACCGCGCAATTATAATTAATATATCCGAGCATGCTACGCCTCCAACCGTAATATCTACTGGGCGAGGTTGGAAGGTTAGCTCATTTGAGAAGGACGTATTTTATGCATTTGTGGAAGATTTGACCCTCAGTGGATCACCAGAAAACATGGCAGAGCAATGCATTGCCCAAATTATCCGGGCATGTGATATCTCAATGACCAGGAGATATTTTTTTTTTTGGGACGTAGTGATAGCTCGCTATCAACTAGTGGTCCTACACTTGAACGACCACCCCGGGACCGCTTTCGCATTACTTAGGGGTGGGTTCTTTACTGCTTAACGCAGTTGGTATCTTATCCTATTCCCCCATCCTATATACGATTATATATAGATTAGGGGTTCGGCAATCTGTTATTCTGTACCTCAGATTTCGCTCGTAGAATATGTTCTATAAATGATGAGCACGCCTTCCAATTTTCTACCTTCTCCATCATTATGTTAACAAAATTCTCCGCAGTAATGTTGGCTCTAATGGATCGGTTGAGATCGCGTCTTAACTGTTCCCAGGCACAACAGACAAATATTGTGTGTTCGACAGTATCGTTTATTTCTCCGCACATGTCACATATTCCATGTTCTCTTATTTTAAATTTCTCCAGGTATGTCGCAAAGTTTCCATGCCCGCTTAATGCTTGTGTTAGGAAGAAATTTATTTCACCATGCTTTCTTTCCACCCATTTTTCAATATTTGGGATCAATTTGTGAGTCCATCTGCCAGTTTGTTCTGTATCCCATCTCAGTTGCCACTTCTGATACAATCTTTTTCTTACATTTAACTTTATGGACTTACGGTTAAGGTCGTGCAGCATTCCTACATTTGCTATTGATTTAGTCTCCTCGTATATTTCTCTCCTCTCTTCCAGAAGTAAATCTACGGGAGGTATACTAGCTAATACAGCCGCTGCTGAAGTCGAAATTGTGCGATACGCCGACGTAACTCGAATTGTAGCCATTCGTTGAACTTTTTCAAGTCTACTTGTTAGTGACAAGCGTTCTCGTACTTTGTTACTTATAATAGGAGCCGCGTAGAGCATCTGTGCATATGAGACACCTGCGATCAATTTCCTGGTCGTTTGCCTCGGTCCTCGTATATTTGGCATTATTTGCGCCAGTTTTCTAGCTGTTCCTAGGGCCTTCTCTGATACCACTTTTACATGTTCAGCAAAAGTGATTCCCCCATCAATGTAAACACCAAGATATTTTAAACACTTGTTTATTTTAATGTTGTATCCGTCAACGTGGAATTGGCGATAAACGAAAGATCTCCGCTTGGTAACCAGGATTGCCTCAGTTTTTGACGCTGCAAGTTGTAGATGTTTGGATTTTAACCACCTATTTACTCTACCTAAACAGTCATTTGTTACAATTTCAGTCAAAGCTGAGTCTGACTTGTCCACTATAAGGGCGACATCGTCTGCATAACCCACCAGTGAAGCCCCATCTGGTAATTTAAGGTTTAAGAGACCGTCATACATATGATTCCAAAGGAAAGGTCCTAGACTCGATCCTTGTGGTACACCTGCCGACACACTGAAATGTTTTGCCCCCTGGTTGGTTTGATATTCTAGTGTTCGCTCATTTAGATAATTATCAATCATTTTGACTAAATAGTTCGAAAAGTTCCTCTTCCTGATTTCTGTTCGAATAACATTCCAATTTGCGGTATTAAAAGCATTTCTAATATCCAAAGTAACTATGGCACAGAATCGTTTTCCCTCCATCGATTTCTGGGCTGTGTTCACTACTTGGGAAATGGCGTCTAGAGTTGATTTCCTTTTCACAAAAGGAAATATAGCTCAGCTTCTAATCTATTCAACAGTAATCTCTCCAAAAATTTTCCCGAATTGTCCAGTAGGCACAACGGCCGGAAGGATGAAGGATTATCTAGGGGTTTATCTCCCTTACGTAGGATAACTAACTTCTGCTTTTTCCAAATATTTGGGAATATGCCTGTCTTCAAACACATATTAAATGTATCGGTAAACAATTCCGGCCAGCATTGTGCCGTAAGTGTTATGATTTCGTTTGGCACTCCATCTGGACCAGGTGCCTTAGCTTTTTTCAGCTTTCTTGCGGTATATAATATTTCTTCATTTGAGAAGGGCTCGTATTCTCCTGCTGGTTCTACTGTTGGGAAGTAAATACTTGGGTCGTTGCTTTTGGGAACAGTGTCTCTACAATAGTTCGCGCCCAATCTGGGTTTGTTATACCAGGGAACTTGTTGCGGTTT
Organism: Eudasyphora cyanicolor; assembly: GCA_963930755.1. Lineage (NCBI taxonomy): Eukaryota > Metazoa > Arthropoda > Insecta > Diptera > Muscidae > Eudasyphora > Eudasyphora cyanicolor. The sequence goes on from OZ005735.1 coordinate 160,503,615, forward strand.
CCCATCTTCTTAATTACAATACGATATGGGAGTCCCCAGGGATCGTTATTTATTTCATCGCAGAGCGTATCCCATGACTTTCTTTTAGAGTGTTTGATAGCTTCTTTGAGTTTCTTCCTTGCTTCTCTGTATTGATCCATATAGAAGGGGTCGCCCTTTTTTCGTGTGGCCATTCTGGTTGCTTTAAGACACTCTTTCCTCAGTAGTGCAATTTCTTTCGTCCACCAATAGGCTGGTTTATGACAATTTTGAGGCATCTTAATTTTTGGCATTGCTGCGTTACATATTTCAGTCAATACCCCATTAAACTATTGTACGACTTGGTGGATATTAACACTATTCGTTGTAGAGTGCATTTCTTTTAGTCTTGTTAACGCTGCTTCGCATGCTTCGGTGTTAAGCTTACGAGTATTCCAGCGACGTCTTGAGGGAATATTTGGCATCTCTTGACTAGAGCGATCCATTTCTATAAGGATGTATTGATGGTCGCTAAGTGTTTCGTCCTCTAGTACTTCCCATTTTTTACATTTTTCAGCTACACATATCGACGCAGCCGAAATGTTTATAATCGTGCCGAAATCCCCTCTCCGGAATGTTGGAGAATTTCCCTGATTCAGTACTAAGAGATCGAGAGAAGACATCAATTCACTAACCGCTGCTCCTCTTCTATCCAATCTATCCGACATCCATTCGGGAGATTTACTATTAAAATCTCCTACTATTATAACTGCAGTCTTTCCTGTTTTCACATTTTCTTCCAATTTAGAGAGCCTTATGAGGAAATCCGAAAGCTCCATATTTGGAGAGAAGTAGCAACTGTATATGCGGATTCCCATAGTATGAACTACTACGAAGTTTTCGTGGTATTCTTCAATTTTGTCTATTGTCAGATCCTGATTTCGAATGAAAATTGAAGCCCTTCCCAATTTATCCTGGTACCACTGTTTGTTGTCTTGTTTTTTGTATTGTTCACTTATGAGAACTACATCTACGCTCATTTGTATAGCGTTGTTCAGCATCAGTTCTTGAGCTTCACATCCTCTTCCCAGATTAATTTGTAGATATTTAAGACGCATTCTTGTTACCACACGCGGCTTCGCTGCCAATATAGTGATTCACGTTCCGAGAGCCAGCCTCTAGGCATATTACACATCGTAGGTTATTTCTACACTCTCTGACCTTGTGTCCATTAATTCCACATCTCATGCAGATCTGACTGCGATCTTTTCCCTGGCAAAGCCGAGTTATGTTGCCTAGTTCCAAGCACCTAAAACATCGTTTGGCAAAGATTTTCTCCCTTACCCTGCATACTAGTAGTCAGATTCTAATCTTTTTATTCTTCAATATAGCGATTGCGTGGTTGGCAGGAAGTTCTACTAAGGCCTGTTTTGTCCCTCCATATGAATCGCGTATATTCTTGACTTTAATTTTGGTTGCATCAGTTTCTTTAGTAACTTTTAGGACACTTTGGATTATTTCATCTGCATCTGTTGACTCCTCCATGTCCCTTATGTCAATATGAAATTTATCTGCCAGGGTTTTCACTTGTAAGTCCGTTCCTAGCGAGCTTTTTAGTGCGGTCTCAAGTTTCTTAGCCTGCCCATCTCCTTTCATCATCTCTACGAATACGTTGCCATCTTTTGTTTTTCGTATTTTCTTTATGTTAATGCCACTTTCTTCGGGCTTTATTGCTGTTTTCATCTTCTTCAAAATTTCAGCATAGCTAGAGCTGCCGGCAGTGATCGTAATTGCTTCGTTTCTTGGTTTTATAGGTTTCTTCTTTTTTTTCCTATTGAGTCTCCTCTTCTTGTTTTCGACGGTTGACCATTGCTGTTCACTTTCCGTGTTTTCGCTACTTTGCAACTGATCTGCCGTCCGAACCTTTTTATTGGTTCTGTCTACATCTGGAGTAGGAGAAGCGGCCCTTTTGAAAGTATCTTGGACGGGTATCTTTGTCTCCGTTTGCATTTCCCTATCGACGGTAGTTACCGCATATTTATCTGGGTTTGTACTTTGAACAGCAATCAACGCGATGGCTTCTCGATTCTCGCGGAGCTGTTGGTACAATGCAAAAGCTTGTGCAAGGTTATCTCTAATTGGTTTGTGCACGTTTTTTGCATCCGCTACTACTGCGTTCATAGCGCAGAGCTTGTTTCCAAGGTTCACGAATGCTTGTTCTTCCTCATTTCGTAACCGAATGAGGTGGATCTCATCATTTATCGTCGTGGACGTATTATTCTTCGGTGGAACACTTTTCAAAGGTATTGTTTGAATCCTTCCACTAGCTTGAGAGGGGGAGGGAGAGAGGTCCATATCACTTTGTACATTGGATGTTTTCGCTATTGGAAAAGCAACACTACTACGGGGAGATCTCTGCGTTTTCGAAGAGGGTCCAAAGGGATTCTCTTCACTTACTTCAGTGATTTGTTTATTTTTTTTTGTATTTTTATGTTGTTTATGTTATCGATTTTTATATTGTCGTTAATATTTTCGGTACTCATATCTTCACTGGGTCCCAACTCAGAGCCGTTATCTAGGCTCGATGTGTAGTTACGATTTGTTTTCGTCTCATGGTTATCTATGCAGAGCAGGGAGGCCATGCGAGGGTTGACGCAAAGTCCTTATGAGATTTTGCGTTCAGAGCCAGACTCGTACAAAGCAGGACTATGTCAACCTACACCACCAACTTAATGGCGACGAAACTTAGAGCGTACCCAGAGACTTGCCAGGTTTTATTGGGACGGAGGCATCTGCAATATTAACCCAGAAGCCGTTTCTGTTGGGTTTCACCCCAACATACTCAGGTTCTAGAATACCGCAGTCGTCAGGCCAAGGGTTCGTATATTCACGGAGAAAAAAATATGTTAAAAATATGTTTGGATGCAATCATATATATGTTTGGGACGGGCACAATCATATATATGTTTGTGGGTAAACATATTATGTTTGCACACAATCATAATATGTTCGGGGCAAAATTCTAGCATATTAAAAAACGATATGATTGTGTGCTAACATATTTTTGGCAAAATAATATATTAGAACATATTTTTTAGAGTTTTAGAGAGTATTACTCTCTGAGAGCCCAATTATAGAACTCATAAGTTTGTGCAAAGAAGGGTAAAATGTATATGGTAACCATGTGTATGAGGAGGAATGGCACCGACAGCAAAGGGTATTATTATTATTTGATGATGCTTACTCGCCCGCTCGAGTTTAAGGTCGGGGTTTTTATTGAATATGTGTGGTGAATGTCGAATTCCAAGAAATTAGTTGTAGTTTTAACACGTACAACAAATTCAAAATAAAAGAAAGAATATGATATCAAAGATGTATTGAGGTTATTCATTAAAAAACACAATTATTTTGGTGCAAAATTAATTTTTTTAAAAAGGAATGTATGTTACTTCAAAACATTTTATTTACAAAACGTTCTATAATACTGACGCCGTTTTATTGCCCCACATAAATTATCTTGCCAACATACATATGTATGTACGTATGTATGTGTGCTTTTCATGTTCTTTGAACAAACACACTACCGCACTAACAAATTGTTTTCATCTGAAATGACCCCGGGTACAGTAGTGAAGAGTGCACTGTACTATTGAAGTTTTGCCTTGCTCTGCACATTGCACAAATTCTTTTAAAGAGACACAACTCAAAATTTAGTAATTTTCAGAAAACTCAAAAACTATTCTGCAGCTCATGAACTACTTTTCAGAAGCAAAGTGTGTATTACTGTTTGTTGTTATTGTATTTCTGTATTTGACGTAGTGAGTGACGATTTACATTAGGTTACTTGTTGCTGTGAACCGTTATAGTTTCATGAAGGAGCGAGAAGAGTAGAAGAGATACAATCATATATATGATTACATACAATCGTATATATGATTACATACAATCATATACATGATTACATACAATCATATATATGATTACAGACAATCATATAAATGTTTACATACAATCATATATATGATTAAATACAATCATGTATATGATTACATATAATCATACACATGATTACATACAATCATATATATGATTACATACAATCATATAAATGTTTGCATACAATCATATATATGTTTGCATACAATCATATAAACGTTTGGTAACATTACCGCTACCCCAAACATAATATGTTTGGGAGCTGCTCCAAACATATCTATGTTGCCTGCAAAATATGTTTGGGACAATATGTTACAGAGGCCGTTTTTTCCTCCGTGTTCATATCCATTTTTCCAGTATGCCGTAAATTAGGATCTTACTGGTCTCGATCCTATTGCCATAAAGACGTGTAGTTGTGGATTCTGCCGCCTCTCTTGAGATCAGACGCAGACCAGGAAGCCGCCCAATATGGGACAGACACTTCTGGATTTTTGATTGGGGATTCCACGGAGGCATCACACTCCTAATTGCACCCATGTGGGAGGATACTTTTATGGCGGCATCCGTTCGCCATGTCACAGAATCCGTATCAGGCATCTGTACACATTTATAGTACGCCCTGGGATTCTGCCGCTCTTGGTCGGGGGCTGCTTATTTGTCGCAGCAAACCTACATATCTGTAGGTCGTTAGGTTAGGTTAGGTTAGGTTAGGTTAGGTTAGGTTAGGTTAGGTTAGGTTAGGTTAGGTTAGGTTAGGTTAGGTTAGGTTAGGTTAGGTTAGGTTAGGTTAGGTTAGGTTAGGTTAGGTTAGGTTAGGTTAGGTTAGGTTAGGTTAGGTTAGGTTAGGTTAGGTTAGGTTAGGTTAGGTTAGGTTAGGTTAGGTTAGGTTAGGTTAGGTTAGGTTAGGTTAGGTTAGGTTAGGTTAGGTTAGGTTAGGTTAGGTTAGGTTAGGTTAGGTTAGGTTAGGTTAGGTTAGGTTAGGTTAGGTTAGGTTAGGTTAGGTTAGGTTAGGTTAGGTTAGGTTAGGTTAGGTTAGGTTAGGTTAGGTTAGGTTAGGTTAGGTTAGGTTAGGTTAGGTTAGGTTAGGTTAGGTTAGGTTAGGTTAGGTTATGCGAACCTGAATGCGTCAGACGAATTAGTCACTGGAGATAAAACCCAAAAGCAAAACCAGACACCAAAAGGACCTGGAATTTTGAAGGATATAGTGCCTGATCCAGTTTCGTCCTTGTCACAAACACCAAAGAGAACAAGGGACAGCACGACTGGCGCGAGTCCTAAAGGCAATAGGTCTAAGAAGAAAAAAGTGGACAATCCAAATAAAGTGACCGTGGTACACAATGTGGCAAACGTTGAAACAATCACTCCGGTACCTCCATCCAATGGTGCTAGTGCAAGCGGTGTGGTACCTGAATGGACGAGAGTTAGAGCTAAAGCCCGTAAGAGAAAGAAACAACGGCCGATCCGCCCTGACGCCCTTGTCATCAAAGAAGTTGGTGGACTATCTTATGTGGATATACTTAGAAAAGTTAAGAGTGAGCCAAAACTGGACGTATTGGGACAACATGTTAGGAAAATACGAAGAACGGCTAAAGGTGAGCTACTGTTTGAGCTAAACAAATCGGCACACCAAAATACTGGCGAATTCAAGCAAAACATTGAAGAGGTTTTGGGATCACAAGCACAGGTACGGGTGTTGACACACGAAACTTATATTGAAATTAAGGATATAGAGGAAACCACTGGCAAGGATGAGATTCATCGAGATCTAATAAAAGCCTTCCCGGAATTAAAATCGTTGCATGTAACAGCAATAAAATCTGTGCGTAAAGCTTATGACGGAACTCAAACGGCTACACTTGCGCTAAATGCTGCCTTGGCAAGGTCATTGATAAAAGCTACGAAAGTCCGTATAGAATGGTCAATATGTAGAATAAGAGAGAAGAAAATTCCTAGAAAATGTCTGAGATGTTTTGATTTTGGACATTTAGCTTCTAAATGTAATAGTGTGCATGACTACTCTGGCAAATGTCTAAGATGTGGTATGGAAGGGCATAAAGCTAAAACATGCAAAAATATGCCAAAATGTTTACTGTGCAAGGACACAATAAAAAGTCACTCAACGGGAGACAAAAATTGCCCCCGGTACAGAGAGGCCGTACAAAAAATGAAATAACTGCATGAAATTACTTCAATTAAACTTGAACCATTGTAGTGCAGCTCAGGAACTTCTAAAACAAAGCGTACGTGAGCAGAATATAGACATTGCTCTCCTAAGCGAACCCTATCATCATCAAGATACATCATGCTGGCTTACAGATATTTCAAAAACCTCGGCGATGTGGAGCGTAAGCGGATTAATGCTGCAAAATGCAGGAACGGTTGCACCTGGCGGATTTGTACGTTGTTCTGTTTCGGGGATAACCATTTACAGCTGTTATATTCCACCAAGCTTGTCCATACAGGAATACGGAAATATTATAGATAATCTAGTTTCTGATGCAAGAACCAAGAATAATGTAATAATTGCGGGAGACTTTAATGCATGGGCAATTGAATGGGGTTGTCCAAGAACGAATGCAAGGGGCAACCTCCTACTTGAGGCTTTTGCAGGGCTTGGAGTGGTCCTACTAAACTCTGGAAACGAGCATACTTTCAGTCGTAATGGAAGAGGTTCCGTAATAGACATTGCTTTTGCAAGCAATAATATTACGATGCGAACAAACTGGAGTGTGTCTGATATCTATACGCACAGTGACCATCGCGCTATCATAATTAATATATCCGAGCATTCTACGCCACCCACCGTCATCTCTACTGGGAGAGGTTGGAAGCTTAGCACATTTGACAAGGACGTATTTTGTGCAACTGTGGAAGATTTGACCCTCAGTGGATCACCAGAAAACATGGCAGAGCAATGCATTGGCCAAATTATCCGGGCATGTGATATCTCAATGACCAGGAGAGGAAGTAGGGAAAATAAACCACCCGTATATTGGTGGAATGAAGAGATAGCAATGTTGCATGGGGAGTGTATAAGAGCCCGAAGATTGTATACCAGATCAAGAGGACGTCAAACAAACCAAACTCATCACCAAGTGTATAAGTCAAAAAAGAAAATTCTGAGCCAGGCTATAAAAAGAAGCAAAAAACAGTGCTTCTTGGAGATATGCGACGACCTAGACTCAAACCCATGGGGACTAGCATATAAAATTGTTAAGAAGAAGTTAAATGCTTAAATGCATCACCACCCAAAGAAGTCGCTGTTCTCGATGGAATTGTTAAACACCTTTTTCCAGAACAGACGCCTCCGTACTGGATGGATCATACCAGCAATGTACCAGTTTCACCTGTACCAGTAACTGTTCCTGAAGTCTTAAAAGTAATTTCAAGGCTCAAGGATAAAAAATCACCGGGTCCTGATGGAATCCCCAACCGAGTACTAAGGGAATTCGTTAACACTTGCCCGAACCAAGTAACGCTGTTAATGAACACATGCTTGCAAGGAGGCTCCTTCCCTAAAATATGGAAAAGACAGAAGCTAGTACTTATACCTAAGGACAAGAAACCCGCGGAAACCCCATCATCCTACCGACCATTGTGCATGATTGATACGTGTGGCAAATTATTGGAAGGTCTAATATGTGGACGACTAGAAGAGCATATTGAATGCATTGATGGCCTATCAGAATTCCAATTTGGATTCAGGAAACGCAAGTCTACAATGGATGCAATAAAAATAGTAGTGAATACAGCTGCGACTGCTATACAAGGAAAAGGTGGAAAACACGGCGGAAAAGAATACTGCGTTGTTGTGACACTGGACGTGAAAAATGCTTTCAACACTGAAAAATGGGATGAAATTGTAAATGCGTTGCAACGTATCGATACTTCATCCTATCTCGTGGAAATTGTCAAGGACTACTTTAGAAATAGATATCTGTCTTATGACACTGACGAGGGTCCGAAGGACTACAAGGTAACAGGAGGTGTTCCACAGGGTTCCGTGCTTGGACCACTATTATGGAACCTGATGTACGATGGTGTACTGAGACTACATCTACCAGACAATGCCAAGATTGTTGGTTTCGCGGATGATATTGCGCTAGTGATAGTGGCAAAATACCTGGGAGAAGCAGAAACGGTAACAAATTCAAGCGTTAAATTGGTACAATCCTGGCTTAACAAAGCAGGTTTAACGTTGGCAGAACACAAGACGGAAGTCGTTCTGATTAGTAGCCGCAAAGTGATGGAGGAGATACAAATTATAGTTGGTAATAGTTCTATACGCTCCAAACCATATCTAAAGTATCTTGGAGTGCTGATCGATATGAGACTATCATTCAAACCTCACCTGACCTACATTAGTGAAAAAGCTAGAACTACGTTTATGGCTATATCTCGTTTAATGCCAAATACTAGAGGCCCAAAGTACTCCCAACGGAGGTTGTTAGCAGGGGTTGTCAGAAATGTCATCCTGTATGCAGCTCCAGCGTGGTCCCAGGCGATGAAATACCAATCATACAGAGATGAAATCGCCCCAGTATATAGGTTGGCGGCTCTACGAGTATGTTCGGCTTATCGGACGGTGTCGGATGCGGCGGCTTTGGTGATGGCAAACATGATACCTATTGACCTGCTTGCTAGTGAAACAAACTATGCTAACGATCTGAAATCAACGACAGAAAATATGACCCATGCGGAGGCCCAAAAAATTGCAAGGGACAAATCCATCCATGATTGGCAAAACAGGTGGACGACATCCAGTGATGGGCGATGGACGTGTCGACTAATCCCCAATATAAGAGTATGGCTGGATAGATCATATGGAGAATTGGACTACTTCTTGTCGCAGATGCTGAGCGGCCCTGGTAGCTTCAAATACTACCTACATCGCATCGGCCGAGAAACAGACCCATTTTGCCCAAATTGTGAATATATTGTGGAGGATGCTGAACATGTCTTGTTTGAATGTCCTCGGTTTACAAATCTGAGGCTGCAGTTGGAGGAATCGCTAGGAGTTGTTTTGACTCCGGACAACTTAGTTGGTTTTATGCTATCTTCACAAAGTAATTGGCAGTGTATAGCGACGTTAATTAGGTCCATTATGACCGAATTGTGCGAGCAAGAAAACTTACGACGAAGAAATGTTAGGTAGTGATGGATCGTGAAGATCTTCCCCACCCTGTGAAGTAATACCTGAAGGTGGTTCCACAGGGCTGAATGGACAAGTTTAGAGGTGTTTTTAGCGGGTTAAAGTCCCGCACTATTTGCCAACTCCATCAGGCAAATGTCTTTCGACGATTTTCACCTCATAAAAAAAAAAAAAAAAAAAAGTTAGGTTAGGTTAGGTTAGGTTAGGTTAGGTTAGGTTAGGTTAGGTTAGGTTAGGTTAGGTTAGGTTAGGTTAGGTTAGGTTAGGTTAGGTTAGGTTAGGTTAGGTTAGGTTAGGTTAGGTTAGGTTAGGTTAGGTTAGGTTAGGTCAGGTTAGTAGATGTTAGTATATGTTCCGGTAATTTCGCTTTAAAATCACTCCCAATTACCAATGGGGTGTCTCTTCTACCAATGTTTGTAGCCAATTTATGAAGAGCCACAACGAAATCTGCTATCTCAATACTGTGTGAGAAGTATCAATTATAAATCTTCAGACCTTTGGTTACCACTAAATATTCCAGCTCTTCGTCCACTATTATCTTTCGGTTCAATACTCGTATACAACTCGCGACTTTTTCTAGCTTATCTTGAAACAATGCACAATTACCTTTTCTCTTACATCACTCGCTTATTATCAGCATGTATTTGTTTAAGGCTATGTCTCATTTTTAGTTGTGGCATGCAGCTATCTGCCACCTGCTGACCCCGACAGTAGCCTGATCTCAGCCCTGAAGAAGCTATGAAAAAGATTAATCCGATATATAGAAAACTACGACAGCGTCTGACCACTTTTGACCTGTTCAGGGAAATTTTATCAAGGAGTTGATAGTGGCCTAAGCGTTTGAGTTGATAATCCGTCCTTTTTGGGTTACGGCAGTTGGGGGCCCTAACTCACATAAAAACTAGAATCTCTGCTTGGAAGACACTGAAGTTGGCTGGTAGTCTATATGACTGATCTACATTTACCACATTGAAAATTTCAAATGGGTATATATTTCTTCCTACATATTTTTCTCTAACTGGCACTCTGGTCCTGTTAGTTCTTATCAAATGTATCCCAAAAATGTGTCGCCGTCGTGGCGACACAATCGTAGCCGCTAATTTCCACACTACGTTCATCAGGACCAGCAAATAATCCTAAACACTCCTGGGATAGATAGTGTTCTGTGACTTCTTAAATTGTGAATAAGTAGTTTGTTTTTCAGTAGTAGTTGATTGGGCACAATACTCTTACATTTTTTCTTAATCTTAGTAAAATACATACTCCTATATAGTGCAAACCCAATCGGCTGAAATTTCGTGAATATCTTTTGTTTCAGCGTTGTTATTAATTCAAGCGCGGGAAATGATCCATTTGATCCTCCGTTTTGGTATCTCCCGGACAAAATTATATTTTTTAGATGTGAGATCTTTCGGTCATAAATGAAGATGTCAATGGCAACTGCACCAACGGAGCGGCAGTTACGCATATAAAATGGGTGAGTACATACAATCTCAAAGTATACAAGGTAATACGCCGCCGCTACACGCAAAGAAAAAATTCGTTACTCCCAAAATTAGACAAACGAATATCGTTTGTGGTCTATGTTTGTCGCAAACGATTTATGTTTATTCCAAAACCCAAACAAACGTTTATAACAAACGGTTAGTGTACTTATCGTAAATGATTTATATATATTACAAACCCTGTGAAATGTTTGGTGCAAACGGTTATTGATTTTGTCACAAGCAATGCCAATTTATGAATAAATGAGAAAACGTTTGTCGCAAAAGAATAATTTGTTGGAATTATGATATTTAATATGTTTATAATCAAAAATGTCAAAAATTGTAGTAAAATGTACCCGAAGCTCCCCGACAAACACCTCTGCTATTAATTGGCTGATATCTTCTAATTGAGTTGTAGACAAACTATAAATAAGAAAGCAACATATTTAAAATTTAAAAGGCCATTGTATGGATCAATGCGAGGTGTAATCTTTCCATATATAAAACTTTTAAGCCAAAAGAGCACTTATTAGGTGAATATTAAAAATTCTGGCCTAAATGCTAACCTTTCAAAAGTTTCCACGTCTGTGAATAGATTACCAAATTACAGCAGAAAATAACATGAAAATCTTTGGGTGAAAAATCATAATTAATTTTGCCACACACGCGCACATATACCGAACACCACAAAACGCCAGTACAAAACGAAAGGCTGAACAGCATACGACTCTACGCATGTTGAGTACGATTGCAAAAGTTGTGAAATAGTGCAACAGTTCGGAGGGTGGAATGCAGAGAAAAATTTCCACCACCGTCTGCAGAACCGTTAATAAAACAACGCGGACAAACAACGTTTCTTTTTGTGTTGTGTATACACACATCTGCATATCTTGTGTTGTGTACACACACATGTGTACATATTATTCCAACATATAAAAAATAAAAACTATAAAACCGCACACTCACAAAATGAGAACAAGTTACGCTCTGTGTTCTCTCAACTCTCTTTTAAATATTCAATGATGTTTAAATACAAAATGTGTCCGTAAACGTTTTTCGTTTACCATATACATATGTATGTAAATTATGAACATTTTGATATGAAAGAATGTTCGTTGACAGCAAGAGAAACTACGTTTACGATAAACGTTTTCATTCACTAGAAATATTTCAACCGTTACGGGAAACGTAGATCGTTTGAGACAAAGAACTATGTTTGAAAGATTTCACAAAAGTCCGTTTTGATATAGCCCTTTACAAAGGACCCACCACAAAGGACCAATCTTGAAGCAGCATGAAGCACTAATTGGGCTAAAAGTCGGATTTATTTTACATATTTCTACAAAATGCGACTCCTTGACGCCGTGAGAGTGACAAATATCAACACAATTATTTTCTTCAAATTTATGCGCTAAAAACCCTCTCAAAAATCTGCGCTGATTTAGCAGTTTGGTAAGCAAATAAAGCATCTCTATCTTATTAACCTGCCAAAGAGTGTGTGGTGTTCTGCGCTGGGAGGGTACATGTATCTTTTGCTCAGCTATTTTCGATTATTGTGCTTCTGTTGAACAATATTCGGTGAACATTGAGTTTCCAAGTAGATTTTTTTCTTACAAAACGATTCATCCTGTTGGCGACATTTTTCACAACTATTAGCGAAACATTGATTTGAAACAATTTGTAATCTCTTGACAATCTCTGTGGCACAATTAATATTTTAGATCTATGAACGAACTGACATGACTAATTCAAATAACTGTTTGGAATTTTAATTAAACAATTAATCAATCACACTTATGTCCGGTAAACTCAAAACTCAAAAAACTTGCCTGTTGAATGGATAGATGGATGGATGATTCTTTAAACTCTATTCGTATTTTTTCAAATCTGCCTAGCCACCACCATTGTTGTATTGCAAACAATCAAACCCAGCCAATACAACAGCGTTATGGCCAAGAATCAAAAGAAAAGCATTAGAAAGTACATAAATGAATTGGCCAGCCGCGCATGCGGCCATTATTATAATGCTAATGGAATACGGAATACAGGTGATTGGTAATGGAGTGCATCACACTCACGGGTCGACGAAAAAAACACGCACACACATGGAAAAAGGCCAGCAACTGAACACTCGGTCGGACGGTCGGATCGAACAACAATGTTCGATGGACAGATGAAAGGACTGTTGTTGGCTGACTGACTGAATGAATAAATTGTAAGAGAGGCCTCCGCTTCCAACGATAAATAGTCACAAAAAAACAAACGTTGGCAAATGACAAATTGCCAATAAACAATTGCCACAGATTCCGCATTTAATGCACTGGTGGCAAGCCAAAAAAATCCAATCAAAACAAAATGTAATTGAATTAATTTCCGAACGTAAAATCTTTGGAAAATTACATTTAAACCGTTTGTTTACGGTTAAAGCTAAAGCTTGAATATCGACTGGAGACTACGAAAACTTACTCAAATCGATGGGATTGGATGATCATGACACACTCACTCTAAATCAACGGACACCATGGAGAAGTCAAACTCTATGACAAATGCCTTGATTTCCACCGCATCATTGTTTGTAAGAAGCGGTGGCGTATTGGCACAACAGGACATTCATTGGCGGTAGGTGTGTTGAGTTCTTCATTCGGTAGGTTCTGGACAAGTGTAAGTACACAAATTCTACAGAAGTCATAGGTCGGAATGACTGGACATTCGACTGCGGCATGGATTCGAAAGTTTACCTTCAGGATCAGTATGCAAACGTCCAAACAACAGCATGCCTACAACAAGGGAAAATCCACTGAAACCGTCCTGCACTCCCAAGCGGCATGCAGCTGGATCAAAGTAATTTACAAAACTCTGATACAGTGAAATATCGACGTCAAACACTCCTGGAAACGGAATACCGAGGAAAGGTGTAAGAGATGACTGTATGCCCCCTATTACTTCAGAAAGATGTTTGGAGAAAATGATGAATCAACCGAGAAAGATATACTGGATATATACAACTATCATTAGAGTAAAATTTACATACGGCGTATTGGAATGGTGAAGCGCTTTGAACAAGAGAACGTATCTCATCAATCTTGCGAAAACCGAAAGCGTCACAGGATCAATAAAGCCAGCATCCCAAACAGGAGTGGAGGCGAAGACTGCTCCAAGACGCACTCCGGCACTGGGTCAGCCTCAGCCTAACCGTATATACACCATTTGTGGATCTACTAAACTATGTAGATGATATGGTAGAAAACTGTCGAATTACTAGTACTTTGTGACAGGATATTAGCCAGAACGAAAGAAGTACTGCCACTCGGCTAAAGTCATTGAGCATCCCTACAGGAATCGTAACCGGACATTGCATTATAGGTCGAGCTCAGTTTACTGTCGGAGCTCGACAAAGCTGAGGAGGGAAATACATACGTTTCTCCTGTGTTATACCACTCTAACCAGAATTTTGATATCGAACGTACTAATGAAACATGGTGCAGGGAAGTAATTCCCATTAACTTTGTAATGTCGGGAATACTAAGTGTTTACTTTACACGACAAAAAACTTGGATCCCCATCGCTAAGTAGACGACTTAAGGAAGGCTAGAACAGGTCTCAGACTACCTACCACCAAGAATGAAGCAGAGAAAAAGACACGTGTACCCAGTAGAGACAAATAGACACTCGGCTCAGTCATCACAAAGGGTGACATCTCAATGCTCACTGACGGCTCCAAGAGGCAGTCCGGCACTGGGTCAGCCTCAGAGACCTTAAACCTGAGAAAAGCATAGAGGAACGTGAGAATAGCATACAGGAGCAGAGAGCGCACCAAATCCCCAATCGTACATACACCATTTGTTGATCTACTAAAATAACTAATTATATGATATGACTGATACAGACAAGTTCAAAATGCCGTTCTACAAATCTGTCAAATTATTACAACTTTGTGGGCGAAGATTAGTCAGGAGAGGACGAAGGAAGTACTGGCACTCCGCAAAAGTCATTGAGAATCCTTACAGCAATTGTAATAGGACATTGTACGATAGGCCACTTAGTCGCACGAATGCGACTTTTGAGCTGAGTTTGAGGGAAATACATACGTTTTTCCATACTCAGGTACAAACAACTTAGATACAGTGTCAAACTAGACCAACCAGAATCTTGATATCGAATGTACCAATGAAACATGGTGAAGGGAAGTAGTTCCCATCGGGAACACTTATGGTGACTTCGTTTTTGAAAAATAATGTCACCACATCATGTTGCGACATTTTAAAAATTCCCCTTGCAACTTTTGCTAATTTCGCATTTTGTATGCGAACAATCGAACAAAAATCGTGCTGTGAGTAAAACCCATACCCACATTATGGCGCAACAATTCAGTACTTAAGAATGTACGCTTTCATTTAGGTTTGGTTCTAAAGTCAGTTTTTTGGCGGTGCAACACTCCACACCGTGGACTGGGCTGAGTGTGGAAAATGCGATATTTTCGCTTTTGCGGAGTGTAATAATTCAGTTTCAGTGTAAAAGTAAAAAAAAAAAAAATACATTCTGTTGCTCAAACGAAATCACCATTATTGTCGACTTTACACCACCAATGACATGGAGCCCCTACTAAGATGAGCATAAGTGGATGTCTGACACATCCGTAGACGAAAACACCTGACTTGGAAATTAATGCGATTCATTCAATAAGTTATTATACTACATTAACTTTTAACAATGATTAGCTTCGTTTCGCTTGTTCTCGCGGCTATCGGGATTTTATATTATGCATTTTGTGCGCTTCCGCAGTTCGCCCGTCCGCGATGCGAAGGCGAAGTCAGATTGTACCCGGAGTAGTGACGCCATCTCAACCCCAGGTAGCGAAACGGTGCCGACGACTGAACCCGAATTTGAAGATAGGACCTAAGCCGAAATGAAGAATTAATATGAAAAGAAGACCACAGCCCTCCGGAAGACCTAAGTTGAAACAATGCCAAAGTCGAAGGGAAGAGTAAAGCTGAAATGAAAACCGCGACAGAACCTAACATTTTTTTCCGAAGCTGAAGCGGATCGACGCAACCCAAAGCGATTGTACTTCAAAAGCCGCCGACCAACTGAAGCCGAACACCGAAATTATGTAATCCTATTATTATCACTTAAGGATCGTGGATCCTTAGTGAGGACTCTGGCGGACAGAGCTCGTTGTAACCTTATCTCAGCATTTATAAAACCGTCGTTGTAACGGGTTTTCCAACAAGAGGTGTTATTTTGAATCACCCGGTATTTCGGTAGCTGTCACTTTTGAAGCTTTTATTCTTTGACATTTGACAAGTAGAAACTACGCCATTAATAACCAGTAAGGAAAGGCTAAAGTCGGGCGGTGCCGACTATATAATACCCTACACCACTCTCGTAATATTGAATAACTCTGATATATAAATTTTGTAATTCATGTATAAATTGTTTACATAAATTTACTTTTGGGACATTTTATACTTAAATAATACCCTTTACCACAGTGTGGTGTAGGGTATAAAAACGATTGGACCTAAAGAGCCAAATCGGATGAAACATATATATGGGAGCTATAGCTAAATCTTAACCGATTTTTTTCAAATTAGGCAATGTTGGTTCATGGATCAAGAAACTCTACCATTCTAAATTTCAAAACGATCGGTTGTAAAATACAGCTTCTATAGGACTAAAGGGCCAAATCGGACGAAACATATATATGGGAGCTATAGCTAAATCTTAACCGATTTTCTTCAAATTCGACAATGTTGGTTCATGGATCAAGAAAATCTACCATTCTAAATTTCAAAACGATTGGATGTAAAATACAGCTTCTATAGGACTAAAGGGCCAAATCGGACGAAAGATATATATGGGAGCTATATCTAAATCTGAACCGATTTCAACCAAATTCAATAGCGATCTTAACAGCCACAAAATACTCTAAACTGCAAAATTTCAGAACGATCGGAGTGAAATTGCGACCTGTAGTCGACGAACAACTTTACATGGACGGACGGACGGACGGACGGACGGACATCGTTAATTCGACTCAGCTATTGATTCTGAGTCGATCGGTATACTTTAAGGTGGGTCTAGCTGTGTTATTTTCAGGTGTTACAAACATCTGCCGTGAAACAAACTTATAATACCCTGTACCACAGAGTGGTGTAGGGTATAAAAATGGAACGATATATGATTCGAAAAATCGAAAATCATCTTGACTGATGAGGCCCATTTCCACCTCGGTGGCTACGTCAACAAGCTAAATTGTCGCATCTGGGGCTCGGAAAACCCAAGAGTTATTGTTGAGAAGCCTCTCCATCCTCAACGTGTGACTGTTTGGTGCGATTTATGGTCCGGCGGGGTCATTGGACCTTACTTTTTCGAAAATGAGGTTGGATCAACAGTTACGGTGAATGGATTGCGCTATCGATAGATGATTAATGATTTTTTATGGTCGTAGTTGGATGGTATTGATCTGGACAATGTTTACTTTCAACAAGATGGCTCTACGTGCCACACAAGCAACGAAACCATTGCTCTGTTACGGGAAAGTTTCCGGACCGTGTTATCTCTCGAAGAGCTGATCACAATTGGCCACCGATATCTTGTGATTTAACACCTTGCGACTTCTACCTTTGGGGCCACGTGAAATATAAGGTCTACGCCAACAGCCCAGCGTCGATTCAAGACCTCAAAGATAGAATTCGTGAGGCTTACGAGGACATAGGGCAGCCACTTTGCGATTTGGTTATGGAAAATTTCATGAAAAGGATATGGTCCTGTAAGCGGGGTCGAGGTGGCCATTTGGCTGATGTTGTTTTTCATTATTAACGGCATACCTTCCTCTTTATTATGAAATAAACATCCGATCATTTATCTCACAAATGGAATTTTTCTTTGCATACCAAAATAACACCTCTTGTTGGAAAACCCTTTACAGCAGACTTTTTACTTTAGTGAACAGGTTGATGTCGTAGACCTATGAAATGTATTTTTTTGAAACTTCTTCAAATACATCGAAAAGGGGAAGTAGTTATGTAAATAGCAAACCGATTCCTATTTTTAATTCATCATTTCCTGCTTCCTTCCAACACAGTTTTCAAGTCCTCACTGACTAAAATTTTAACTTCAAGATGGGTCTTCCACGATGGGTCTCCTTTTGAAAGTATCTGGTAATACAAATGATAATGACAAGTACTTACGAAGTGTTGCTAGGTAATAGCTATGGTAGGGATATCGTAAAGTCGACCGATTCTGTTTTAGTTTTCCCTTACCCAATTGATGTAAGTAGTCGTTTTCCAGCATTTTTACCAAAGCGAAAATCATTATGTTATTTGTCGCCAATAGTGATTTTGAGTTATCATCATCTTGCTGCATCATCATCATTATCATTACCATTAGAACACCGTCGTGATCGTCATCATTTGTTGTGGTCATTGTCGTTACCGGTGGCGCTGTTTCTGCTCCTGCTGCCACAGTTGTTAATTCAATTAAATATTCTTATCACACTCTTGTAAAAGTTAATGTCAACAGTGGTCTTAACATGTGTTCTCATCTAGACAGCGTTTTATACCATTCATGCCACATGGTCAGTGGTTCGTCTTCTTTTACGTACTGCCTCTTGCGTCTTAGTTTCCTTAGCATGCCATCAAATCCATGCTCTCATCTTAGTGAGTGGTGGAGCGTTTTTTGTCACTATTGACACAGATTTGAAAGGTTTCTTCTACTGGACGATTGGACGACTATCCGAATGATTGTTGGGTGATCCCAAGCATGAGCATGGACATGGTATTCATGGCGATATGATGTATTAGAGAGTGAAGCAACCAACCTGCTGATGAACAGTCCGGAGAGATGATGCATCTCGGCAAGTGATTACTTAAATATTCATTATTTTCTGTAACTGTTTGTCAGACATCATCTTCGTCATTATCATCGTAATTATCATGGCTATAATGATCTTACAATCGTTGTTGCCAGCATGATGATTTTTAGTATCCTCCATCATCCTCAACATCATAATGTGGTGCTTGGATGCGGCTATTTAATATTAATGAAACACAATGTCGGTATTTGATTTCGTACACCTTTTTTGGTTAAAACGTGGCGCCTATTGGCATACCATGGAGCCAAACACTTCGCCATAGATGGTATGTAAGGCGACGCAAATTATCGATTTAAAATTTTGCTTTATCTGCACATTTTTAGATTGAGAGAATTGTTGGTGGTTTTCTCTTAATTTGATTTCGAGTGACGTATTCTATAATAGAGATAAATGTGTTGTCGTATGTGTTCAGAATATATCAGATTTAACCCAACACAACAAAGGTGCATGGATAGGTCTGAAAGTAGTACAGAAATCAATATGCTGACTGAGGCTCTGCACAAGGAACTTTAGTGGAGGAATACAGAATTATGACTTCGTTGTAGATCTTATGACTTCTTATATTTGATTATAACACACAAAAGTAGAAGAGATAGTCCCACCAGTTATTATGTCCCGAACGACTTTGAATCCTGAATCAATTTAGCTTATTTTGGGTCAATGACAATCCCTACAGAAAAATGGCAATATGAATATAACACCCATATTAATTTCCTTTCCGATGTGACTAATTTACCTTCTAAAAGTTAGAAATGCTCTAATAAGTTTTATTGAAGTATCTCGCTCAATTAATAAACATGCAATTATAAATTTCTTAGATATAGAAGGGGCCTTCAACAACATAAATACAACCGTAATGATTATAACTCTGGCAACCCTGCCGTCTCATATCAATTTACGAAGCTTTATTTGCAACCTTTTGGTTAAGAGACGCATTTCAGTTAAACTGACCTATATAGATTTATCAGGCGTCGTTCTGTCTTTACTGATATGGCATCTCTCCCCAAAGAGTATTCTGCTGGTGCGTTGAGAACGACAGCGACTGAGGCTATAATTGTTATACAACAGTTAATGCCGCTACACATACTATCAATGCAATATACCGCAGATACCGTTATTACACTTAAGAAATAGCCACTCTAGACACAATGCGTGCCCTTGCATTCATTGCTGAAACACTTTTTGGGCAAAACGTATGTCACCTAATCTTCTCTTTTAGAGCTATTCATTGCAGAAACACTTTCGACCACTGTAGTATTCATTAGACAGACATATTAGCTATAATGGATGTAGCGAGATGTGTTAGAATTAAAGTTCTGACTAAAGTCGTTGTCATGTTTTTTCTGCTAGACAGGCTGTTTTAAAGTCCCTACATTTAAAAACTTTCCTCGACTGCCTCAGATCTCTTAACAAGATAGCTGAACAGTTTTATATTCACATGATTTAGGTGTCGCGCCCAGGGAACTACACAGTAGATGAAATCACCACCGATAAATATGGGCCTCCTGTTCAAGGCATCAGCTACTAGTTCATCCAAAATGGGCCTGGGATGTGTTTGCAAGCCCTAAGCTTGATAAACCGACAAAAACTCGGGCAAGGCGATCACATAGCAGTCTATGTTGACAGTCAAGCTGCTATGAAGGCACTGAAATCAACCATTATCAAGTCAAATGTGGTTAATGAGTGCCGATTGGAACTAAATCAATTATCAGACCGAATCAGACTGTGCTGGGTCCCCGGACAATGTGATATCGCTGGGAACGAGAAGGCTGACGAACTCGCGCGAATTGGATCAGTGATGAACGCTGCAAGTATTGAACCATCACTTTATCACCCCTTATGCGAATTCTTCAGAATTATTCAAAGATCTGGCAAACAGGGTCGAGCAGATCTGGCTGTAAAATCACTAAAACTCTCTGGCCAGCCATATCAAAATCAAATTCGCGTAATGATAGGCGCGCTGACTGGTCACTGTAATGTTAGATCACTAACATCAAGGTGGCAGCGTGATTCTGCCGATTACTGTCGACTCTGTTAGGATGAAGAGGAACTGGAGACAATCGAACACCTTCTCTGTCAATGTCCTTCTCTAAAAGACGAAGACATCGCTACACGATGCAAAATCTGGAATCTCTGTCATCCCACGATATTGATAGAATTATGGGCTTCATAGGATGCTTGGGATGGATAGTTTGACAACAACCCATACATCTGCATCAAAAGGCGAGGTTTTGGTACTACCCCTCCCTCCTCTCTCTTCTCTATACTCATCACCTCCTTCATTCTCTTCGCCCTCTTCCTCTTCTTTAATTTATCTTCATATTAACAGGACATACACAATGGACCAAATGGGCTCCGAGTGATGTGGTGCGTGACAGCAATGGTTGTGTGCCGCGCGTCCTTAACATAACCTAGGCTAGGGGGCAGTAACAGCTATAGAAATGGATTCCTCCGACCTTTGCCCACACAAAATATGAGCGTTTTTGCCATAGGCCCATACTGCGACATCTATATTTTCCTTCTGCCCATGTGTTGATCTCGGGTATCTTATATGGTTCGCTAATCAGAACCATATCCACACTTTTCTCTTTTGTTGTCTGCGCAAGAATATCTTGTGCGGCCTCACAATGGTTTAGATTGATTGATGGGAGTGCCTTCTTAAATTGGGGACATTTTTGCTGCCAGCAATATGTTTTGCATCCGCCGACTCGTATGCTTTGCGAAGAATGCAAAGTCGATCGTTGGGTCAGTCTTTGGCCTTGTGCTCTTCTTCGCTGCATTTTCTGCAACACTTCGACCTGCCGTCCTTGCTTCTGTAGATATGTGACCATTACCTAAGCATCTGAAGCACTTGGTCAACAAAGTCTTCGGAAGGATTTTTCATATAGACCAACCCAACCTTATCTTTTATAGTCGGGTATAGCTTTTACGCACTTTAGCTAACAGATTGAGTGTTGCAGTTTGCTTTCCTCCATAAGCCTGCCTTAGGATATCAGAGCGTTGGAAGTTTTGCAATTTTAGCAGCAAGATCACCGCTTTTCGAAATTCTTCTTTCGTCGTGACGTCATATACTTATATGTACCTTATTTTGTACACCGACTTATCGGTCGAACTTCGTATTGAGGCACTTTCGCCTAACGTGTCACCAACTGCACTCCTAAATCAGTCTGTTTAGTGACTGCTTCCATTAAGTTGTAGAAGAAGGTCGCCTTTTTAGGGTTTCTTGATCCGGCAACCGCTTCGCCATGTTTAGGATCAGTCTTAACGTGTTTGCGTATGTCTCTAGGTGGCTAGGTATTTTTGAAAGATAGTGCAGGTGGCCATTAGTTAGGTACTGCATGAAATCCAGGCAGATGTGGCCCTGCCTAAACTCCAAACGAAACAAGATCCTGCTGTCGTTTTTGAGACCGGACGTCTTATTTATCGTGTATGTCATATCAGGTCACTGCCTTATTGGATGACACGCAGAGCGACGTGAAGGTGTTACGTAATGACTCTTGCAGAAAATGTGGAGACGAAGAGGAGGATAAATCAATATAACAACTTCAGAAGGCGACCCAAGACTCTCATTAGCAAATTTGACAGATGTTAAAATCCGCAAACTCTTGAGCTTTCCAGAGCAAAAAAATTGGTTGAACGGGATGGGCTAGGAATAATTTATATTTTTTCTGACGTCCCTGTAGCAGCACAATGGATTACATAGTCTGAGTGAGTCGGATATATGCCATTCTTAATATAAACATATATTTAATTAGCTGCAAGCCAAAGATATATATATAGATACTTAGCGGCCAATGGATCCACATGTGATTCATTGTGACTCACTTGATTTTACCGCTTGATTCCTCAGTGCCACCTGGCTGACATAATGAATGACAAAATGTTGGGTCTATTACCCTAAGTTCGATTAGTTCCTATCTACAGCAGCATAAGTATCGATATAGGTCGTCATTTCGTATACCAGCTCACATAGAGCAATTGAGGTCGCAAGTGCTACTATGGGCTCAGTTGTATCTCATCACAACCAACCTGTTTGATACATGAAGTTATCAATAATACAAATTTTGGTACCGGCAACATCTGACATACTTCCTAGAAAGCTGAACCCGGTATATTCAGACGTCATTTACGCAATGCGGAACAGAAACCAAATAAGTTCTTAATGCTCTCCGTTTCTTCTTCATATAAACAGCTTCTGCAGAAGTCATTGGACGCAACTCCCAACCTTATGGTATGTTTGCTGCTCAGGCAATTTACCGTCAGAACCGTCTTCCATAGTGCGAGGAGATATTTTTACCTCCTCAGGTCGTATCGTGGCCAGATATGTCTAGCTACCCTACAGGTGTAAATTTCTGTTTTGGACAGTCTAATTGCCTAAGCCAGCAGGATGTTTGCGAATTTAGAGATTTAGCCTCCAGAGATTAAATGCAGCCTGACAACGGCCATACAAATTTGGAGGCTAGTCTGTTTAATAAAAAGACAAATGTAAGCGTTGTTCATTTCTAGCAGCATGTTTTTGTGTTCTGAACATTTAGTTCTCGGCGACAGCGGCTCTTGGAATATACTACACCGTTGCGTAGGCAAAGAGAAAACTAGCTGTACTCCCGTTATGGTTTCTTGGGTTCTAGAACCAGTTGATTTCATAGGAAGAATCTACTGATGAAATAGAAATAATTAATGGGACTTCACAGGCTTCTGGCGAAGAAGATGCCAGTAAGATAAAAGTGCGCAATACGTGAAAGGGCAGGGTAAGGGAAAGGGCAGGGTCGAGATTCCCGAGGGCTGTTGTTAGGTTAGGTTAGGTTAGGTTAGGTTAGGTTAGGTTAGGTTAGGTTAGGTTAGGTTAGGTTAGGTTAGGTTAGGTTAGGTTAGGTTAGGTTAGGTTAGGTTAGGTTAGGTTAGGTTAGGTTAGGTTAGGTTAGGTTAGGTTAGGTTAGGTTAGGTTAGGTTAGGTTAGGTTAGGTTAGGTTAGGTTAGGTTAGGTTAGGTTAGGTTAGGTTAGGTTAGGTTAGGTTAGGTTAGGTTAGGTTAGGTTAGGTTAGGTTAGGTTAGGTTAGGTTAGGTTAGGTTAGGTTAGGTTAGGTTAGGTTAGGTTAGGTTAGGTTGAAGAGGGGAGACGTTTAAACCAGGGACGTATCTAGGGGGGCCCCTCCCGAAATGTTTTAAACATAGGCATAAGCTATTAAAAATTTTCAAAATCATTAAAAAAAAAACCCTAACAATATTTGGAAAGCAGTTAAAAAACAATACAAAAGCGCAAAAAATGGTAACAGTAAAAGTAATAACAACTAAAAATAAGAAAAGTGCATGTTTGACGATTTTTTGAGTGGTGCTAGCCAGAAATTAGGTGAAATAGGTATATGGATTGATTATTGGAAGCAGCAGAATGATAAGCCATCAAATGCATCAGATGCTATTCCAGTTTGTGTTCTCGACGTTAAGAAGAATAAAAGCTTATCTCCGGAACAGAATGGAGGGAGTATCTTATCTGGCTTTGATGTCTTTATACAAAGATGAATTCAAAATCGAAATATATAAATTTCTTTAAAAAAATCGAAGATTACGTTTTTAACTCTTACGTATTTTGTTATAAAAAGTTTTAATAATGTCGTACTAAAGTACGTATTTCTATTTAGGAATAATATTCGAATAAAAAACTAAGAGGCTTAACTTCCCTTACCTACACAATAAACGCAATTTTTTAATTGTTTATCTTTGTTATGGAAAAAAGGTAGCATATTGTTGGTCCAGTTTTTCAGCGCCCGGTCAACCTGAAACTCGTCTAAGGACTGGATAAGTGTATCGGTCTGTACATTGTTAAAAGCGCCCTCAATGTCTATGCAAACAGCAAGTGTATATATTTCTTTACTGAAGGATTCTTCTATGTGATGCACTACCTCATGCAGAGCTGTTTCCACTGACCTTCCTTTGACATAGGCGTGTTGTTTGAATTTTAGCCTGTCATTCGCTATTTTACCTTTGACCATGTTATCAATTATTCGCTCCATTGTTTTTAACAGGAAAGAAGTTAGGCTAATGGATCGATAAGCCTTTGGGGTCGTATAACTCGCCTTGCCAGGCTTTGGTATGAGGACCACCCTAGATTCCTGCCAGTTTTTTGGGGTATAAGAATGGGTTAGGCATGCAGTGAACACTCCAGCCAGATGAGTTGATACCAGATCCACCTCATTCTGCAGAAGTGCTGGAAATATTCCATCCGGTCCCGCAGCCTTAAAGGGAGAGAAACTTTTTATCGCTTCTTTACCCATACCATCTGTTATATCCGTAATAGGTACTTGATGCAATACATTTTCATTCTGAACTGTTCCTCTGTTGGTCCAGCATTACCAGTCGGAAAATGAGTTTTCATCAAGAGCCTTACGGTATCCTCTATAGTTTCCATCCTTTTACCCGTTTCACCCACCAGTGTCTCGGTTTGGACATGAGTTTTTGAGGAAATTTTTCATTTTAGACATGCTGTTAACGCTGTCTACCTGTTCACAGAAAAGCCTCCAGGAGTTACGTTTCGCCGATCTTACGATTTTATTGTTTTCTTTGAGTCTTCTGTGGTAGTCCTCCCAATATACTGATTTTTTTTTACGTCGAGCTCTGTTGTAAAGTCTGCGGACATCTTTGCTAATCGAGCGAATTTGTCCTGTCATCCAGGGTTTCTCAAAGGCAGATTCCCTTTCTCGAATGATTTTACAAGAGCCTCGGTAATCTTCTTAACATTGATATCAATGTCTTCTGCACATAGATAATCGCGTGTAGGCTGCCTCAATCGATTTCTAAGTAGATTTCCGAATTTAGTCCAGTCGGTCTTAGCCTTATTACGGAAACTTATGGGGTTTGGCGGTGGCCGTGCAATTTTAAACCTTATATAACGGTGGTCTGAATAGGAGTGTTCATCCGAAACCCTCCACTCATGAATCTCATCAATAAGATTTTCTGAACATATCGTTATATCTAATACTTCTTCCCTAATTTTGTTAACAAAGGTTGCAGTGTTTCCTATGTTAAGAGTTATGAGGTCATTTGTATTCAAAAATTCGATAAGGGCGTGTTCCCTTTTATTGGTGTTAGTACTACCCCAAGCGATATGATGGGAGTTGGCGTCACATCCAGCTAATAACTCATTACTTGTGTGTTTGGATTCCCTCACCAGACGTTGTAATTCCGACGTAGGTGGCAATGTCGGCGCATCGAATGGCAGATATATTGACGCCGGGTACATATTTCCATTACCTTGCCTCAGCACCGTTGCGTCCGATGTTGACAACTCTGGAGTGAAAATAAAACATAAGTTTTTATGGCACAGAATACAAGTCCTTGGACGAGTACCTGTGTTAGCGTAGAAAAGGTTATAATTCACATGGTTTAATCCAGTAACCTTGTTGCTAGTTGTCCATGGTTCCTGGATCAAAGCAATATGAACCCTGCCTTTATTTATGATGTCCATCAGAGCGTTGGATGCTGTCTCGCTCCGGTGGAGGTTTATCTGGATGACCTCAATCATTGTCCTTCCAGTAAATGTTTCTTTTGGGAGTCTATCCTATCTGGTGGCACCCCCTCATTATTTGGTAGTGGGTCATTCTCCTCCTTTCGTTCACTACTTATTACACCATCTTCCAGTCGACAATTTTGGGAGGCGGTGTTATTTTTTGTCGCTCCCTCATTGTTTTGAATCGTTTTGTGGCTCTTTTTATTTTGATCACCACCTTTGCTGGGAACTTCCTGCAAAAGTGGCGGTACTATTGGTGAACTGGTGGTGTTATTGACTACTTCCACATCAGTTTTTGGCAGTGTCTCACTTGTCTCCATCCGTTCAATACCAGTGTTTGCCCCTTCAAACAGTATATTTGGACTCGATTCATCTGTCCTGCCAATCGGGACCTTTCCAATGTTGAAAAAGACTGTCCAGATCAAGAAGTACGCCATGCCCTTCGCCATGACCCGATTGTTCTTGGATTGTGGGTCTATGTCCAACACGAGGAGAGTACCCTCGGTATCATCTTTCCTATAGAAGACTTCCCACTTTCTCACGGAAAGTTTTGAATTCTGTTTGCCAATGATGTCGAGTATGTACTCTGATGAGAACTTACTGGGACATCCCTTAACATATAGGGTCGTTTTTATGAGTTCAGGAATATCGTTTTTCCTTACCAATTTTAGCTTTGCGCCGTCCCAAGGTGAGGGGAAGCTATCCACAAGTTTTACGAGGACTCCAGCGCAGCGTTGTGATGCCAGCCTTAGCATCAAAACGCCCCTCTCAAACTTGCAACTCATTACTTCGATTGGTGGTTCATCCTTAGATTCAAGGACGTACTCCGCTACCCTCGTATAGACCAAATCTTCGAAGTTACTCTTTTGGTCTTCGGGGATTCTGCCAGATGCACTACTGCTATCAATTATGGCATAGCATAGATCGTCTCGAAAACGTTGTTTAGCTATATTAGAATAAGATGTTGGCTTCTTACCCTTCTTTATGACCAATTGATTTTCCGTGTCTGTAGAGTCTTTTTGTTTAAGGCCTCATCCTTAACGGTTGATTTGGTTGACTTGACCTGCATTACTGGGTCAACTTTACCGGTCACGATCGAAGGACCCAGACTAGAGACCTCCTTTTGTGTGGTTACGTTAGGCTTCTCCGAGTTACTGGACGACTGCGAGCCCTTTTTCTTCTTAGTCACTTTCACAGCGCTATGTTCTTCGGGAGACCTGACTCTTTTAGCGGCCTCCATGTTTGTGTTGGAGGTAGAATTGTCAGGTTCATCCCGTAATAGGTTCTGTCGGTTCAACTTATTCAGTTTCCTTCTTTGTGCCCATGACAGTCTCTTTGAGTTAGCAACAATAGTGATATTGTTTTCATTTGATGATTCAGAGTCAGGGTCCCCACTGGCTTTTAAAGGCTGGGGTTGCTTTGAGCCCCAGCTGGGTTCTGCTTCATCTGTCTTATCATTTGTTTTGCCTACGGCTGGATGTGCTCTTGTTTCATTTTCTACTACGGGATCCAAGGCACCAAAGCTCGTAGATGTTGCTTGCTCACGATTGTTCGATAACGACGACACATGACTCGTGAGTGAATCAACGCTTGTCGCCGGCACTGGGTTTTTCCTCCTCTGCGCCGTAATCTTCTTCGTCTTTTTTGGTTTAATCATAAATTGGTTGGGGGAGACACCCCCATAGCCAGTATTAGCCCGTAATAGGTACGTCGATATAGGCCTTCCAGACTGAGCTCAGAAATTTCTGTCCAGAGACCGATGCAACCAATTCAACCTACGCTTTAAAAACAACAAACCACCAGGTTGCGTAATAGGTAGGTGAATAGGTATTGCGTAATAGGTTAAAAACTATCCGCTCTGCGATAACACGTCCGTTCGCTACGACAGGCGGCGACTGACTCTTCTGTTGTTAAGTAATTCTACTGGAAAAGATGTGGATATCGCATTCGTAATTCTAAAATGGAAGCTATAAAGTTCTAGGTGTTATGAATCATCGGTGTATGTGAGTAACCCTCTCTTGACTGTAAACTAATTTTATAATAATTACGACAATTTTGGGGTGACAAACGTAAATGAGATAAGAATATACAGGTCTCCTTTGATCGGGTTGTCAGAATTCTAAACAACAATTGCCAAAAACTTCGTAGAAAAATTGAGAGATATTATATCCAGAGTACAGCTAAAGGAGTAATCAAATGCAAAAATCACCGCTGAACATCTTATTGTCATACTAACACAAAGTTTGCTATGTCGATATGTCGAAAGTAAAAACAGTCATGTAAATCCCGAAAATAAGACTGCCGTTGGAGCATGAGCTGATAAAAGGATGCCACAAACATGAAATAAAAGAGACTTAGAATCAATAGACATCTATAGAAAAGTTCGGAAAATCGTAGATTTGCGATCAGAAACTAGACAACAAACCATGGTATTGACTATGTTGAGAACATTGTGAACATTGTTTATTAGTCTTTGTTTTCGATTGCTTATTATAACATAGTTCACTATGTTGTTAATGACCCATGAAAAATATCGAATCCAAGCTGTCGCCATAGTAGGGGAAACTATGACCATATACATATATTTTTTAATACATTCAATCAATGGCTGAAAATGGGAATGTTTCCAAAGTATTGCTACGCAAAAGCCACAAGACATTAGATACTCCGTCATCGTACAGAGAGACCACTCTGTCCTTGGACACTTGCGGGAAGTTTTTTAGGAAATTGAATCTGACTTGAAGAAGAAATAAGCAGAAATGGTGGATTCTCACTCGTGTAGTTGGATTTGTAAAGCGGAAAAAAATTTTACGCACTATTTGAGAGGCAGTACAGGCGACAATAACTCTTTGGAATAGATGCGTTACTGTGCCATCATCACATTGTATAATACAAATAATTTCAAATCCGCAGATTGGAATGAAATCCGACAATCAATAGGAAATCGAAATACATCAGAGTACTTTGTGATATTGATTGATAACTATGTAGGATATAGAATATTTTAATGTAAAACGGATTTGGAATCGAAACGGTATAAAGAAACATCAGGTGTTTCCCAGTGTTCAATAACTGGCCCTTTATTATGGATCGCATTGTACGTATTATGGACTGCTTAATTTAAATTTACCAGAGGACGTAAAACTGGTAGGGTATGTAGATGATGTAGCACTGGTATCCGAGAAGACCTTGGGAACGGTAACAATATTGATAAGAATAATGCGAAATATGTATTAATGATTCAAGAAAAACAACCGGACAATTAATCGGGGCGATTTTTCATAAAAAGTACGACACAGTTCGATCTCCTCACGGGTATGTTATGGCCATATTTCACATTATACAAATATACAAGAATATTCCAACCATGGTACACAAACAATTTTTTATACCATTGTTTATAATTCTTTGAGATTTAATAAAATATATTTTGCATTTAGTTTGCCAGTGCCAACCAATTAGTAAATATTCTTTGTGGTTAAAACAAAACCGGCGATTATAATCAAATATTCCTCCGTTTTAAAATCACCAACCAAATGCAACTCTTGAGCAATTCGAAACTTATCTCACACCCAAGGGACGACCACAACAACCCCAAATATCACAAATAACTATAGTGAATGAGAAGACACATTAGGTAGGGACGATTTTAGTCTCCTTTCTTTAAAATTGTATACATTATTTTAAACATTTGTATCTATTCACTAAGTGATTCCTTTGTTTGGACCTTGTGATAAGTAGTTCACAATTGTCAAGAGTCTATGCGTTGTAAGCACCGCCGTGGTATCGAATTAGCATTACATCGGAATGGAGTTCTTTCTGTGAATTTTGAAATTATTAATATTTTTCGGTTTTTTTCGTTCTATATGCTTATGATCAAGATTAGATTTCAAGAGTTTCGGCTGCCTACTACAGCCATGTTTTTAGCTCTCCAATAAAATGTAATCCTAGGGTTGCCTGACGCCTTATAGAAAGAGCGGCGCACATACTCTTGGGTTCCATTGATACATCCTCTTCTTCGTCACCACAGCTTCGGCAAAGTAATTTCTCAATACGTTTAGTCTCCCTGTGTGCCATTTAATAAACCGCCATTCTTTTTGTTAACTCATTGTTACTTATAGCTCTAGGTCCTCAGAAAATACACCAAAGCTAACATGGTTGTTGAGTTTGGAACAGTCTGTGCAGAAGTTCACGAATCTGCTTTTCATGGGATGTGATAATTCCCTTCTCCATCCATCCAGGAATAGGAGTGAGATACTTCTTCTAGCGTAACATTTCCCGGAGAACTCACCAACAAAACTCGAAGAACAGCTGTGCCAACAAGAGAGCGAGTTGACTGCAAGGTCGCTAGAACGTTGACTGGGGAATCCGAAATTTTCTGGGCTATAAACAGCTTCGAGTCCTTTAAATCACCTGCACCAGACGACATTGATCCAGCTGAAATGCTGCAAAGTCGTGGCATATGCGAACGACGTTGCAATCGCAGTATGCGACAAATTCGAAAACGTTCTCAGAGACATCCTGCAGGTGGCTCTGAACAAATTGGATAGATGGGCCAGAAGCAGCGGTTTGGGCGGTAACCCAGACAGAATTGGTAACCCAGACAGAATTGGTTCTCTTTACTAGGAAGAATAGGGTCCCATGTGTGGACAATTCTGGGATAAATGGAACAGAGCTGATATTTTCTGAAAGTGCAAAATATCTAGGAATAATTCTCGATAGAAAATTTTTATTCAGTCTAAATGTACTGGAACGTGTAAGGAAAGCTTACATCGCATTATACTCCTGCAGGAAAGCTGTAGTGTCACGTTGGGGCATCTATCTTAAATCGTTTATTGGATATATATCAGCAGTATGTCCAATACTGTTGTACTCCATTGTGGTGTGGAGGAGGACAACTAATAAACTATCCATTACGAACCAATGGGCTAGGCGCGTCCTCAACCTAACCTAACCTAATGGACTATATACCAAGGATTTAAACTTTCGGGAGGAATTTCACCACAAAGATACCTGCCAGAGAGGAATGGGTTGGCAGAACACCAGGAAATAGAAGACATCTCAACTTCTACACAGAGGGTTTGAAGCTGGATGATAAGGTTGGCTTCGGAGAACACTGTAAAGAGCACAGTCTTGATATAGACCATATCAGACTATATACAGACGATATAAGACTATATACACACTACCAGACACCTGTAGTGTATATCAAGCCGAAATAATGGCAAGAAGGGAAGTCGCCAAGTGGCTGAGTTGCAACGTAGTGACCAACAATGGCGTTGTCATTTACTCGGACAACTAGGCGGCCATCAATTATCATGGAGGCCGCATCCCTTTATTCACCAACTGTCCTCGACTTCCGCAGATCTCTTAACATATCTCATGTGGGTGCCTGGGCTGATGAACTTGCTAGGAAGGGGAATATGTATATATTGGTGCGCCACTGTCCACATGCAAGCTTTGGCTTCGGCAAGTCTAATGAAGGACAAATGTGGCCAAGATACGAACTGAGAAGGTCAAAATATCTCCTCTCACTCTCCTCCTCACTAGATAGAAAAAATACTGTCTACGTTAATGTCAGTTATTTTGGGACACCAGAAGGTTAGGAATTGATTCCAATGACTTCTGTAGGAGCTGTCTTGATGAAGAAGAGATGGAGAGCATTGAGCACCTGCTTTGCTACTGCCCCTCATTAAGTAAACAACGTCAGGATATACTGGGGTCGGACTTTCTATGAAGTCTGACAGATCTTTCCGGTACCGATATTCGTACTATCGATATCTTTGTTGATCAAACAGTTTGGTTTTGATGAGGTTCATCTTTTCCCGTGGTATCACTAGGGACCCACATTGGTCTATGTGAGATGGCAAAGCTGGTTGGCACCATAACCTAAACCTACTTCTTCTCAAAGCGTGGTTATAGTGTAAACAACAAAGCCTGTGTGGGCATGCGCTCAGCCATAGTGTCGAGATTGGCACTATGTCGGTAGACATTTCCTGTCCTGAGTTACAGACCCCAAGTCTAATGGCAATAGCTGGGCATTAAATGTCTAGCTTCATTAAATGTCTAGCTTCATTAAATGTAGCACATATAACATTCAGTGTCTCAGTCGGTGTCGTTCTCAACGCATCAGTGATACAGTATCGGTGCCAAAGGATATTTTACTCTTTCCAGAATTTTGAGTCTGAAATTTTACTTCCCGTTTACTAAAATTCCAGTGTATTTTGTGCTTTCAGAAAGTTGATACCTTAAATCCCCTGCTATAAATAACTAGTTCTGTCTTAGTTGCGTTCACAGAAAGATCATTATGATCTCTATGAGCTGCTTAGGTAACAATCCTTACTCTCATCATCTCCAGGGAAAGCAGAATATTGTTATGGAGAGCTTGCATAGCAGAGAAGACAGAACTCCCCTATGGGATGTTCCCCTGCTGACAAATCTATGGACATCAGTTGATCAGTTGTTGCATAAACCTTCATTCGTTGTTATCAATACACAGGTTGCGTAACTACTGCGGCTGTATTAACGTTGTTCAAAGCTTTCAATTAAGCTGACTTGATCATGCAGGACGGTTTCAGCAGATTTGCCCTTGGTATATGCATGCTGTTTGTTCGGTTGTGGTCGGTGATCATTGTTTGTCCTAAGAGAACTATCGATTTGTCTAAAATAGACAAATTTGCCGGAAATCCTCAGGTCCTACATGGGAAGGCTTTTCTGCTATGGAAATAAAGATATCCTTAGCTGCTTTACATTTCTTTGGTACACAGGCCTGCTTGAGACAAAGAGTATTTAAAGCTGAGTTTGAAAGTACTATGAACTAGTTCCTTCTTTGACACTTTCTAAGTACAGTGTCGATTTCATCTGGAATACCGCCTTGCAGCGGCGCCTTTCGATTCTTTAGTACACGACGAAACCTTATAATTAGACTATGTCGGGTTCATTTGGCGGATGTACAGATGATTGGTGCGAATCGGCACTGATTATGTTGGGTTTAGCGGCAATAACTTTAAGTGTTATCGGCAACACAGAGATATTGGGTATAGAATATATGCTTCAGATATTTACTTTTCCTCATGCTATTCTTCAACTCTATTTTATGATCACACGGTTCAGTACAAAATCTCCCGAAAAAACATAGAAGGCAAGTGGAGCTCTACATATAATGATAACAACATCTGCATTTTGATTAATACATTCACTCCAGCCTAATACACCCATGAGACCCATATATATGGTACAGAAATATTATGGACATCATATGCAACTTTATTTAAAACTAAAGCAGAATACCATCGATTGCTGCACTGTTGTGTGAGTAAAAAATATTTCAAAACATTCCAGCAACACAGCAATACCTTTGGCGGGATCATCAAGACCCCCTCCATCAACCATTAACGTATGTGTCACACGGTGCGGCCCCAAAAAAAGAGAAAGAACAAGAAAAAGAGACCTGTTACGAGGTCCTGGTGAATGTGGCAAATGCACGCTATTTTCGAAAGGAAGCCAACAGAAACAAGGAAGGTCGTCAGCCGCCGCCGCCACCACCACCGACATTGCCTCTTTGAATGCACTGAACTGGAGTGGAGTGCAATTATAAAAACCGCCGACAAATGCCGATAAAACTAAGATGACAAAACCCAAACAACAACAAACAAATCCAAAAGATGCAATGACAAAAACTGCAAGACAAAAATTGATGCGAGGGAACGTGCGCCCGCCGTCGTTTCATGTTTGCCGCCGTTTATATGCAATCAAAATGAAAAGACCCCAAACGAAATGAAATAAAATTCTGTGCGCCTTCTTTTTTCTTGTGTCATTTTCGATGCAAGCGACCGACCGCAAGAACTATGATGGAAGAACGGCGGGACGGATGTGGGGGAATGAGGCATCTGAAATTCGATTAAACACTACAACTCGAGGCAGCAGGATCAGTCAGAGGAGCAGGCAAACAATCCAAATAAAAGTATGTCCAAATGGACGAGTCTGGGCCTATGAACACCAAACAGAAGCACTAGTACACCACTACCACCACCACCGCCAGCTTCAGCTTCAGCATCTGCGTCATCATCATCAACATTGGACTTAATCGAACATTGAATGTTTAAACGTAGGTTTGGTAGCATTAAATGCCGAAATTATATTACTTTTGCTTATTGTCACAAACCGCCACTTATTGACGACTATGGCCAAGATCCCTCGTCTCGTTCCCCTGCCTCGAATCGCGAGACCTGCGAACGATGGGCAACTACCACATAGGCTGATGACGACCATGTTGACGACGTCGACGACAACGCGATCTATGATGAGACTGATGAAAACAATACTTTCCTAGGAGACGGCCACGCCAACAACATGTGGCAGGGTGTTTCGAAAAGTTTTAATGCGGATCCCGAGAAAACGACAAGTTGAGATCACCTTTTTGTAAGGAAAAATCATCAGAGACCAACTTTTCCTAAGGAAAGGTAGTCAGAGAACACCTTTTTCTAAGAAAAAATTGTCGGATACCACCTTTTTCTAAGGAAAAGTGTCGGAGACCACCTTTTTGTCGTAGACCACCTTTTTCTAAGGAAAAGTTGTCGGAGACCACCTTTTTCTAAGGAAAAATTGTCGGAGACCACCTTTTTCTAAGGAAAAGTTGTCGGAGACCACCTTTTTCTAAGGAAAAGTTGTCGGAGACCACCTTTTTCTAAGGAAAAGTTGTCGGAGACCACATTTTTCTAAGGAAAAGTTGTCGGAGACCACATTTTTCTAAGGAAAAGTTGTCGGAGACCACCTTTTTCTAAGGAAAAGTTGTCGGAGACCACCTTTTTCACGCCAACAACATGTGGCAGGGTGTCTCGAAAAGTTTTAATGCGGATCCCGAAAAAACGACAAGTTGAGATCACCTTTTTGTAAGGAAAAATCATCAGAGACCAACTTTTCCTAAGGAAAGGTAGTCAGAGAACACCTTTTTCTAAGGAAAAATTGTCGGATACCACCTTTTTCTAAGGAAAAGTGTCGGAGACCACCTTTTTGTCGGAGACCACCTTTTTCTAAGGAAAAGTTGTCGGAGACCACCTTTTTCTAAGGAAAAGTTGTCGGAGACCACCTTTTTCTAAGGAAAAGTTGTCGGAGACCACCTTTTTCTAAGGAAAAGTTGTCGGAGACCACCTTTTTCTAAGGAAAAGTTGTCGGAGACCACCTTTTTCTAAGGAAAAGTTGTCGGAGACCACCTTTTTCTAAGGAAAAGTTGTCGGAGACCACCTTTTTATTTAGAAATTATGTAAAATAATCTTATCTGGTAAAGCGAATGATTAGAGGCCTTAGGGTCGAAACGACCTTTACCTATTATCAAACTTTAAATGGGTAAGAACCTCACCTTTCTTGGTATGAAGGTTGTGGTTGTGATATAATGTGCCCAGTGGGCCACTTTTGGTAAGCAGAACTGGCGTTGTGGGATGAACCAAACGTAATGTTACGGTGCCCAAAAGTTGTCGGAGACCACCTTTTTCTAAGGAAAAGTTGTCGGAGACCACCTTTTTCTAAGGAAAAGTTGTCGGAGACCACCTTTTTCTAAGGAAAAGTTGTCGGAGACCACCTTTTTTTAAGGAAAAGTTGTCGGAGACCACCTTTTTCCAAGGAAAAGTTGTCGGAGACCACCTTTTTCCAAGGAAAAGTTGTCGGAGACCACCTTTTTCCAAGGAAAAGTTGTCGGAGACCACCTTTTTCCAAGGAAAAGTTGTCGGAGACCACCTTTTTCCAAGGAAAAGTTGTCGGAGACCACCTTTTTCCAAGGAAAAGTTGTCGGAGACCACCTTTTTCCAAGGAAAAGTTGTCGGAGACCACCTTTTTCTAAGGAAAAGTTGTCGGAGACCACCTTTTTCTAAGGAAAAGTTGTCGGAGACCACCTTTTTCTAAGGAAAAGTTGTCGGAGACCACCTTTTTCTAAGGAAAAGTTGTCGGAGACCACCTTTTTCTAAGGAAAAGTTGTCGGAGACCATTTTTTTCTAAGGAAAACTTGTCGGAGACCACCTTTTTCTAAGGAAAAGTTGTCGGAGACCACCTTTTTCTAAGGAAAAGTTGTCGGAGACCACCTTTTTCGAAGGAAAAGTTGTCGGAGACCACCTTTTTCGAAGGAAAAGTTGTCGGAGACCACCTTTTTCGAAGGAAAAGTTGTCGGAGACCACCTTTTTCTAAGGAAAAGTTGTCGGAGACCACCTTTTTCTAAGGAAAAGTTGTCGGAGACCACCTTTTTCTAAGGAAAAGTTGTCGGAGACCATCTTTTTCTAAGGAAAAGTTGTCGGAGACCATCTTTTTCTAAGGAAAAGTTGTCGGAGACCATCTTTTTCTAAGGAAAAGTTGTCGGAGACATCTTTTTGCCAATTATCTTTGGCTTGAAATCAATGCTAACTTTTTAACATTTAAATATTTGTGCAATTCAAAAACAAAATCTTATGTAAACTTCTTTCGCAACCCCTCGCATAAACAATTGATCGAACAGTTAAACCGATTCAAGTGCGCGCTTTTTCAAGTTCACCTCACCTTAACTCTCATTCCCAAACCAAGTAGAAGAATCATCATTCGTGGTCGTCATTAAACCATATGTATTCCAGTTAACTGCAATTGCAACCGTTGTAATGTCAGTTGTTGCAGTAGCAATAGCCGCGGCAGTATTTTTAGTTGTTTTAGCCGCAATTGCTATAGGACGTTGGTGTTGTTGTAGTACGAACTCTCGTAACATGTTGTCTAGCAACGGCTATAAAGTCCAAAATAATTTCTGAGACGCCGCCACAATCTTACTGTCACTTTGATTCTATTGATACATACATGACTATCACCAATTCTTCAGTTCCGTGGTTCGTTCACCGGTCGCCCGTCTTTTGATTATAGCCAAAATCTGTAGAAGATGCCGGGGAAAAAACCAAGAACATTCAGCCAACAATAACAGCCGAAGCCGTCCAAAAGGACGGCCACGCTTTCATCCAGACAAATAAAATGTTGACAATGTTTTGACAACTGAAAACCTAAACTAGCTGGTCGGTCAGACATGAAACACTAACGAAATGTTTTAACTTTCCAAATCAACGAAAATCGTTTTTGGTGACTAGTGTCAGGCGGGGAGTGTTGCCAAACTTAAGTAAAGCGAACATGTTCTATGGCTTGTTATGTATGGGTAGCTTTGTTGGATATAGAGGGAGCCTTCAACAACGTTAATCCAGCAGCAGTTACTGCTCTGCCAACCCTGGGTTTGGTAACAGTAGACGAAGTTCATAAGAGTAGCAGAAGGACCTTCTCATTAAGAGAAGCATTTAAGCTAGAATAGGGTCATTGACCTCCATTGATTTGTCATTAGAGGAACGCGGTTTCGGCTCATCTGCTATGCAGTCTTTCCATGATCAACAATCTGCTTTCTCTGGAGAAGTTCAGAGTTAAGGTTATTGCATGTGCAGATGACGTGATAATAACGGTTGGAGACAGGTTATCGAGTCAGGAGTCAGGCCGATAATGCTGTATAGCATTGCCGATATGCAAAAATCCACCTTCAGTACGATACTAAGCTTCTGTGTTTAGTATGGTGCGTTGAGAACGATACCAACTGATGCACTAAATGAACTACTAAACTACATTTTATTAGAGCTAGACATTGTATCAAGGCAATATGCCGCCTGTACTGCTATTAGGTAACTGACACTGATTAAACCACATTTTGGCAAGAAGTAACTCACTCTAATACCTGATAGATCAGAATGGAATGGTCATATCCCAGGACATGGGACATTCGTTAACTTCTATACAGACGGTTCCAAACTCAACAACCTAGTGGCCTTTGGTGTATTTTCTGAGGAATTTGAAGTGTTCAGTTTACTAGGCAGAAATCTCTGTTATTAAAGAGGTAGCAGAATGGCTGAAAATTAATATTCCCAGCAATATCAGTATCAATAATTTCCCTGATAGTCAGGCTGCTATTAAGTCCCTGGTATTTCAGGACTCAAAAACTGCCCTCGACTGTCGCAGATATCTTAATGAACAGTTCAATATTCACCTGATATGGGTCCCGATCCACAGGGACATACCAGGGAACTGAAAGGCAGATGAACTTGCAAGACTACGTTCTATCTTACACGCTCCAGGGAAACTGGAATATGTGGACATGACTCTAACGACCTGCAAGTTCTTCTTGAAAGATAGTGCCCTTACGGCAGCAAATTACAGGTGAGCACTAGTCAGGAATATATTTCAGGCTGATGTGGCTCGGCCTAAACTCAAAACGCACAGCTGTCGGAATTAAGACCGGACGTCTATCTTTTCGTGTCATGACGTGTTACTGCCTTATTGGACGGTATTTTCAAGAAAAGTTCCACTTCAAATAAATTAAACAAAAATAAAATTTTCCAAAAAAAAAATGCACTTTGAACACAATTTTCTAGAAAATGGAAAGGAATTACAAAAAGTTTATTTAATTTGGTAAAATATGCAATTTCAAAGAAATTTTCTAGAAATGTGCAAATTTAATGAAATTTTCTAGACAAATGCAATTTCAATGAAAATTAAGTTCAATGAAATGTTGTAGAAAAAGGAATTTTTGAAGATATGTTCTAGAAAAATGCGTTGTCAATGATTTTTTTTTAGAAAAAATTCAATTTCAACGAAATTTTAGAATAAGGTAATTTTAACGAAATTTCCTGGAAAATTGCAATTTCAAAGAAATGCTGTAGAAAGTAAAATAAAAATTTAGTAAATTTTTTGGCAAAAAAAAATGTTTATGAAATTTTCTAGAATACTGACATTATCTTGAATGGCAACTTCGCCCATTTTTCTCGAGGTAATAGTGTCTAATAAGCTAATACTATGTGTATAATTTAAAAGGATTCAAATAAATAGTATAGAAGTTATTAACTGATCAATATTTCACTAAATGTTAACGCTTTGTGGGGGAGGTACTAGAAGGAGTGGACCAATATGGTCCATCTTCGAACTTAGCCGGAGATAGAGGAAAATATTACCACATACCAAATTTGAAGTCAATCGGTTACTCCTTTCGAGAGTTATCGTGCGCACCAGCCAGCAGACAGACAGGCAGACAGACGGACGGACGGACATTGCTCATTCGACTTAAAATTACCCAAAACGGATATCCGCCGAACATACTTAGGGTCTTAGGACACTCCTTCGATGTGTTACATTTTTGCTCGTAGCAAATGATATATACCCTCCTCTCTAAGGTGAGGGGATAAAAATGCGTTGTCAATAATTTTTTTAGAAAAATGCAATTTCAACGAAATTTTAGAATAAGGTAATTTTAACGAAATTTCCTGGAAAATTCCAGTTTCAAAAAAATGTTGTAGGAAGTAAAATAAAAATTGGTAAAAAATAAAATTTGAAAGAAATTTTCTGGCAAAAATTAATTTTTATCAAATTCTAATAACGCAATTTTAATGAAAGTTTCTTGAATTCAGTAAAAAATGCAATTTCAATAAAAATTTTTGGAAAAATGCAATTTCAAAAGAATTCTCTACAAAAATATAAATTTAATGAAACTTTCTAGACAAAGCTGGTTCAATGATATTTTGTACACAAATCTAATTTCAAATTAATTTTCTAGATTTCAACGAGATTTGAAAAAATGCTATTTCAACGAAAGTTTCTAGAAAAATGTAATTTTAATAAAATTTTCTAGAAAAATTAAATTTTGATGAAATTTTTTAAAAAAAATTAATTTTGATGAAATTTTCTAGAAAAATTTAATTGTGATGAAATTTGCAATTATAACGAAATATTCTAGAAAAATGTAATTTCAACCAAATTTAGAAGAAAAATTTAATTTCAACGAAATTCTAAAAATCAAATTTCAGCGAATTGCAATTTCAAGAGAGTTTTCTAGAAAAATTAAATTTCAAAGAATATTTTAGAAAAATTTAATTTTAATGAAATGTCCAAGAAAAGTTATTAAATTTTAATAAAATTTTCTACACAAACGCAATTGTAGCGAAATTTTCTAGAAAAATGTATTTTCAAAGAATTTTTTTTAGAAAAATTAATTTTTAATGAAATTTTCTAAATTAGATACAATTTCCATGAAATTTAGTAGATCATGCAATTTCAGTAGTAGAAAATTAAGTTTTTTTTAATTGATATTTCTAGACAAATACAATTTTAATTAAATTTTCTAGAAAAATGCAATTTCAATAAAATTTAGTAGAAACATTGAATTTCAACGAAATTTTAAGATACAATTTTAGTGAAATTCTAGAAAAATTTAATTTTAGGGGAATTTTCTAGAAAAATGCAATTTCAACGAATATTTTAGAAAAATGCTATTTTAATGAAAATTTCTAAATAAATGCAATTTTAATGAAATTTCGTAGACAAATGCAATTTTACTAAAATTTAGTAGAAAAATTTAATTTCTAGAAAAATTAATTTTCAATGAAATTTTCTAAATTAAATTCAATTTTAATGAAATAAATAAAGTGCCATTATAATGAAATTTTCTAGAAAAACACAATTTTAATGAAATTTTCTAGGTAATTAAATGTTCTAAAAAAATGCAATATTAATAAAATTTTCTAGAAAAATGCAATTTCAATAAAATTTAGTTAAAAAATTAAATTTCAACGATGTTCTAAAAATCCAATTTCAGCGAAATTCTAGAAAAATTAGAGGAATTTTCTGCAAAAATGCAATTTCAAAGAATATTTTAATGAAATATTTTACAAAAATGCATTTTTAATGAAATTTTCTAAAAAAAATGTTATTTTACTGACATTTTCTAGACAAATGCAATTTTAACGAAATTTTTTAGAAAAATGCGTTGTCAATAATTTTTCAGAAAAGTGCAATTTCAACGAAATTCTAGAATAAGGTAATTTTAACGAAATTTTCTGGAAATTACAATTTCAAAAAAATGTTGTAGAAAGTAAAATAAAAATTGGTAAAAAATACAATTTGAATGAAAGAAATTTTCTGGCATAAATTAATTTTTATGAAATTCTAATAATGCAATTTTAATGAAATTTTCTTGAATTCAGTAAAAAATGCAATTTCAATAAAATTTTTTAGAAAAATGCTATTTCAAAAGAATTTTCTACAAATATACAATATTAATAAAATTTTTCTATACAAATTTAATTTTGATGAAATTTTTTAGAAAAATTTAATCTTGATGAAATTTTCTAGAAAAATTAAATTTTGATGATATTTTAATTTTGATAAAATTTTCTAGACAAATGCAATTATAACGAAATTTTCTAGAAAAATGCAATTTCAATATAATTTAAAAGAAAAATTTTATTTCAACGAAATTCTAAAAATCAAATTTCAGTGAATTCTAGAAAAATTCAATTTCAAACAATATTTTAGAAAAATGCAATTTTCTACAAATATACAATATTAATGAAATTTTTCTATACAAATTTAATTTTGATGAAATTTTTTAGAAAAATTTAATCTTGATGAAATTTTCTAGAAAAATTAAATTTTGATGATATTTTAATTTTGATAAAATTTTCTAGACAAATGCAATTATAACGAAATTTTCTAGAAAAATGCAATTTCAATATAATTTAAAAGAAAAATTTTATTTCAACGAAATTCTAAAAATCAAATTTCAGTGAATTCTAGAAAAATTCAATTTCTAGAAAAATTCAATTTCAAACAATATTTTAGAAAAATGCAATTTTAATGAACTGTCCAAGAAAAGTTATTAAATTATGAAATTTTGTAG
Source organism: Eudasyphora cyanicolor (assembly GCA_963930755.1). Lineage (NCBI taxonomy): Eukaryota > Metazoa > Arthropoda > Insecta > Diptera > Muscidae > Eudasyphora > Eudasyphora cyanicolor. The sequence continues at coordinate 160,545,228 of OZ005735.1, forward strand.
ACAAACGCAATTTTAACGAAATGCATTTTCAAAGAATTTTTTTTAGAAAAATAAATTTTTAATGAAGTTTGCTAAATTAGATTCATTGTATGAAATTCTTTAAATAAAATGCCATTATAAATCAATTTTCTAGAAAAATGCAATTTCCATGAAATTTAGTAAAACATGCAATTTCAGTAGTAAAAAAGTAAGTTTTTTTATATTGATAGTTCTAGAATAATGCAATTTTAATGAAATTTTCTAGAAAAATGAAACTTCAATGAAATTTAGTACAAACATTAAATTTCAACAAAATTCCAAGATCCAATTTTAATGAAATTCTAGAAAAATTAAATTTCAAGGGCGTTTTCTAGAAAAATGAAATTTCAACGAATATTTTAGAAAAATTCAATTTTAATGAAAATTTAAAAATAAATGCAATTTTAATGAAATTTCCTAGACAAACGCAATTATAATCAAATTTAGTAGAAAAATGTAATTTCCATTCTAAAATCCAGTTTCAGTGAAATTCTAGGAAAATGCAATTTCAAAGAAATTTTCTAGAAAACTAAATTTTTAATGAAATTTTCTAAATTAAATTCAATTTTAATGAAATAAATAAAATTCCATTATAATGAAATTTTCTAGAAAAATTCAATTTCAGTAGTAGAAAATTAAGTTTTTTTTTAATTGATATTTCTATAAAAAGGCAATTTTAATGAAATTTTCTAGAAAAATTAAATTTTATTGACACGTTCTAAAAGAAGGCAATATTAATGAAATTTTCTAAAAAAAATGCAATTTCAATTAAATTTTGTAGAAAAATTAAATTTCAACGATATTCTGAAAATCCAATTTCAGCGAAATTATAGAAAAATGCCATTTCAACGAATATTTCGAAAAATGCAATTTCAAGAAATATTTTAGAAAAATGCAATTTTAATGAAAATTTCTAAAAAAATGTAATTTTAATGAAATTTCCTACACAAATGCAATTTAACTAAATTTTCTAGAAAATGCAATTTCAAAAAAATTTTCTAGAAAAATTTATTTTAATGAAATTTTCTAAATTAAATTCAATTTAATGAAATTCAGTTGTAAATTTTAATGAAAATTTCTAAATAAAATGCCATTATAATGATTTTTTTTAGAAAAATGCAAGTTCCATGAAATTTAGTAGAACATGCAATTTCAGTAGTAGAAAATATATATTTTTTTAAATTCCTATTTCGATTAAAGAAAAATTATTTAAAATGCAATTTAAACGAAGTTTTCTAGAAAAATGCCATTTCAACTACTCAAATTTGGATATCAATATGAGAATTCCGCTCATCACGATGTAAAGGGTTTTCCAATAAGAGGTGTTATTTTGGTATTCAAAGAAAAATGTAATTTTTTAAGATAAATGATCGGATGTTTGTTTCATAATAAAGAGGAAGGTATGCCGTTAAAAATGAAAAACAACATCAGCCAAATGGCCACCACGATTACGCTTACAGGACCATATCCTTTTCATGAAATTTTCCATAACCAAATCGCAAAGTGGCTGCCCTATGTCCTCGATAGCCCCACGAATTCTATCTTTAAGGTCTTGAATCGACGCTGGGCTGTTGGCGTAGACCTTATCTTTCACGTGGCCCCAAAGGAAGAAGTCGCAAGGTGTTAAATCATAAGATCTCGGTGGCCGAACAGTCACACGTTGAGGATGGAGAGGCTTCTCAACAATAACTCTTGGGTTTTCCGAGCCCCAGATGCGACAATTTTGCTTGTTGACGTAGCCACCGAGGTGGAAATGAGCCTCATCAGTCAAGATGATGTTTTGATGATTTTCGATTTTTCGAATTTTAATAATTTCAATGCGTTGTTGAATCGTGTATCGTTCCATTTTTAGTAATGGCATAGTTTCTACTTGTCAAATGTCAAAGAATAAAAGCTTCAAAAGTGACAGCTACCGAAATACCGGGTGATTCACAATAACACCTCTTGTTGGAAAACACGTTATGACTGGTCAGTCGTTAATGGTTTGTCCTACAACCGCCTCTAATTAGAAGAAGGCCACTATTACACTCAGTTTAAATCCGTCGGAAGTGATCAATATTAAGAAGTGTACGACAGCGAGAAGTGCTTTGCATATTCTAAGCCTGCCACAAAAAAATCCCACCTGAAAGGTAACATTGTTTAAACGGATTGATTCATATGAAGCAAGGTACGATATATCATAGTCCCCAAAGTTTGAATGTAATTTCATTTTTCAAGAAATATTATTCGAAATGGCATTTTTATAGCAAATTTCGTTTATATTGCAATTTGTGTCGAAATTGCAATTATGTTGTTGTTTTAGCGGCTTGGAGACGCTGAGTTGATAATCCTTAAGTCTATTTCTATTACATATATCCGATTATCGCGGGAACCTTATGTTGGTTTTCATCTACTCAATGTTGTCCGGGTGTAAATTAACATTCGTCTGTTAATTTCATTGAATGGAAGTTATTTGAGTGCTACCGTTTCTATTCTCGACAAGAAGCGCTGCTTTTCTGTTATTAGTCGTCATGGTGTTATGTCTATTTATGTAGAGCTTCCCTGTTGACTTGGTTGATTTTATTTTTAGCTGCAGAAACTCGAATTATGATGAAAACATGAATTGTTGATGTTTAATTTTTCCAGTGCCCTGGCTGGGAATTGAACCCAGCACCTTCGGGATCCAAGTCTAATGCTTAACCACTGAGCTACCGAGGGTTACCCAAGCAATTTTATATTTTTTTTTTTATCGAAATAGCATTTTTCTATAAAAGTTCTTCGAAATTGCAATTTTAATAAATAGAACTGAAATTTTTGACAATTTGCAAAAAGTCGTTTTTATTAGTGATAATTAATTTTTCAGAAATTTTTTCAAATTTGAAATTTTATTGAAAATTTTATCGAAATTGCGTTTTTATATAAAGTTTTTTCAAAATTTTATTTGTCTAGAAAATTTCGTCAAAATTAGATTTTTCTAGAAAATCTCAACGAAACTGCATGTCTCCTGAACAAACCCCAACCGAGAACCGCGGCTTCCCAGACAAATGTAGCGAACTTCCATCTTGATTCATTGAGTTACACTAGCCATTCTGTTCATCACCAATATATGTTGGACGGTTCCTGTATAGTTGATGTAGCACTCCCTCCTCTCTTTTCGGCATTGTCCAATTCATCTTATGTTTTATACACAACCTGCGTTTGTCATTTCAGGAGATACAGATATTAAATTGCCGTCGTCTATATCTTTCACAATGAAATTAACTTTAAGATTCGCTTTCCTATGGAAAGCATCCCGCAGCTAGTTATGAATTTTGTTTGTCAATGACGCTGAGTATGCACTCCGTACTGGCCTATTCTTTGACAAGAGTGCCGTGATTCCTTTTGTGTGAATGTCAGATTCAGCATTAAAACACAATCGAATGGTGAGCCATCCTTAGATATGAAGACTGTTCCACTAGCTTCATATAGACCAAATCTTTGAGAGTACTCTGTTGGTCTTTGAGGATTCTGCAAAATGCCGTACAGATATCAATTATTGCAGTATAGATCGTCTCAGTAGTTTTTTTTTTGGCTATTTGGGAATAAGCTGGTGGTTTCTTATCGCGATTAACATCCAATTTGCTTTTCCGCATCCGTTTACTTGGGCGATCAGATGTTGTTTAAGTGCGTCAGGTGAGTTATTTTAGCTGCAGAAACTTGAATTATGATGAAAACAAATGTTGATGTTAAATTGTCCATTGCCCTGGCTGGGAATCGAACCGAGCACCTTCGGAATCCAAGACTATCACACTAACCACTGAGCTACCGAAAGCAACAATTGCAGTATTGTAGTCCCCTTTAATGGGGGTTTAGCTAGGTTTCTACAAAAGAATAGAAGACTGGAATTTTTTCATCTTTGGACGTGTCTTTTGTATAAACTTGGCAAATTCACCACACAAGCTCAACGAATTTTGAGTATAGGCTCGTTTTCTGGGCTTTGGTTAGGTTTCTCCGAAATAATAGAAGACGGGATGCTATTTCCCATCTTTGACGTTTTTGCAGTTTTCTCTTCTTTGGGAGATTTGACTATTACCAGTCACGGTAGAGGTGATACAAATGTCAGATTCGTCTCTAGGAGCATCCTGCAATGTCTTTTGTCGGTTTTTCTTATTTAGAATCCTTCTTGTGTCCTCTCTTTGCCAGGTTCGCTACAATGCATATATATGGTAGGAGCGCCCCGGTAGGTGAGTTAGTATCATTCTCGCATATGAGTTTAGGGAGTCGTGGGTTCGATTCCCACCAGAGGCTCTGGTCTGTCGCTACAAAAATCTAGACACATGGTCTTTGTAACCCGGATATTCCCTGGACCGTAAAATTAGAATATAAATTTACTTTGTATTGTAGTTCATATAAATAAATATATGTGGTAGGTCCATTTTCTGTTGGTTTTTTGGCAACAATAGAAAACGGGATGGTTTTTTCTTGTTGGCCATTTTGGCCATCTCCCCTGCGAGAGATTTGACTCTTTTACCGGCCTTGATAGAGCTGGTAGAAGTGTTAAATTCGTCGCTAGTTGCATCATATAATAGATTCTTATTATTCAGTTGCCTACGTTGTGCCCCAGAAATCCTCTTCTCGGGTTCGTTACAATAGTAATATTGTTATCGTTTGAGAATTCAGAGTCTGAGTCCCGTATCGCATTTCTTAGCATTTGTTTTGCCAAAGGTTATATGTGCCCTTGATTCATGACTCGGGAGTAGATCAACACTTGAGTTCTCAGAAATCCCGTAGTTCCCGAAGCATTCCCGTGAAAGCGGAAAATTCCGGATGAAGAGCTTGAAATAAAAACAACGATCCTGTACTCGTATGCTTAGATTTTTAAAAACATGACCCAGTCGATATGTAAAAATTCTTTGAATACATGTTTTTTAATATTTTCATTTAGTTTGGGACATAACCATAAATGTTAGAGAGAAATGTCTTTTAGTATAGGAAATACAGTTACATATTTAAATTTAGTCTTATTTCCTACACATACACTGTGATATGAGTTCGAAATCACTTCTCAATTCCTGCCAAAAAAAATTCGGCACATCCTCACATTCTACATCGTTTAATAAATTCCCTTAGGCTTGATTTAATCTTAATAAAATCAATAAATTGTTAAATTCAAATTCGCATACATTTTAAACATTAGACAGACACATTTCTTTTATTGATTTATCTACAAATCACAATTGCAATAAACGCATGTGCATTCACATATGCTGGGGAAAGACATACATACATATTCACCAATTCACTTGGCATATGACTGAAAAGCCTTACAATAGTAATAAACTGCCATTTAGCCAAGATCTCTAACTGGCGAGGCGAATGTAATGCCCGTTTTAGCCAATGCTTTGCTGCTTGGCCGAAACAGCAGGATGTCAAATCATTTTGTTGAACACCACATCAGCTTCTTTAACAAGATGAACGAAAGTGGAATGGACGTGTACTAGGCAAGTGTAGGATGAGATGTTCGAGACGGTCGGTGGGGAACTTAATGGACCCTATGACAATAATAGACATCGATAGAAACTACACGGTGGCATAGAATTATTTGCATCCCTAAGAATAAGCATAACCATATGACCAGTAGATGGAAATAGTAACCATTAGATTATATTTTTAAAAGAGATTCTACCTTACCGGAGGAAAAAACTTGCAGTAAGTCCAACAAACCCCAAGTCTGTTCTCTTAAGCAGGAAGTGAAAACTACTAATTGTAGGACCTATAGCTTTAGGAGGCGTCGAAATTCTCTTTTCTTGGTGCTGTTAGACGGGTAAGCTCAACTTTATGGATAAGATAAATAAAGCTACAGTAGAGCACAGTACAGTACAGCATCTAAACAAGATATCGCAGAACATGGGGTCTTAAACCTTGCTAATGTACGCTGGCTGTAGCCTCGGTTAACAATGATGTAAGGAGTTATTGCTTGCTGGACGGCAATCGAAAGTTCTACCTATTATGTGTAACATACTAAAGAATGACTGTGCATCAGTGATGTCTTAAGAACAACCTTGTCAAATGCACTGCATATAATACAAGTACATTTGATGTCTCTGGACATTGTAGATAAATTGTCCACGCAGCGACGACATTGTTATAGACATGTTATAGACAATGGGGAACTCTATAGAGCCATGATTAATGACTTTTTCGTGCCTGAATTGGAGGATGTTGATGTGGACGACCATTGGTTCTAACAAGACGGCGCTACATGCCATACAGCATACGAAACAATCAATTTATTGAAGGAAACTTTTGGTTAGCGCATTATCTCCCGTCGTGGGCCTGTGGCGTGGCCTCCAAGATCGAGCGATTTAACACCTATGGACTATTTGTTGTCGGGTTATGAAAAGTCGCTTGTCTACACAGATAAGGCCGACACGATTGACGTCTTGGAAGAGAACAGACCCAAATGCTGCAAAAAGTGGTCTAAAATTGGGACTCTCGACTGGAATTTATTTGAGCCAGCCGCGGCGGCTTCTTGCCCGAAATCATTTTTAAAACATAATGGCAAACCCTTATCTTTATAAAAAAGCTAAATTCTTGACCATAACATGAAATTATATGCGTTTCTTCTCGAAAACCACACGTCTAAAAAACGCCCTTTATAACGTTTGAAATAGGTAACCAAACTATAATTAAATCTCTGGTTTCTGTTTTCCTGAATTCAAGAACAGCTCACAACGGTCTGATCAATAGATTTGGATCGCTATCCTATGCGCAGTTTATATACACCTGATTTCTAGCCATAAACTTCAACAAATACAAAAGGAATTGATTCAGACATTAGGTCACAAATTGAGTTTGGAATCATAATAGGGCCGGGAGTGTTAGCAGGTATTTAATGGCGGATTAAGTCTACGTCTGCGCATTTCAGAGCAGCTTATGTCTTGTGGGTTATGATCATAGGAGACAATATTTTGTATGTGCTCTGTAATGTGAGACAACTGGGTTTAATGGTACAGAACGTGGACCCGGCAACTCTTTCAGAATGTCAGATCAAGCGGGGGATAATCCATTATCTAGAATCTTTATTGGGTCGAATGTGTTAGCAGGCAACTCTGTCAGACTGTCAGATCAAGCGGGGGATAATCCATTATCTAGAATCTTCATTGGGTCGAATGTGTTAGCAGGTATTTAATGGCGGATCAAAATATACGGCTGGCGCATTTCCAAACATTGCAGAGGAAAGCGTTATAATTACAAAATAAAATATTTTTTATGTGATCTGTAGTATGAGACAATATTGGACTCAGTGTTAGAAATATTTATTTTTTTGCAGTGTCTTAGTCGGACAGGCGATTTGCTCCAAAAACCGCAATAAACTTTCAGTCATGGAAAATATAATGAAGGTTTTGGAATATCCATATATGTGACTAAGGGTGGGTTTTGGGATCGCAGTCCTTCAGCCTTTTAAAGATGGATTCCGAACCAAATAGTGTAGCCGGAATCTAAATATGTGCCCTGGGCCGAGGCGGGATCTCCTCATTGTTGGCCAAATTCTGTGGGCACCTCGTCTGAACTCACCAATGTTCTCCAAAGCGCATATCAGTGAACCGAATCAATATGGGTGTACCAGTCTGCATCTTTACAGTAGCGACCCGCAACTCCTTACAAAATATCGGAATATGTTGACCACAGTCCAATCTTTACAACACTTCACATGCCCTTGGGAATTTTGCATCTTCATTTCCTCTACAGGTGCAGTAGGCATCGTCCTGATACAGGAGCCCTACGCAGTGGGAGGAGGGGTGTGCGGTAACAGGACACCCAACTTTAAAGTGCTTTTGGCCAACTGCGAAGGCACTCCAAGAACCTGCATTTTGGCCAGGAAAGATCTAAGTATATTTCTCCTGGCTAATTTAAGTGGTAAAGACCAAACGTCTGCTAGTCTGGAGATTGGTAATCGCATATATTGGGTGGTCTCCAGTTACTTGCCTTATGAAGCTGTAGTACCGACTGCTCTATTCAGGGAAGTAGTAGAAGAAGCAACGTCTGACGTGGTCGAGACACGAACGCTCATCATACTATCTGGGGTAGTACGGATATAAACAATAGGGGTGATTCGCTTCTTGACTTTATTCTAACTACCAACCTAAGTATTTGTAACATAGGTAATAAACCGATCTATACAATTAAAGACAGACAAGAAGTACTAGACGTAACGTTTGCTACTGACCGGCTGTCAGACAAAATTATTGGGTGGAATGACCGCTCATTCTCAGATCACCATTATGTTGAGTTCAAACTCGCTGAAAAAGAACTACGGTCACATGAGGATATCAAAGTGTAGTTCTATGGAAGAATACCAGGTAATATAAACCTGGAAGAATACCAGGTAATAGAAACCTGGAAGAATACCAGGTAATAGAAACCATCTCCACTTTTACACGGATGGTTCGAAGCTTGATGAAAAGGTTGGCTTCGGAGTACACTGTGTAGAGCTTAGTTTGGATATAGCTCACAGACTACCAGATACCTGCAGTGTCTATCAAGCCGATGAACTTGCTAGGAAAGGAACGACACAACAAATTCTCGAAGAATATATTGTGCAAGATTTGGCTTAGACAAGAGGCAATCAGGCAGTTCAACAAAAGGTGGACAGAAATCGGCACCTGCAGGGTAGCTAGACAAATCTGGCCAAGGTATGACTTGAGAAGATCAAAATATCTCCTCGTACTAGAGAGGCAAATATTGTCTACGTCAGTATCAGTTCTGACGGGACACTGCTTGATCCGCGAACACGCCAAAAGATTGGGTATTGACTCTAATGACTTCTGCAGAAGCTGTGGAGATGAGGAAGAAGTGGAGAGCATTGAGCATTTAATATAGAGTTGTGTAGTTCGCGAACGAACTAGTTCATTTGAACGGATCGCTTTACCGAACGGTACGAACTAGTTCACACAACTCCTTAATTTTAGTTCACCATTGGTTTTTCTTCATCCATGCCATTTAGTCCTCTCTTCTCAGCTGTTGCTACGTTTTATGCCATCATGAATGCAGGATTCTACCTACACAAACGCGTTTGTATATTCAACTAATTCAATTCATGTTCCAATCAGTTTCCTTTAATAGGGGAATATTTTAACTGGCGATCTACTGAACGAAATGAGCTGGTGAACTAAAATGAGCTGGTAAATTAAAAAGAGCTGGTGAACTAAATTGAACTGGTGAACTGAATTAAAGAACTAGTTCACTGAATTAAACTGAACTAAAATGAGCGATCACTTAAAAGAAATATAGTGCCTAACTCTAATTTAATGTTCATTTAGCAATCGGGAGTTGACAAAGAAGCATAGGTAGACACATTCTTTTCCTGGCTGCCTCTCTTCGGTTCTTATCGCCGTATTGCTAAATCATTAAAAAAAATGAAAAATGTATTGTCCATTAAAATTCTGTATTTTAAAAAAAATAATTATGTCTTAAATAAATAGTTATAATGAACTCAAACCCCTTTAAAAAATTAAGCATGGTGGTATCTATGGAAAAATTAATAAAGGATCGCTCGCCTTAGCATGGCCAGTTTAACGGACTACATTTCTTATTATGTGATACTCGTAGAGACTTCATTTTTATGTTCATAGAGTTCTAAACTTCTAAAAATTCAAACTGGAAATTGTCATTTATAAAGGAAGGACTCTTTCACTCTCTTTTATACTTTTACAATTAAAATAATCGCACATCCTTAGCCACATATAATTTCCATATGTTAGCGCTGATTTTCTATTTCACTGCAGAATGTAGGGTGTCATTACAAAACACTATCGATTCGAAATAAAAATAAACTACAAAAACTTGCACACGAATGCTGACTGATGACAATGATGACTTCGTACTAGCCGAAGAGAGAGAGATGTTGATAATGATGAGAATTATGGTACGGTTAAAGCATTTGGTGTTTCTGGTTAAACGAAATCCGCCAACCACAGTCGATAGAAGCTAACTTGAAAAGGCCAAATCGTTCAGCTATCCTGCGTTTTGTTCGACTGACTAATGTTCGCTGTTTAAGCGTTGGTCACTAAATGTTCGTTCCTCCACGTAAAGACGACTTTACGCGATTTGTTTAATGGTAAAAATAGCAAAAAGCTTAGATCGATTGGGTGCTTTAACAAGCGTTTAACCTTCTGAACTTTGGGGATTTTTTTGTGCCGTTGTGGGGAAGTGAACGCGTGCATGCGAGCGAACATTGGTGTAGGTACATCATCGACAGTTGGCGGAATTGCAAAGTTGTTGAACACCGTCGATCATGTTTAGCACGTGTTTGGTTTGTGTTACAGCGGTGATAGTCGCTGATAACTTTTCCAACACTCTGGAAGGACGCGAGGCTAGCAGTCGCATCAGCCTCATCTGCCATCCACCACTATCCACTGTCCAGACAGTTGGCGGATGAAGAACTAGATGGCGATTTGTTTGCAGCACTTGATGATGTTTCGCTATAAAATGATAAGTTCGCTAATAATTCACGAGAAATGTGCGCGTGTTTAACTGTCGACTGACTGCTTGTCTGTTTGTCCGTCTGTCTGTCTTTTGGTTTTTGTCTCGATCATAAATAATGCGATTGCGTATCGGGGTTTCTATTGTTTTTGTCACATCGACCAGGCAAGTGCGTTCGGACATTGTCGTCAGTCCGTCGGCCGGCTATAGATCATCTTTCATAGTTGGTTTTCTTAATTTCGTTGTAACCAAATCGGTGCTTGATGTCGCACTGCTCTTGTGGCTGTTGCTTAGTTGGTTGGTTGCCTCATTTGAGGATTGCACAGTGACACATTTGCTTTTAAAGTGGTAAAAATTGCATAACTAGAGCATGGACTCTTATAGTCCAATCATTTTCTTACCTGAACACAAACCTGCAAGATAATGGAAAATATGTGACATTATCATTTGCATTATCTAAATGTGATATTATTGGATGACCTATTTTTTAGTAGCCTTGAACATCGGGATTCCCAGCAGCAAAATGAAATGGAATACTTTCTTTGGAAAAGTTCACAAGGCTGAGGAAGATTCTATCATTCTATGTACAGTAGGTTATCTGCAAAATATAACGATAACGACAGCGAGCAGTCAATGAACATACTGCTCGACACACATTTCCCGAGGAACTACCGGACCGAACTCGAGGAACAGTAGGATCACCAAGAGAGCGAGTAGACTACAAACGTACCTTAATTGTTGACCAACAAATCTAGACTAAGCTAGCGATTAACCTTTGATCCACTCGAATCACCTGGTCCAGATAGAGGATGGAGAAAATGTGGGCACTATAGAAATGTCCGTACATTTCAGGGAATTCATTATGGTGGCCATTCTTGATGTAGAAAGGGTTTTTAACCACATTCCGGCAGATGCGGCAATTGCGGCAATTGCGGCGCTGTCACATCTAAGGGTGAACTCTAGCATGCTTAGTCTAGGAGTAGTACTGTGTCTACTAATTTGAAATTAATCTATGAATCGATTGTTCCTAGATTGAAAACATCATGTCAAATGCTGTTAACGCTGCAATCGCAATATCTGGGAAATTCCCCAACGTCCTAAGCTGGTTATATTGTCTTGACAGTAGAGTCGGTGTTGACTCGAATTGGTTCACTTTACTAGAAAGTAAAGTTTTACATGTGGATCCTCCTCGGCTAAATGGAACTAAGCTAGTCTTTCTTATTTTGGTATTCAAAGAAAAATTCAATTTTTTGAGAAACGCTTGTTTGAAAACCCGTTAGATAGGAAATTGTACTTAAGACATAATGTATTTCAAAGGGGAGGGAATGTAACCGTCGCCTTTTACTACAGCAACAGAGTCTCTACAATTCATACTCAATGAGGATATCACATTGTAATGTAATGGTAACAGACCAATTGTATCAACGGTGTACACCTTCTAGGGGAACTTTACCACTAAGATGCCTGTCAAGGAAAATGAAATTCCTGCACTACATTACAAATTCTGGAAGTATTTGCATTTGTTGGTGCTTCACTGTCCACTACTGAGCCCATGGTAGCACTGACGACCTTAATTGGTCTAGAAACTCAGAGTGTCAATTGAACCTTAACTATTTCTGATAAAAGAATTTACTAAAACTCTCAGAGAGCAGTGCTAAGAAAAATTAGGATATTCGAATCGCTCGCTGTGTTCTACGACACGTCCTACAGATGCTATTAGATCTGGTCTACAGGTCTCGAAGTCATGGCCTACCGCTTCAAGATATACCTACCTCCAGTGCTCCTTTTTCGATATTACCGCAGGACGATTTTATCAAGCAAAGTTTTTTTTTGAAAATGATTTAAGAGATGATAGCTTGACCTTCTGAATGAGGCAATCGGGAGGAACCCTTTGGAAGAATGCCTGAAAAATTAAGTGTCATGTACGAGTATAGATTTACCAAGTTTGTAGAACTCTGAAGCAAATTTGCTTCCTGGTGCTTTGTGGTGCGATTTATTGGCCGGATTGTGGTTGCAGCCACCATTTGGACTTCTTCAAAGACGTTGGTGGCTGAAAGGTTACGGTCAATGAAGAAATATAACGTATGATGATCACTGACTTTTTTGGCCAAAAATGGAAGAATTGGACTAGGTTGAAATGTGGTTTCAACTGGACGCTATGAGCCATCAACATAGAATCCATATAGGTCATTCGGAGCTGATCGGAGTGAAGCAGGCATACTTTTCAACCACGCTAAGCATAATGATATCGTCAACATTTAGCGGAAGGATAAGTTTGCTGCGTGGATCGTTGTTTTCTAGAGGAAGCGGATGGGAATAGGTAGTATTTTGAAAAACGCCCTTCATTGCGAGCGAATTTTCATCATTTCGGCGACTCACATCATATTCCGTTAAGAATGCTTTTCTTCGTTCTGCAACGACAAAAAGTGAAACCCATTTATATATTCCATAAATTTGGCCAAAAATAGAACCAAAGAAAGTCAAAATATCTTCCCGCACTAGAGAGGAAAAGACTGGCTACGTTAGTGTCAGAAGGTTGGGAATTGAGTCCAATGACTTCTGCATAAGCTGTAGTATTGAGGAGAAGGTGGAGAGCATTGAGCACCTGCTATGCGACTGCCACGTTTTGAGTAAACGACGTCTGGATGTACTTGGGTCGGCTTTTCTAGGAAGTCTGACAGATCTTGCCGTCATCGATGTTCGTACAATTTTTAACTTTGTGTATCAAACAGATTGGTTTCGATGAGGGGCAACTGGGCCCGTGGTATCACTAGGGACCTCTATTGATCTATGTGAGCTGGTAACTCCGGCTGCCACCCTAACCTAAACTATCTATTCGACATAATTACACAGAAAGAATACTATACACTAGGGCGGGTTGATTTGTGTGGATGAAAAAAAAATTAAAAATCGTATAGCATAAACGTAATCTACGTTAAATTCTAAGAAAATTCTCCGAAGAAACCATGTGTCTAAAATCAAAACCTAATCCGCGCCTCTCGACTTGAAATTGTATACAAACTTTTTTACTTGGGTGAATATTTTTTTTAATAAAAAAAATTTTGAGTGTAGAAAAGATATAAAGTGCAAATAAACTACCTTACTAAACAATTTTATTCAGAAAATTCGATTTCTTTTTGGAAAAATCTATTTTTTCTAATATTTATTTTTTTTTTGCCTAAGGCGGGCATATCAATTTAGTTTACGTTTTTGCTATACGATTAAAAAGAAAAAAATCAACCCGCCCTACTATACACATATACGAATAATATACTATAGTCTATAGAAAAAGTGAAGGATATATCCCATAATAAGGGCTTTGAAAGGCAAAGTTAATAATCGGCGCCATAAACCATGTAGATAGTGCGAATAAGAAAGCAATCGAAGGTAAAGGATGCGTAAGAAAGTACAAGTACATCGCAATTGTCCATTAAGAATACCTTTACTTCTGCAGACGGCGAACATAAGTACTAGAAGATGTACGTACTAAGTCCGGCTGTACGTTAATTGTGTTTTTCGCATGATTGAATTATAGATGAAGGATATAAAGCTCGAGTTGGAGGTCGTTCTTAGAAGCGGTGAATGATAAAAATTTAGTCCTAGAAGTACCTACAGGTGCGAGAACTTAAGATTTCTTAAGTCCGAGTTATGAACGACATGTTAATGTATCAGCAGTAGAACAGAAAATTTCTAATATGGAAACATTAGAGGCGCTGAAAATGACATGTGCGAGAGCAATTGGTATTTTGGGTAAGGAAAGTTTATAATCGACAAAAATTCCTCCTTAGTGTTACCATGAGCTCAGAGGCCCATCATCGAAACAAATCTTTTTGATCTATATGGTGATCCAAGTAGAGATACTTTTTTCAATAGCCTTTTTTTGACAGATCACGTGTGAGTCGTGACATGCTGTCATGTTATTTTTGTTAAGTATTGTTTGGCATTTCATCATGGAAAGACTTACGCATTAACAACGTTTATAAAGTTTACAAACGTGTTGACAAAAAAATTACAGATTAATTAGTGTAATGTTATAACGGGTGATCCAACTAGAGATACTTTTTTCAATAGCCTTTTTTTGACAGATCACGTGTGAGTCGTGTCATGCTGTCATGTTATTTTTGTTAAGTATTGTTTGGCATTTCATCATGGAAAGACTTACGCCTGAGTCGATGTCGAAATGCTCGAACGAGTCATCGAAAATTGGACTCAACGGATGGACCATCTGAGACGTAGCCGCGGCCAACATTTGATAGACATAATCTTCAAAAAAATAAATGCCAAAGACGGTTCCTTCAAATGATAATAATCATTCCCCATTCAATTTGAATTTTCTGTGTTTTTTTCTTTAAAAAAGTAGGGAACCTCGTAAAGGATCACGCTATACAAAGTTATCATTACGTAGTACGAATATCTGTACCGGAAAAATCTGTTATACTTCCTAGAAAGTCCGACCCCAATATATCCAGACGTCGTTTAGTCAATGCTGGACAGTAGCAAAGCAGGTGCCAAAGCTTGCATGCGGAAAGTGTCGCACCAATTTATGCAAATTCTTCGGGAATTTGTAATGTCGTCCCTTTCCTAGCGAGTTCATCGGTTTTGCAGTTTCTCGGGATATTCCAATGACCAGGTGCCCTTATGAGCTATATGTTATTCTACTCAGCCATATCGTTAACAGAATTGCGACAGTCGACGGCTGTTCGTTAATGTTGGGAATTGACCTCCAGGTAATTTATTTATGGCAGTGTGGCTGTCCGAGTAAATGACGACGCCAGTGTTGGTCACTATGTTGCCACTCCGCCACTTCGAGACATCCCTTATTGTCATAATTTCGGCTTGATATGCACTGCAAGTATCTGGTAGTCTGTGTGAGCTATATCAACACTAAGTTCTTTACAGCGTACGCCGAAGCCAACCTTATCATCAAGCTTGGAACTATCCCTATAGAAGTGGATATGGTTTCCTTTACTGGGTATGTTATTCTGACTCCTATCATAGTGTTGAAGTTCATCTCAAAGGTGAACATGCTAGTAAACTTGTTGATGCTTTGCTAGATATGAAGCTCCAATTCAAACTCAACATCATGGATAGGGCAAATAAAGCCATAGTACCGCTATACGGGTACTATGCATGCCAACAAATAATAGGCAGAACATGGGGCCTTAAACGTCATATTGGCCAGACCCACAATGCTCCACAGATTCATTGTTTGGCGAGCGACACTTGAAAAATCGACCTGAGTAAGGTCCAAATAATTGATCATCAATTGACAATTGAATAATCTACCTGCTGTAATATACTGAGTAAGGTCCAAATAACACTACGCAACAAAAAAATATTTTTGTGTCCTAGACCTAAAAATTATTTTTTTGTATAGATTGTGGCATCCTGTTATATAAAATCAAAACCAAAAATTGTTTATGGATACATTTTTTTTTAAAAATTTTTTTATTAAAAATACTAATATCGTCGAAGGTACCCTTAGTATTTGCACTATAATTTTTGGAGTATATGCCCGATCAGGTACCAATGATGGAAATATCTCTTTCACTTAAAAACAGTGGTTTAGTAACATTCATTAAACAAATTGGAAAGAGTCGATTTTTTTTTTTTTTTTTTAAAAAAAAATTTCCTGGGACGAAAAAAACATAAAAAATAGAAAAAAGTCGAAAAAAATATTTTACTCCATTTTTTTAAAGCATACATCCTAGCGAAGAAAATAATGCCTATTTGAAAAAATCTATGGATAAATGTATAAATTATAGCCTTTTTTGTAGAGGTAAGAGAATTTCAAAAAATCTTTTTTTTTTAATTTCTGTTTAAATAGCGATTTTATTTGTTACTTTTATTTATATTATGTGCATTTGAGTTTATTTACATGTACAAGTTTCATTAGAAGTAATTGTTGTTGACGTTTGTAGATTTCGGAATCAGTTTCTCTAATGAGGAACCAAATATAATCTCCCATCATTCTTTCATCCCAGTGCCCTTGGTAACGCCGCTCGATGGACTTCAATTCTTGGTGACACCTTTCCCCATGTTCGTCGCCTACGTCGCCAAGATTCTCGGGGAAAATGTTTAAATGAGAATGCAAGAAATGAATTTTGAGGGACATATTTACACCTGTTGGAATACATAAAACGAAAAATAAGTTAGAAGAATACATACATATGTGTTATATACATAAATATAGAAAAATATATCTTACCAATTTTGTCAAAATTTTTTAACAAATCATTGTTTCATATTGCATATTTATTGTTTCATATCAATTTTTTGAAAAGAAAGACTTTTAAATAAACTTTTTAAATATGAGAGTGAATTGTCATCTTTCCTTAAGGCTTTAACAACATTTTTAAAGAGCCCCAGCCTTAGGTTAGGTTTAGGTTAGGGTGGCAGCCGTATTTTTTTTACAAGCTCACATAGACCAGTTTAGGTCCCTAGTGTTACCACGGGCTGAAATGCCCCTCATCGAAACCAACCTGTTTGATATATAAATTTATCGATAGTACGAATATCAGTACTGGAAAGATCTGTTAGGCTGCCTAAAAAGGCCGACCCCAGTATGTCCAGTCGTCGTTTACTCAAAGCGGGACAGTCGCAAAGCAAGTGCTCAATGCTCTCCACTTCTTCCTCATCTCCACAGCTTCGGCAGAAGTCATTGGAGTCAATACCCAATCTTTTGGCGTGTTCGCCGATCAAGCAGTGTCCCGTCAGAACCTGTACTAACGTAGACAATCGTTTCCTCTCTAGTGAGAGGAGATATTTTGACATTGGCCAGATTTGTCTAGCTACCCTGCAGGTGCCGATTTCTGTCCATCTTTCGTTGGACTGCCTGATTGCCTCTTGCCTAAGCCAAAGCTTGCACGTGGATAGTGGCGCACCAATATATGCAAATTCTTCGAGAATTTGTAGTGTCGTCCCTTTCCTAGCAAGTTCATCGTCTTTGCAGTTCCCCGGGATATCGCTATGCCCAGGCACCCATATGAGGTGTATATTAAACTGCTCAGCCATCTCGTTAAGAGATATGCGGCAGTCGAGGGCTGTTTGTGAATTAAGGGATGTTGCCTCCAGAGAATTGATGGCAGCCTGGCTGTCCGAGTAAATGACAACGCCAGTATTGGTTACTATGTTGCGACTCAACCACTTGGCGACTTCCCATATTGCCATTATTTCGGCTTGATAGACACTGCAGGTATTCTGCCAACCCATTCATCTCTGGCGGGAATCGTAGTGATGTAATTTCTCTCGAAGGTGTACACAGTTTGTATATAGTCCACTCGGTCGGTTACCATAGCACTACACTTTGATATCCTCATGTGACCATAGTTCTTGTACCTCCACATTGATAGGCAGTTTAATCTTATTGCCGCTTTGGTTGCAACTTCTCTCGCCACAATATTAATCGGCAGTATATGGAGTAGGGCTTGTCGAGACTCGGTCGCTGTAGTCCTTAAGGCTCCGCTTATGCTCAGGCAGGCAGTTCTCTGAACCTTTGTTAGTAGGTTGGTGATGGTTAATTTGTCAGTTGCCGTCCTCCAAACCACAATACCGTATAACAGTATTGGACGAACTACTGCTATATATATCCAGTGGACGATTTTAGGAGAGAGTCCCCACCGCGACCCTACAGCCTTTTTGCAGGAATATAATGCGACGTTGGCCTTCCTTACACGTCCCAATACGTTAAGTCTAAATAACAGTTTTCTATCTAGAATTATTCCTAAAAATTTTGCACTTTCAGAAAAGACTAGATCTGTTCCATTTATCCGAGGTGGAGGGTCCACTTGTGGGACATTATTCATCCTAGTAAAGAGAACTAATTCTGTCTTGTTGGGGTTAACGCCCAAACCGCTGCTTCTGGCCCATCTAGCCAACTTGTTCAGAGCCACCTGTAGGATGTCTCTAAGGACGTTTACGAATTTGCCACTCACTGTGATTGCCACGTCGTCCGCATATACCACGACATTGCAGCCACAGCGTTCTAGATCTAGCAGGATTTCATTCACCGCTAGGTTCCAAATTAGTGGAGACAGTACTCCTCCTTGCGGGGTCCCTCTGTTTACAAACCTTGTTAGAGTTGTGGACCCTAGACATTATGTTATGCGTCTTCTGGTGAGCAGACTTTGAATTAGTCTAATCAAACTAGTGTTAACTTTTAGATGTGAGAGTGCCGCAATTACCGCATCTGAGTGAATGTTGTTAAAAGCCCCTTCTATGTCAAGAAATGCCACCATGGTGAATTCCTTGAAATGCAGGGACGATTCGATAGTGCTCACATGTTCGTGCAGGGCTGATTCTGTAGACTTGCCCTTATTGTAAGCATGTTGGTTCCCCGACAGGAGTTTTGTATCCAGGTTTTCCCTAATGAAATGATCTAAAAGTCTTTCCAGACCTTTCAATAGGAAGGAGGATAGGCTAATTGATCTGAAGTCTTTTGGCCTAGTGTGTGATATCTTTCCCGCTTTAGGTATGAATACCACTTTGGTATCCCTCCATCGATTCGGGACGTATGAAAGCCTGATACAGCCTACATAAATTTTCTCCAGCCAGGGGATAATGTACTTTAACATTTTCTGCATTTCTGCTGGAGTGATGCCATCTGGTCCAGGTGACTTGAAGGGCTTAAAGCTATTAATAGCCCAGCTTATTCTGGATCTCTCAGTCAAGAAGCTGGCGACGCTCGCAGTCCACTCGCACTCTTGTTGGTCCTGCTGATCCTCAGGTTCTGTTACAGAATTCCCCGGGAAATGTGTGTCGAGCAGTACATTGAGCGACTGCTCGCTCATCCTGTAAATATCCCACTGTACAGGGTGAAGCAGATAATATCTTCCTCAGCCTAGCGACGTCGGAGACCTTTTCCACTTCACCACAGAAGGTATACCAAGAGCGCCTTTCTGAGTTCCTTCTTATAGATCTTGAGTTGCTCTTTATAGGCATCCCAATCATTAGCGACCCCAGTAGATTTAGCCTTATTGAATAGCTTGTTGCAGGTCTTTTTCATAGCCGTTAGCTCAGAAGTCCACCATTGGGGTTTAGTTTTACCGTTGTACCTTGTTTTTGGACAGGCTTCTTCAAGGGATCTATTGAATGATATGGTGATATGATCGACCAGATTATCCAGACCGGCTTTGTCATTCGGTTCGTACAGAAGTTTAGAGTTGAGGAATATCTTGAAATTCTTCTCATACAGGTGCCACTTTGTCTTCCTTACATTTCTGTGGACGGCAGGTTTAGGCGCTTTTTCCGCGAGTTTGAACTCAATATAATGGTGATCTGAGAATGAGTGGTCGTCCAGTACATTCCACCAATAATTTTGTCTGACAGCCGGTCAGAAGCAAACGTTACGTCGAGTACTTCTTGTCTGTCTTTAATTGTAAAGGTCGGTTTATTACCTATGTTACAAATACTAAGGTTGGTAGTTAGAATAAAGTCAAGAAGCGAATCACCCCTATTGTTTATATCCGTACTACCCCAGATAGTATGATGAGCGTTCGCGTCTGCGCCAATAATCAGCTCGAGCTCGTCAGACGTTGCTTCTTCTACTACTTCCCTGAATAGAGCAATCGGTACTACAGATTCATAAGGCAAGTAGCTGGAGACCACCCAATATATGCGATTACCGATTTCCAGGCTAGCAGCTGTTTGGTCTTTACCACTTAAATTAGTCAGGAGAAAGATACTTAGATCTTTCCTGGCCAAAATGCAGGTTCTTGGAGTGCCTTCACAGTTGGCCACAAGCAGTTGAAAGTTGGGTGTCCTAATACCGCACACCCTTCCTCCCACTACGTAGGCTCCTGTATCAGGACGATGTCTACTGCGCCTGTGGACAGGCGCAGCAATAGAGCCGCTGAGGCTGCTTTAGCGTGATGGAGGTTAATCTGTAGAATTCTTACCATCATTGGTAATTGACAGATTAACATCCACCCCGACAAGGGTGTTATCGAACTCTTCGTCCGAATCGTCGAGAAGCATGCCCCCGCCAGATGCGTCAAAGAGTCCGGAGACTCCCCTCAGCCTCTCAGTGTCCGAAGTAGAGCTTTTGTTCTCAGAGAAGGACGTTACAGATCTTCTGTTAGAGTTGGAGTCACCAGAAATAATAGGCGTGGGTACTTCCGCACTTCCAAACTCTGAGCGCTACACGATGCTCATTGTGCTTCCGTTTTGACGGTCGGACATGACGTTTTCCCCTCACCGCACCACCTGTTGTGAGTACTTGGGGGAGATTTTCACCATTTTTGGTGTGGTCGGCTTTGGCCAAGACCAACGGAAGGACAGTCGGACGATTGGGGAACCGCGCTCCATCGGAACACGAAGGCATCCCCGTCAAGAGAATTTATTTTTATTTTGTCTGTATTAGACCGTACCTATTACGATATAGGCCTTACGGACTTTGTACAGATTGCTATTGCGTAATAGGTACTGGTAACTATCCGCTATGTGATAAACACGTCCGTTCACTGCGAATGATGAGCCCCAGCTTAATATGCAGTGGTGGCAAAATAATGTTTTCTTTTTGGACGAGAGCTGTGTATTTTATGTTGTTTTCACCCAATGTAATGTCTTTTCTTGTTGGCCATTTATTTCTTCTGTAATGATCTTCGCGAGCTCGGCTATCCCAGAGGCATAAAAAACAGCAATATTTTCGACGGATTCTGATTTCCGTTGTGCAAAAGTACTGCTTTCAAACTTTCTTTACTGCTGTCAACAAATAACCGCCATTCTTTTGAATTGTATGTTTGATTAAGTTCCGCGAACAATCCGGGAATGTCCTTGCAAAAGCATATGTTATCCACAGTTGTATAAAATTGTTTGTAAGGTATATCTCGGACTCTATAATATGATTTGTTAACATCTGGGGCCAAAATATTGTACTGTTTCATCCGAGATGCAAGTAGTTCTGCCTTATCTTTGGTCAGTTCCAAATCTCTCACTAGATAATTGAGTTGAAACTGTGTTAAAAGCGGTGACTTCCGACTCAAACTTGAATCGCTCAGACTTGAGTACTCAGTTGAACTTGGTGCTGTTTCGGTAATTAGGCTGTTAGCTATACTTGGATACTTGGACACTTGGGAATTGGTATTGTTTCCGAATGTGCAACCGGCAAAGTGACAGATTTTACTTCAGCGTAATTCCAGCGAATGCTCCTTCCTACTCCAATCTGTTTACTTAGACAAAAATAGCAGTCCGTATCGTGAATGAATGGTTGTCTCCAAATCATTGGCATTCCAAATTGCACGTGATGTCTAAAATTAAAACGTTTTATTCCACAAAACATTGTAATACATTAATTGTAAAGTACTTACCGCATGCTTCCACTAGTCCATCGAGTAAGATTTACATGGCACGAATTACACAAAATACTAGGTGTCAACGGTTCGTTCATATTTTCAACTCGTATATCAAAATATTGCACATATAGTTCTTCTATTATTTTACTAAACTCACATCGAAATATAACTTTATAATATTTTTAAGAAAATCGACTTATCTCTTTACACTAATTCATTAATAAGTAATTTCATTCATAAATTCCGAATTTAAGGTACATAGGTTGCAGTACCTGTAGCTGACATATAGTTTGCTTCGTACGTAGAAGCATGCCCCTAAAAGGCGCAACTGAATGGAAACCTCATAAATAAAAAACCACACATATTGTTGAATGACCCTCAACCTGAGCGGATCTCATCCAATATAGCTCTCACATTGCATATCATGTTCTATGGAGGGTTACGAACGGCCATAAAACCTCGTCCTCTCTATAATTTTATAATGTCTGACATCAATCCTCATAAAATAAAATGCAAGTGCAATGTCTCTTATATGTCTCTCTCACATATGGCGAATTCAATATAAGCAAAAACATCATTTAAAAACGAAAAAATATGAAACAAGATTTTTTGAATTTCCCTAACATTTACAAAATGGCTCATAACTTTTACATCTATCCATAGATTTTTTTAAATAGACAGTGTTTTCTTCCTTTCGCATGCTGGCTTTTTAAAAATGTGATGAAATAATTCGATTTTTTCTTTCTATTTTTTATTGTACTAGGAAAAAGTGTTTTTTTTTTTAAAACTTTTTTTTCTCTTATTTTTGACGACTGTTACTAAACCAAAGATTCTACGTGAAAGCATAATTTGCAGCATATGTAGCCCTCATAATTCCCTTTAATTTGAGGCATAACGCGGCCTATTATGTTATGTTCCAAATACTGAATGTACTTTCCATGAAAGCTGGAATTAAAAAAAAAAAATTACCATAAAAAATTTTTTAATATTTTTTTCGTGTTTGTGACACCTAATGGCGCCAGGAACTGTTATCCACATCCCTTGGACAAAAATTTTGTTGCATAGTGTAATTGACAATAAATGCATCACCGTCAGATGCACTAAATATATGTACAACTCGTACATGGGTTGTCTCTGGTCAATCTAAGATAAAATAGTGCAGACGTAGTGTTGTCTTCTCCATGATGTCTGAAATTACAGACCTAGGACGACTTAGCTAGTACCTGCTGATCACGGCAATGTTTAACATGCTGACATTTTAACTATTAGGGAAGTATCAGAATGGCTGAGATATAACATTCGGACATAGGTTGGAATAAATATATATTTTCCAATAGTCAAGCTGCTATTAAATTCCTGAATTCAAAAGAAGGCCTCAACTGTCACAAATTTCTTAATGAGATGGCTGAGTAGTTCAAAATCTACCTGATGTGGGTCATTTCAGGGAACTGTGGTGCGCGTTAGCTTTCGAGGTTAGGAACTACCTTACATTCTCCAGAGGAACTGAAACACGTAAAAATGCAAGCTGTCTTGCCCATCTACCAAAAAGTAAATGGCCACTAGAGAGGGGCTGTGTATATTCCAATCTGACTTGGTCCTTTTAAAACTACACTGAAAAAATGTTGTCATAAAAAATTAAAGAATGGCGCCAAAGACTTCGTTAGTCTTTAAAATATGTACATTTTGTATTTAAAATATAGATAATTTCATTATTATTAATTAAATTTTCTTTATTTTAGGTACAAATCCTAGTTATTTCAAAGATTAAGTGCGTCTTTGGCGCCATTATTTAATTTTAAGACAAAATATTTTTCTGTGTAGAAACACACTATAACCTAACAGGACGCCCCACTGATCGTGTCAGTCATGACGTGTCAATATCTTATTGGACGACAATCAATTCCTGAGAGACGAATTTGCACAAGCTGCGTCCATAAAGGGGATGAGAATTGCTGATTGTCATCCGTCAACTCTTAGGCTTAGGTCTAGGGAAAATTCATATTTTTCATCGCTCTCTAACTTTTTCTGAAATTGTACTAAGTTTAAAGATGTTGCGTGAAGTCGTCCTAATATTTCAAGGAATTTTTAAATTCCTAACGATTTGACAGCGATGGTGAAAGTGACCGCTACAATTAAAGCTTAATTTTGAGTATGAAATGTACTTACTAAATGTACTTACTTTAAAGTACGAAATCTTTATAGTAGTGTTATGTAAAAATCCCATTTTCAGATGACATTTATGTACTAATAGACTAAATTGTGTACCACAGTGCAGCTGTTGTTGGCGTTCCCCTGCCTATTTCACTTCATTTCCCTTAGCGATTTTGCATGTAGATCGCGTAGCTAATTAAACGATTATTTACCATTTCGAGTTTGAGTGCGTGCATCCAAACGTTGGCTGGAAAAAACGCAGCATTTTTTGTACGGCCGGATTTTATTCCCAATAGCACATGCCAAATGCGGCTTTGTTGTAAAATGATCTGTCTTTTTAGTGCAGCTATACAGCGCGCACACATACACCTCTGCAGTGTAGTGTGGTGCGGTCCAGAGTAGTCTAGTCCAGCAGTTGGCCATTGGGACACTACAACATTGTGTATGGAAGATGATTTGTTTCCACACATTCCCCACATACCACCGACATGTTGGGTACTGTCGTCTCTTAGTTGTGGGTACCTATGGCTAATTTTTCTAAGAAACTTTAATGTGAGTACATCGATTGATTGATTTAGTCAAACTGAATCGAATGAAATGAAATAATTATACTGGTCAAAGCAATACTTCAATTTAAGACATACATATTTATACCCTACACCACACTGTGGTACAGGGTATTATGACTTTGTGCATTTGTTTGCAACACCCAAAAGGAGAAGAGACAGATCCATTGTTTATTATACCGATCGACTTGTAATCACTTTCTGAGTCGATTTAGCAATGTCCGTCTGTCTGTCTGTAGATGTATTCTTGTAATCAAAGTACAGGTCGCAATTATGGCCCGATCTTGACGAAACTTTACACATATATTTTTTTTGGCCCAAGGACGATCCCTATTTAATTTGGTTAAAATCGGTTCAGATTTGGATATAGCCCCCATATATATGTTAGCCCCGATTTGACATGTAAGCGCTGTAAAAACTTTATTTTATATCCGATCAGTATGAAATTCAGCAGAAAGAGGTATATTCTTATATGAATGAACACTGTAAAATTTGGAAGAAATCGGTTCAGATTTAGATATAGCCCCCATATATACTTTACCCCCGATTTCACATGTAAGCGCCGTAAAAAAATTATTTTATAACCGATCAATGTAAAATTCGGCAGAAAGAGGTTTCTTATTACATGAAGGAATACTGCCAAATTCGGAGAAAATCGGTTCAGATTTAGATATAGCCCCCATATATATGTTACCCCCGATTTTACATGTAAGCGCTGTAAAAAGTGTATTTTTAATCCGATCAGTACGAAATTCGGAAGAAAGAGGTTTCTAATTACATGAATTAATACTGACAAATTTGAGGGAAATCGGTTGAGATTTAGATATATCCCACATATATATGTTACCCCCGATTTGACATGTAAGCGCTGTAGAAACTGTATTTTATATCCGATCAGTAAAAAAATTAGCAGAAAGAGGTTTCTCATTACGTGAATTAACACTGCCAAATTTGAGGGAAATCGGTTCAGATTTAGATATAGCCCCCATATATATGTTACCACCGATGTGACATGTAAGCGCTGTAGAGACTGTATTTTATCGATCAGTACGAAATACTACAGAAAGAGGTCTTTTTACATGAATGAGTATTCAGGGAAAATCGGTTCAGATTTATATATAACCTCCATATATATGTTCCTCCTGATTTGGTATCAACGCGCTATAGAAGTTGTAATTTACTTCCGATCATTAATATTTTCCGGAAAGATATTTCTCAATTTAGGAACGAATATTGCTTAATTTAGCGATTATCGGCTCAGAATCAGATAATATGTTACTGCCTACTTACCAATTATTCCAAATTATTATCGCAATGACCTTTATCGCATTGTTAGAGAGGTGTAGGGTATTATGTAGTCGGCCCCGCACGACTTTCTGCCTTTCCTTACTGGTTTTGCATTGAATTACACAGTGCGACAAAGAAATGTGATAAAACACGATCGTGAATGAAAATTTTATCCCGGCAGAGTAAAATCCTTGCATTTTATTTAATTTCATAAAATTATAGAGAGGACGAGGTTTTATGGCCGTTCGTAACAATCCAAAAACATTGTATGCAATGTGAGAGCTATATTGGATGAGATCCGCTCAGGTAGAAGGTCATTCAACAATATTTGTGGTTTTTTATTTATGAGGTTTCCATTTAGTTACGCCTTTTAGGGGCATGGACATCCCCGTCGTATATACGGGTAGTAAAATTATATGTTCCATATATATGTTCCTCCTGATTTGGTATCAACGCGCTATAGAAGTTGTAATTTACTTCCGATCATTAATATTTTCCGGAAAGATATTTCTCAATTTAGGAACGAATATTGCTTAATTTAGCGATTATCGGCTCAGAATCAGATAATATGTTACTGCCTACTTACCAATTATTCCAAATTATTATCGCAATGACCTTTATCGCATTGTTAGAGAGGTGTAGGGTATTATGTAGTCGGCCCCGCACGACTTTCTGCCTTTCCTTACTGGTTTTGCATTGAATTACACAGTGCGACAAAGAAATGTGATAAAACACGATCGTGAATGAAAATTTTATCCCGGCAGAGTAAAATCCTTGCATTTTATTTAATTTCATAAAATTAAAGAGAGGACGAGGTTTTATGGCCGTTCGTAACAATCCAAAAACATTGTATGCAATGTGAGAGCTATATTGGATGAGATCCGCTCAGGTAGAAGGTCATTCAACAATATTTGTGGTTTTTTATTTATGAGGTTTCCATTTAGTTACGCCTTTTAGGGGCATGGACATCCCCGTCGTATATACGGGTAGTAAAATTATATGTTCGCAATACAATGTAGTACGCGGCAGCCTTGAAAATATTGGGTGTCTACTTTCGAAGCAAACAATATGTCAGCTACAGGTACTGCAACTTATGAACCTTAAACCCGGAATTTATGAATGAAATAATATTAATAAATTAGTGTAATTCAGCGCTTTAAAGAGATAAGTCGATTTTCTGAAAAATGTTACAAAGTTATATTTCGAAGTAAGAGTAAAAGGCAAAGAACTTTTCAATGTGTAAATGATCCCGACAATTTCTGCTACATCTGCGGAAAATAAGTAATTAAAAAAATCGATGTGAGTTTAGTAAAATAATAGAAGAACTATATGTGCAATATTTTGATATACGAGTTGAAAATATGAACGAACCGTTGACACCTAGTATTTTGTGTAATTCGTGCCATGTAAATCTTACTCGATGGACTAGTGGAAGCATGCGGTAAGTACTTTACAATTAATGTATTACAATGTTTTGTGGAATAAAACGTTTAATTTTAGACATCACGTGCAATTTGGAATGCCAATGATTTGGAGACAATCATTCATTCACGATACGGACTGCTCTTTTTGTCTAAGTAAATAGATTGGAATAGGAAGGAGGATTCGCTGGAATTGCGCTCAAGTAAAATCTGTCACTTTGCCAGTTGCAGATTCGGAAACAATACCAATTCCCAAGTGTCCAAGTATAGCTAACAGCCTCATTACGGTTCAGCAAGTTCAACTGAGTACTCAACTCTGAGCTATTCAGGTTTGAGTTGGAAGTCATCGCTTTTAAC
The DNA here is from genome assembly GCA_963930755.1 of Eudasyphora cyanicolor. Taxonomy (NCBI): domain Eukaryota; kingdom Metazoa; phylum Arthropoda; class Insecta; order Diptera; family Muscidae; genus Eudasyphora; species Eudasyphora cyanicolor. Next base: position 160,572,762 of record OZ005735.1, read on the forward strand.
TCAGTTTCAACTCATTGATCTAGTGAGAGATTTGGAACTGACCAAAGATAAGGCAGAACTACTTGCATCTGGGATGAAATAGTACAATATCTTGGCCCCAGATGTTAACATATCATATTATAGAGTCCGTAATATACTTTACAGACAATTTTATATAACTGTGGATAACACTACGGAATCATACGAAACAGTGGCTAAATTGATAAAATACATAAAATATGAACAACATGACTGGAAAACTTGTTGCGATGTAAAAGTAGTTGGTATGCTATGTTTGACGTCGGATGAAATTGGAGGTCGTTTAAGCTTGTGGTTTCAAATTTCTTTGGATACAATAAAAGCCCGCAAAATGAAACAATGATTAAAAAATTATTAATGATTTGTTAAAAAATTATGAAAAAATTGGTAAGAAATATATTCTTCTAACTTATTTTTCGCTTTATGTATTCCAACAGGTCACACTGGGCCAGATTTCAAATTGTGCGGCATAAATTCAAAAATTTTTTTGGAAAAAAACCAAACTTATATAATTTTTTTTAATAATATAGTTGGGGTGTAGGGGAATCATACAAAATTTGGATGTTATGGCAACCCTAGAGCAATGCCGTTGCTTTATATTCATATGTTTTATCAGCTGTTGATTTGGAATAAAAGAGGCAAAACATTTTGTTGAATTCGTGGTTGTGTACATTTTTTACGTTTTACTTAAAACTAAATCTTAAGAATGGAAATTAATGATCAAGGTATGTAGAGTGTATAAATTGAAAAATGTTTTCATTTGTCTGTGTGAAATGTAATTTTTGTGCATTGTTTTGTTATGTCCTAAAATAGAAAATTACTAACCACGTGCCCGTGTATTGTGAATCGAGAACTAACTTCCTGCCAAAATGTGCCAAAATGTAATTATGTTAAATTAAAGCCCAAAGTGTGTATAAAACTATTCTATTAATTTTATTTGCGGCTTTTTGCGGCTTTTTCCGCTTTCTATTCGTCTTTGTCAACTTTCAGATACGTTTGAATTTTGTCATGCAACGCTGTTGAATGTTTGGATAGACAACAATAGAGAAGCGTCTGAAATTTCGAAGTGGATTTTTGAGCAGCTAAATGCAAATAGCTTAAGCCCTGAAATCAAAAAGGATATTGAGAAAAAAGTAAAAAGCTTTGACATGTTTATTAAAAAAACTTGCAGAAATGCAGCCGAAATTTAAAAACGTTCAAGGCAAAGCATTCGAAGTGGCTATCGTCAAACATGATTTTGACATTGAATAGTACGTCGTCTATGAATCGAGTAGGGCGTCCTCGAGTAGAATACACCCATGCAGGAACCCGACTAAAGAGGAAATTAGCCTCTGCTTTGGCAGACGACCAAGGCCACAATGCTTCTCTTCTTGTGCACGCTGCAGCAATTTTTGCGAAAAAATGTAATGAGACAGATACGTCACAAATGTTAAGAAATACTTTTCTTACGGCAAAAGAACCGAATTTAAAAAAAAATAGAACGGGTTCGGAACCGTTATATCTAACTCCTAATGAGGCTGTAGCATTTTTGCTCGAAAACTCGTTCACAAAACGGCAATACAACAACATTCGCGAGTTAAACAAAATTCAATATCCAAGTTACAATAAAGTAAGGAAAGCAAAATCTAATTGTAGGCCAGAGGGAATTACTGTTACAGAAACCGTAGCGCAAGTCCCTCTTAAGGACTTGTTGGATCATACTGTTTGTCGCATTATCCTTTTGCAGGAAGAAATATTCAAACAGTTTCCAAAAATTGCAAATGTTAAACTAATCGCAAGCTATGGATTCGACGGATCTACTGGTCAAAGTACATACAAACAGAAATTTAGTGTGAACGAGCCACAATCTTTTGATCAGTCCTTGTTTGCAACTACTGTCATACCACTAAAATTAGTAGGAGATTTTGATACGGTTTTATGGCTTAATCGAACTCCACAGTCCGTAAGATTTTGTAGGCCGCTCAAATTAGAGTTTGTGAAAGAAACCAAGGAACACATTCTTACAGAAAAAAAAAGATCTGGACGACCAAATACAAAAGCTGAAGCCCTACGTATGCACTATATTGGATGAGAGAAAAATCACCGTATCTTATGATCTTCATATGACATTAATAGACGGGAAAGTTTTAAATATTTTGACTGGAACAAAATCTGCTCAATTATGTCCGATATGTGGGGCCAGCCCGAAAATTTTCATGGAAAGTGATAATATTTGCTATTCGAAATTCATTCCAAAACCTGGAAGCTTGCAATATGGCATAAGTCCGCTCCATGCGTGGATACGCTTCTTTGAATTCGTGCTAAAAATCTCATACAGAATTGTTTTGGAAAAATGGCAAATAAGAAATTCAGAAGAAAAAATTTTAATTATGGATAGAAAGAAAAAATACAAGAAAGGCTGTGGAAGGAAATGGGTTTACATGTTGATAAGCCAAAACAAAATGGTAACGGAAACAGCAACGATGGAAACACTGCGAGGAGGGCATTTGACAATGTAAAATTATTTGCGGACATTTTAGGGCTCGATTCAGCAGTACTGACATGTTTTCACAACATCTTAATTGCAACATCATGCGAACTACAAATCAATCCCCTTAAGTTCCAGGAATATTGCCAGAAAACTATATCATTATATCTGTCTAAGTACCCATGGTATCCGATGTCGGCAACTGTGCACAAAGTTCTGATACACGGTTACCAAATGATTGAATCATCATTATTACATTATTAGGCTTTCTTGGTGAAAACGCTTCAGAAGCACGCAACAAATATTATAAAAGCGACAGGCGGTCGCATGCCAGACAAAACAGTAGAGTGAATAATATGACAGATGTTTTTCAGAGAGCAATTGATTCCTCGGATCCTCTTATATCGAGTATAGTATTAAATAAAAGAGCAGCTCAAAAAAAATCGAAACCGTTGCCCGCAGACGTTATTTCCCTCCTGAAAACCCCAAGCGTTGAAAATCATTATAACATTAATTCCACAATCGATGACAGTGACACTGACTCTGATTCAGAAACTGAAATTACATATTGTTTTGAATTAGATGCAGAGGAAGATATTTAAAAATGACAAAGATGACAAGATGATGGACACTATGACTATACTTTTTAGTGGTAAACAAATTATATTTTATTGAAATTTTGAGTTAAAATTAAAATATTCTACAACTTTCTTGCAGGATATCCTGTATCGACAAAATCACACGTCACACCCGATAAAATAAATAATACTTCTTGCCAATTTGCAGGAAATCGTTCGAGCAGTTTTGAGAAATCGGCTTCAACGTCAAAAAAGGAGTTTCTATATATCAGCCAATATCACAACAATTTCTTTAACAAAGTGTTCTTTATTATATTTTATTAATCTTAAACCCACATACACAAATAAAGATGTACCATAAACATAATAGTTAAGTCAAAAAAAGTTAGCTATATAATATTACTATTTATTCGCACTTAACCCCTTATCTTTATATGGGCGGTATGACTTTGCGTCGTCGGATCGGTCCAAATTTTGGGCTATTTGTCACACATTTAGGTTCTATCTGATATGCCAAGTTACAGTTTTATAGCGTAATTATTCGAATTTATGCCGCACAATTTGAAATCTGGCCCAGTGTGCAGGTGTAAATATGTCCCTAAAAATTAATTTATTTATTTATTTATTTATTTATTCAATATCAATACAAAGAAAGCCAAAAAGGCCAATTATGCATTCTCATTTTTTTAAATTCTTTTACCTCTACCAAAAGGGCTATAATTTCTACATTTATCCATAGATGTTTTTCAAATAGGCATTATATCCTTCCCTAGGATGCAAACTTTAAAAAAAAAAATAAAATATTTTTTCGATTTTTTTTGTGTATTTTTTATATCTTTTTCTCCCAGTTTTTTTTTTTTGAAAAAAATATACTCTTTCCAATTTTTTTAATGACTGTTACTAAACTACTATTTCTAACTTAAAGAGATACAGGGTTTTCCAACAAGAGGTTTTATTTTGAATCAGCCGGTATTTCGGTAACTGTCACCTTTGAAGCTTTTATTCTTTGACATTTCACAAGTAGAAACTACGCCATTACTAAACATGAAACGATACACGATTCAACAACCGTGTTATCTCTCAACAATTGGTCACCGATATCTAGTGATTTAACACCTTGCGACTTCTTCCTTTGGGGCCACGTGAAAGATAAGGTCTACGCCAACAGCGCAGAGTAGATTCAAGACCTCAAATATGGAATTCGTGAAGCTATCGAGGACATAGGGCAGCCACTTTGGGATTTGGTTCTGGAAAATTTCATGAAAAGGATATGGTCCGGTAAGCGTGGTCGTGGTGGCCATTTGGCTGATGTTGTTTTTCATTATTAACGGCATACCTTCCTCTTTATTATGAAATAAACACCCGATCATTTATCTCAAAAAATTGCATTTTTCTTTGAATACCAAAATAACACCTCTTGTTGGAAAAACCTTTATTTCCAACATTGGTAGCGCACATTAATAGCTTCAATTTAACGTATAAGTCGACCTTATCGGGCATATACTCCAAAAATTATAGTTCAAATACTAAGGGTACCTTCGAATATAATAGTATTTTTAATAAAATTTTGTATACCCTCACTTTAGTGTCCCTTTTGGTACCTCCCACACAAAAGCACCATTTTGCACCAAAAGTTAACAGCTTATAACATTAATAACATTGTATAAAAATACTTGAAATTTTGTACAGTGTAATGTTTTTATAGTGTCTATAGCCCTGTGAAAAATGGGCGTTATTGCCACGCCCCTTTTTGTACCTCCCACACAAAATGCCCAAATCATACCACAATTTAATGTCTTATAACGTTTATACCAGTGCACATAAATGCTTATAAGTCAGCACAGTGCAATGAATTTAAAGTATCTAATGTCCAGCGAAAAAAAGGTGTATTTGATAAACCCCTTCTGGTACCTCCCACACAAATTGACAGAATAATTCGAGTAATATTCAATATTACATTACTCACAAAGTGAGGGTATACCTTAGTCGGTTTACCCGACTGAAACTTTCTTACTTGTTTTAAAAAAATTTATCCATAAAAAAATTTTTGGTTTTCATTTTATATAACAGTATGCCACAATCTATACAAAAAAATATTTTTTAGGACTGGCACACCAAAAAAAAATTGTTTTTGTTGCATAGTGTAATTGAGCTTGATGACTAAAATTTGGGCTTTCCAATCGGAGAAGTTTCGGCGTTTTAAATGATCATGTGGCTTTAGTTCTTCCTAAAAACAATGTGGAATCGACTGATTTGGCTCATTTTTAACGGATACGGCGTTTCCTTGGCGCCGGAACATCCAAAAAGTGAGAATTTGGATTCAAATTTATACTTTATAGCACGCACAGCCTGTCGGGTAGTACGATTATTACGGCCGAAAGTTGGAGTAAGCTCAGAATTTCGTTTCGGTAGTAATTTTTAATGATTACCAAACGTTGCACGTAAGTGCACTTTACCATGATAAAAACGCTGACTTCGACTAACGTTTTGACACTGAATGATCATTAAAAATGTTTGAGAGTGTGTTGAAATAAAGATACGAAATTGTTATGTCCCTATTAGAAAACCCATACATCTAATAGCGGCAGGCAACTTGGGATTGAAATTGTGCAATACCTGTCAATTTTTTACATAGGCCCCATGTATAGCATCTCCTCGATTTTACTTGTTAACGTCATAGAGACCACAAATGTCAACTGATCGGTCTGAGATGGTAGTCATAGGTCCATGTATTGATATAGCCCCCATACAAAGGTCCGTCTAGATTTCATTTCGTAATGCCACCTAAAAAACCTAAAAAACCTAAAATTTCAACAAATTGGGCTGAAATTTGGTATAATGAGTTCATTTGTACCCGAAACCATTCACATGCAATCCATGGTGGAGGGTTTATAGGATTTGGCATTGCCGAGTTTAATCTGCCTTCACTTGTTCTATCTATCTATCTATATATATAAAGAAGAATGTGTGTTTGTTTGTTGGTTTGTTTGTTTGTTGGTTTGTTTGTACCGAATAGACGTCTAAACGGCTGGACCGATCTTCTTGAAATTTTCACAGAATGTACATATGTGGGGCGTGGTGAAAATAGGGTACTTGAATTTTCGATATATCAAGTGGGCGTGGCCCCGCCCATATAAGACAAATTTTGAAATTGAGATATCTTGCACAATTTGTTAGCGAGAGTGCTGTAATTTTGTTCATATGTATCTGGTGGCAGTCTACGTGATTGGTCCAAAAATGGGCGTGATCGGACCAAGGGGCGTGGCCCCGCCCATATAAGCCAAATTATGGAATTGAGATATCTTACACAATTTGTTAGCGAGAGTGTTGTACTTTGGTGCATATGTATCTGGTGGTAGTCTGCGGGATTGGTCCAAAAGTGGGCGGAATTGGACCAATGGGCGTGCCACGCCCACGTAAGACAAATTTTTAAATTGCGATATCTTACACAATTTGTTAGCGAGAGTGCTGTAATTTGTTGTATATGTATCTGGTGGTAGTCTACGTGATGGGTCCAAAAGTGGGCGGGATCGGACCAATGGGCGTGGCCTCGCCCGAATTTTGAAATGGAGATATCTTCCACAATTTGTTAGCGAAAGTACTGTAATTTTGTGCATATGTATCTGGTGGCAGTCTACGGGACTGGACCAAAAGTGGGCGGAATCGGACCAATGGGCGTGGCCCCGCCCTTGTAAGACAACATTTTAAATTGAGATATCTTGCACAATTTTTTAGCAAGAGCGTTTAATTTTGTTTACATGTATCTGGTAGCAGTCCACGTGTTTGGTCTAAAAAAGGGCGCGATCGGAGCAATGGGCGTGGCCCCGTCTATATAAGCCAAATATTGAAATCGAGATATCTTACACAATTTGTAAAAGAGAGCGCTGAAATTTTGCGTATATGTATCTGGTACAAGACTGCGTAATTGGTCCAAAAAATGGGGGGATCGGTCCAGTGGGTGTGGCCCCGCCCATATAAGCAAAATTTTAAAATTGAGATATCTTGCACAATTTATTAGCGAGAGTGCTGTAATTTTGTGTATATGTATCTGGTGGAATTCTACGTGATTGGTCCAAAAATGGGCGTGGCCCCGCCCATATAAGGCAAATTTGGAATTGACATATCTTGAGCAATTTTTTAGCAAGAGTGCTGCAATTTTGTGTATATATATATGGTGGCAGTCTACGTGACTGGTCCAAAAATGGGCGTGGCCCCGCCCATATAAGAGTAATTTTGGAATTGGGATATCTTGAGCAATTTTTTAGCGAGAGTGCTGCAATTTTGTGTATACATATCTGGTGGCAGTCTACGTGACTGGTCCAAAAATGGGCAGGATCGGACTAATGGGCGTGGCCCCGCCATATAAGACAAATTTTGGTATTGAGATATCTTGAGCAATTTTTTAGTGAGAGTGCTGCAATTTTGTATATATATATCTGGTGGCAGTCTACGTGACTGGTCTAAAAATGGGCGGGATCGGACAAATGGGCGTGGCCCCGCCCATATAAGGCAAATTTTGGAATTGGAATTGGGATATCTTGAAAAAAATGTTAGCGACAGTGCTGCAATTTAGTTAATATATATCTGGTGGCAGTCTACGTGACTGGTCCAAAAATGGGCTGGATCGGACAAATGGGCGTGGCCCCGCCCGTATAAGGCTAATTTTGGAATTGAGATATCTTGAGCAATTTTTTAGCGACAGTGTTGTAATTTTGTGTATAAGTATCTGGTGACAGTCTACGTGATTGGTCCAAAAATGGGTGGGATAGGATCAATGGGCGTGGTCCCGCCCATATAGTCCAAATTTTGAAATTGAGATATATTACACAATTTGTTAGCAAGAGTGCTGACATTTTGCGTATATATATGTATCTGGTGACAGTCTGCGTGATTGGTAGAAAAATGGGCGGGATCGGACCAATGGGCGTGGCGCTGTCCAAATTGAGATATCTTGCACAATTTATAAGCGATAGAGCTGTAATTTTGGGTATATGTATGTGTATGGAGGCTGTCTACGTGATTGACACAAAAATTGGCGGAATAGGACCAGGGTGTGTAGCCCAGCCCGTATAATCCAATATTTGAAATTGTGTCTTGCTCAATTTGTTAGCGAGAGTGCTGTAATTTTGTGTATATGTTTCTGGTGGCAGTTTAGGTTATTTGTCGAAGAATGGACGGGATCGAAAAATGGGCGAGTTCGCACCAATGAGCTTGGCCCCGCCTATATAGGTAAAATTTTTAAATTGAGATATCTAGCATAATTTGTTAGCGAGATTGCTGTAATTTTGTGTATATTTATCTGGTGACAGGCTACGTGATTGGTAAACAAATTGGAGGGATTGGACTAATGGTAGTGACCCCGCCCACATGAGCCATGTTTTGAAATTGATATATCTTGAGAAATTTGTTAGAGAGATTGCTGAGTTTTTTGTATATGTATTTGGCGGCAGTCTGCGTTATTAGTCCAACAATGGACGGGATCAGAAATCTGAAATCTGGGGCAACGAAGTGGACCGGGTCCAGCTAGTTCTATAATAAAAGTACACCCAGCGAAAAACAAATCACATACGTGCCTAATCAGAGCACATTCGTTGATGATAATGAACCAAGCCACTATGTGACGAATTCAATGCCTTGAATAAAGCATCAAAAATTAACAACGCCTTGTTGCAAAATCAACACCAACTGGGGATATTTTAAAGCAAATGCTGGGGATGACTGAAGAACGTGCGTTGGTCGACTAAAGCACGTGCTGGGGACGACTACGTTCCGGGGAATAATTTCTATTCTATATCCACCCACTATAAAGGGTGGTTAAATTGTAAGGGCCGATGTTGAATGTGAACCACACCAAGTTTAGGTTTGGTTCACATTTTCAATTTCAGACTAACTCAATTTGAACCACGCAATCGAGCAACGCAAAGTTTTTTAAGCCTTTTACGAAAATGGGCGTTGAAATCAAAATACATTTGGTGCACTTCGTGATGTTTTTTGATCAGCATAATCGACCAAATGTGTCCACAATCGGGAGAATTGTGCGCAAATTTCAGCAAACCCGGTCTGTAGGAGATGTGAAAACACCTGTGCATGCTCGCCCAGTTCGTTTGGTGCGGCTTATGGGCTGGCGACGTCCTCGGGCCATAATTCTTCGAAATGAGGCCGGTCAGGCAGTTACTGTGAATGGTGTTCGCTATCGTAAGATGATAACGAACTTTTTGTGGCCCGAATTGGAAGATATGGATTTGGACAATATGTGGTTTCAACAGGACGGTGCCACTTGCCACACAGCTAACAAAACAATGGCTTTTTTGCGCAACAAATTCGATGGGCGTGTTATCTCACGTCGTGGCGATGTCAATTGGCCCCCAAGATCATGTGATTTGACACCGTTGGACTTCATTCATTGATGTTATTTTAAAGAAAAGGTATACGTCGATAAGCAACAATTCAAGAGCTAAAGGATGAGATAATTCGGCACATTAACGGCATAAAACCTCAATCATGCCTAAGCGTCATTGAAAATTTGGACCATCGAATGGAGGTGTGCCGCCGAGGTCGCGACGGCTATTTTGCATTCATGCAAGTTACGGGGATAAACAGTCCTCAACCGGTGTTGTTTTGGAACATCTTTTTCCCTCAGTGTAGTCATATTACAATTAGGCACTGGATGCACTTTTTCGCGTAGGTTTTTTCCGCATTTTTTCTCCTATTCAATATCCACAACTTTGCTTCAGACACAAAAGATATATTCCGTACGGTATACCGAGCTATAACCGTGTTAAAAGGTAGAAAAAGTGCAAAAAATTCACTTTTAGCAAAAAATGCGTATGGCCATTAAATTATTAATTGAACTTGATTAAACGAATGATGCAAAAGTTCTCCCACACAATCCCACACAAATGGACCATTTTGTATAAAAAGTTACCAGCTTATAACTTTAATACCAGTGCATACAAATACTTGAAATTTTGTACGGTGTAATGCTTTTATAGTATCTAGAGTCCAGAGAAAAGTGACCGTTCATGCTGCGCCCCTTTTGGTACCGCCCACACAGATGGACCATTTTGGACCATGGAACCATTTTGGACCAAAAGTAAACATCTTTTAACATTAATACCAGTACATACTTTAAAGTTATTAAATGCAATTTAAATTGATAATAACTTAATAATAAATTGATAATAATAAATAAATTTACGAATATTTTTTTTTTGGGCTCAAGGTGAGGGGTTTCATAAGTCGGTTAACCGACTGAACTTACTTAGTTGTTATTGGAATGATTCTGTCTATGTTGTGATTTCAATATTTCCCATAGTGACTAAAGGAAAATTATTGGCACTTTTTAGAAATATTGTTTTAAAAAAGAACAAGGCTGAACACCATCTTGAAATTTGTAGGGTCAGTTTCGGACAAATGGGGCTATATGACTATATTTTTCTCAGAATTTTAAGTTGGTGTCATTGATTTGCAGGATGCAAAATAAAGTTGCATATGCAACTGATGCATTTAAAAACTTTAAATTAACCATCATTAATATATTGATACCTCGATTCTAAAATGTGCTAAGTCGACGTAGCATGTTTTTAGGGAGATTGCCTTTTTAAGTTCTAAATATTCCAAATTATACTCGTATTCAGTCAAAGTTTGGTATTTATCCGTCAACCCAATCAAAAGTTAGTCACAAAACAGTACAGGTCATTCGATTTGCAATATAAAATAATTCCACATAAATTTAAAAAAAATCATCGAACTTTGATCTGCTCTCCTGATAAACTGCCTTTTTGCACTAAGCATTGTTTAGAATGGAGGTATCGATATGTACTTCACGACCTTACAAACAAGCCTTCATTTGTAAAATTCAGTGTACGCATTTGAATAATACTTAATATTTTCCAAAATTTTTCAGATTCCAGATGCTAATAACATCTGAAAACATTTTTTGGTTTTTTCCCGCCAACTAAAAGATGACTTTGGGAATGTAGACCAGATTTTTTTCGAAAAATGGAATGTATAAAAATTAACAGAGAGAATTCTCTTGAAACACTTAAAGACAATGCTAAATTTGAGGAAAATCGGTTCAGATTTATCTATAGCCCCCATATGTATGTTACACCCGATTTGACATCTAAGCGCTGTAGAAGCTGTATTTTACGACTGTATCAGTAAGAAATTTGGCAGAACGAAGTTTCTTATTACATTAAGGAACTCTGCCAAATTTGGAAAAAATAGGTTCAGATTAAGGTATAGCCCCCATATAAAGGGTTTTCCAACAAGAGGTGTTATTTTGGTATTCTAAGAAAAATGCAATTTTTTGAGATAAATGATTCAGAATAAAGAAGAAGGTATGCCGTTAATAATGAAAAAAAAATTCAGCCAAATGGCCGCTACGACCACGTTACAGAACCATATGCTTTTCATGCAATTTTCCATAACCAAATCGCAAAGTGGCTGCCTTATGTCCTCGATAGCCTCACGAATTCTATCTTGAATCGACGCTGGGCTGTTGGCGTAGACCTTATCTTCACGTGGCCCCAAGGGAAGAAATCGCAAGGTGTTAAATCACAAGGTGTTAAATCACAAGATCTCGGTGGCCAATTGTGATCACCTCTTCGAGAGATAACACGGTCCGGAAACGTTTCCCGTAACAGAGCAATGGTTTGGTTGCTTGTGTGGCACGTAGCGCCGTCTTGTTGAAATAAACGTTGTCCAGATCAATACCATCCAACTCCGACCATAAAAAATCATTAATCATCTCTCGATAGCGCAATCCATTCACCGTAACCTCATTTTCGAAAAAGTAAGGTCCAATGACCCCGCCGGACCATAAACCTCACCAAACAGTCACACGTTGAGGATGGAGAGGCTTCTCAACTCTTGGGTTTTCCGAGCCGCAGATGCGACAATTTTGCTTGTTGACGTAGCCACCGAGGTGGAAATGGGCCTCATCAGTCAAGATGATTTTTCGATGAAATTCCGGATCATTTTCATGCATTTCAAGGACCCAATCAGCAAAGACACAACGTTGTTGGTGATCGGCCGGCTTGAGTTCTTGTGTTAACTGAACTTTATAAGCCTGAAGACCCAAGTCTTTATGCAAGATACGGTGTAATGACGTTTGTGGAATGCCCAATTCCAAACAACGACGAGGAATGGACAAACCTGGGATTTCATCAAGACTTTGGGCTACAGCAGCAATATTCTCAGTTGTTGTTGAGCGACGTGCACGGGTTTTATTCTTCACATCACTAACTTGTCCCAACAGCTCGAATTTTTCCACCAATCTCTGTATTGCGGTCCGACAGGGTGCTTCACGACGACCCAAAAATGCTTTAGTTTTGCGAAGTGTGACTGCAAGATTTTCACCATTTTTGTAGTGAATTTTAATAATTTCAATGCGTTATTGAATCGTATTTTTAGTATTGGCGTAGTTTCTACTTGACAAATGTCAAAGAATAAAAGCTTCAAAAGTGACAGCTACCGAAATACCGGGTGATTCAAAATAACACCTCTTGTTGGAAAACCCTATATATATATATTAGGCCGGGTCGATTTGTGGGGAGGCAAAAAAAGTCGCCATTGCTCAGTGAAAATCGTATTCTAGGGATCAAAATAAGAAACTTTGCCGAAGGAACCATACCTCTAAAACGAATTCTGATGTCCCGGAATTTGGGTCGAACTTTTGGGTAGGGGAAAATTTTGAAAAATACCACTTTGACCCATTTAGAGTGCTCCAATCGAGTCCAAATGTATGACCGACCCCCACTAACTTTGGAGGCCCGACCCACCCATGCCAGTGGCACATCTCCTGGAACCCCCTGGGGGTTCCATACATTTGGACTCGATTGGAGCACTCTAAATGGGTCAAAGTGGGATATTTTCCGGGACATCAGAATTCGTTTTAGAGGTATGGTTCCTTCGGCAAAGTTTCTTATTTTGATCCCTAGAATACGATTTTCACTGAGCAATGGGCGATTTTTAAATCGACCCGCCCTAAGGAAAGTTTGGATGTTGTCCAAAGCCAATATTTAAAGGAAAGTTTGTCCCAAATTAACATTTCTTTAAGACAAACTGTAACAAAGTACAATTTCTACAAGAACAATTGTCGCAAGCCAAGAACAAGTAAAATTTGTTCTGTATCTGATTTTATCACAAGACAATTTATTCTTTTCTAAAAGTGGTCGCAACCTAACGTTTCTGCAGTAAAATTAGTTGCAATCCATATTTTATGCAGTACAAGACACTTTTTATAAGAAAAGTTGTCAGAAAAACATGTCAACTATTCTAAAGTAAATATCTCAACTATCTAAATAAAAGCCTATGGCCAACATTACTTTATTAACTAGATTTTTTTTATAAGAAATGTTGTCACAAATCTAATTTTCCATACGGGAATTTGTCACAATTTTCTCACAAAGTGAAACAAGTTGTCGCACATAAAATTTTCTATATGAAAAGACTTCAGCCACATTTTTTTGAATCTGGACATGATATGGCCTTATAGAATGGTAATTGTATCTATGAAAAGAAAGAAAAATATTACATCAGAAATAAATGCGATACAATTGATCACAAAATGTCTTCTGTGGCACCTTTTGATATTTTTGAAGGCAAGAGAAATATATTTTCATTAATTAGTTTTTCAGTGTGTCGTTAGCTTTGGAGTTTTGAATTCGTTAGAAATTATTACACATAGTTGCAAATGCTACTTTCCGAGGGACATATTCCAATGAATGAAATTCCATATCATTATTTATCCCAAAATATTTCGAAATGAATTCTTCAATAACAAAATACCAATTTAACCGGCACAGAAGCCATTTAAGGATATACGCAGAGCAGATGTTTAAATAGCAATCCCATTGAATACATTTCTTGAATTTACCACAAACCCAAAATTACTCTTCCACTTTAACGATAAATAGTCCATTTATGTGGTCACATTGTCCACAACATTCTGTTGCATTCCGAATACGACTACGGAAACATACCGTTTAGATACTTAATTTGTGGATGTCAAGAGCATTGATTTATTTTACAACTTAATGATGTTTCCTCCGTACAAGTGAAAAATCAATACCGACCACAACACCACAGCGCGTACTCCTCACTCACTCGATCGCTCTCATCTTCCTGGACAGTCGACAAACTCTGGTACTGGCGGACATATGTATGTACACGACTAGTACAGAGTACTACATGGCTACACGACGACACTGCGTACGACGTGTCCGTATGGATGACATTACAAATAAAGTCAAAAGTGAATTTTTCCAAGAAGGTGGCATTAAAAGTGACTGTCAATTGGGAAAACCTATCAGTCAGTCAGTTCGATTAAATAGCATAACACAATAGGTGGGGCTGAATGATAAGCGTGGTGAAACAAGAATAAACCAGCTGCGTGTAAATGCAGTTGGTTCCTGGAGACTCTACCTTGGATGGAATAATTACAGCCAGATTTAGAAGCAATGTACGAAATATTGCTTATGTACAGTGCTACGCCTCGACTGAAACGGCAGAAGTTGCACTGAAATAAGACTTCTATAGCAGCTTAACAAACATCTGTATTCCCTCACAAAAGAGCACGCAAAGTCACATGGGTGTCTCCGGACAAAATAATAGAAAATACCCGGAATAAAAGAAGTGGCAGACAGTTACAGCGACCAACATTTGTTAATTGGAACTCTACAACTAAAACCATAAAACTGAAAAAATACCGTGCAGAAGATATTTGGCGTACAGAAGCTCCACAATCCATCATCTCGAGCACGCTACACTAACGCTCTAAAGTCTAGGTTGAGCACCGTCACAATGGTAATTATACAGCCAACTGGTCATCCATCAAAAACTGTTTTATAGATTCCGCCAAAGACAATATAGGCTACAAAAACCCAGAGAGGAAGGCCGGGAATGGTTTGTTTGCAGTATGAGGCAAATAACTGGGCAAAAACAGCGTGCAGTCGCTAAATGTACAGCTGGACACACATTTCCCGGGAACTCACCAACAGAACCCGGGGATCAGAAAGACCAAGAAGAGAGCGAGTGGACTGCAAGCGTCGCTAGCTTGTTTACTGAGAAATCCAGAATAACCTGGGCTATAAACAGCTGTGATCACCTGGACCAGACGGCATCATTCCAGGAGAATATGTTGAAGTACATTATCCCCTGGCTGGAGAAAATGTATATAGGCTGTATCAGGCTTTCATACATCCCAAATCGATAGAGTGATACCAAAATGGTATTCATACACAACGCGGGAAGGAAATCGCACGCTAGACCAAAAGACTTCAGGCCAATTAGCTTATCCCCCTTCCTATTCGATTCTTTCATTACACAGTACAGCATTTGTCAGCTCATTGATTTGGGACTCAATTCTTGGAATTGGACGTGAAAGTAGCCCCAAAAAATAAGAACGTCTACATCATTCGTTTTGTCAAGTTGGCTCAATTAATAATTTAATGGCCATACGAATTTTATTTTGCTCAAGGTGGATTTTTAGCACTTTTTCTATATTTTTTCTGGACGTGAAAGTAGCCCCAAAAAATAAGAACTTCTGCATCATTCGTTTTGTCAAGTTGGCTCAATTAATAATTTAATGTCCATACGAATTTTATTTCGCTCAAGGTGGATTTTGAGCACTTTTTCTATATTTTTTTTCTCGGTATACCGTACCGCATTTTTTTATTTCTCTTTTGTGTCTGATGCAAAGTTGTAGATATTAAATAGGAGAAAAAAAATGCGGAACAAACCTACCCGAAAAAATGCATCCAGTGCCTTTGCAAAAATGTTCTGTTCTTTTGTATACGGATGTGTATTACGTATACGTATTTTTCAATATTTTACTGACAGATGTTTTATGATTTTGTGGGCATTTTTGCGATTTTAAAGCACTGGATAAACTTTTTTCGGGTAGGTTTGTTGTCTCGCATTCAATATCTACAACTTTGTTTCAGACACAAAACAGATATCCGTACGATATACCGAGAAAAAATATAGAAAAAGTGCAAAAATCCACCATGAACAACAAAAAATCGTATGGCCATTAAATTATTAATTGAGCCAACTTGACTAAATGAATGATGCAGAAGTTCATATTTTTGGGGCTACTTTCACGTCCAATTCTCAGAATTGAGTTTCAAAATCATGTGTTGTACTGTGTTAGAAAACTTTGATACAAAACTCCTGTCGGGGTACGAACATGCTTACAAGTCTACAGAATCTTACCTGCTCGACCTTGTGAGCACTATCGAATCGTCACTACATTTCAAGGGATTCACTAAGGCGGCATTTCTAGACATAGAAGGGGATTTTAATATCATACACTCAGATGCACTAATTGTGGAGGTGTCACATCTAAAGGTGAAATCTAGATTGATTGGACTAATTCAATGCCTGCTCAACAGATGACGCATAACAGCAAGTCTTGGGTTCACAGCAACAAGGAGGAATACTGTCTTCACTAATTTGGAACTTAGCGGTGAATGAAATCCTGCTATATATATAGAACGCTGTGGCTGCAAGGTCGTGGCATATGCGGACGACGTGGCGGTCGCAGTGAGTGGCAACTTCGAAAACGTCCTCAGAGACATCCTACAGGTGGCTCCGAACACGTTGGCTAGATGGGCCAGAATCAGCGGTTTGAGCGTTAACCCAAACAAGACAGAATCGGTTCCTTTTACTAGGATAAATAATGTCTTACATGTGAACCCTCCTCCTCGGGTTAGTGGAAAAGATTTCTAAGAATAATTCTAGATAGGAAACTGCAGTAGCAGTATTTCGTCCAATACTGTCATACGGCATTGCATTGTGGTGGGCGGCAACTGACAAACTAACCATCACCAACCCACTATCAAAGGTTTAAATTAGGGATGTAACGAAAGTGGCTTTAGCGAAAGCGAATGAGAATTTTGAAATATATTTCTTTCAATAACACGAATATAGCGCCACGTATCGGAATAAACTATAATTTTGTTGGTAGTTTTTTGGATGACATATCAAGAATTCATTTCGAGTTTTCGTGGTCTGTTCATAATAGTTTGACCCTTTAGTACCAACAAAATTAAGGACCTGAATTAATACTTTTCCTGGATATTCAAGGATTAAGGATGTTTTCTATATTTAGACCTCCTGCTACCACAAGGGCAAAAATATTTTATTCAACTCTTTTGAAGAGAAGTTGCAAAGATTTTCATTGGTATTAATAACTTTAAAACATGTGAAGCGATTAAGAAGACGTGACGATTTTAACAAAGGGAAGCGAAAGCGAATATTCCAATGTAGATTTTAGCGAATGCGTAACGAAGTTAAAAATGACGCGAATAATTCGCTTTCGCATATGCGAATGCGAATATTCGTTACATCCCTGGTTTAAATAACTGCCTGCCTATGCAAAAGCGGAATCTCAACAATCCCTACTCCATATACTGCCGATTAATATTGAGGCGAGAAAAGTGACAACCAGAGCGGCATTAAGATTAAACTGCCTATCACTGTGGAGGTACAAGAACTACGGTCAAAGTGTAGAACTACGTATCAAAGTGTAGTGCTAAGGTAACCGACCGAGTGGACTATATATCAACGGTGTACACCTTCGAGAGGAGCTACATCACTATGATACCAGCCCGAGATGAATGGGTTGGTAGAATAACTGGTAATATAAACCATCTCCCCTTCTGTACGAATGGTTCGCAGCTTGATAAAAAGGTTGGCTTCGGAGTATACTCTAAAAAACTTAGTCTGGATATAGCTCACAAACTAAAGGGTGTTTAAATTTTAAGAGCCGATGTTGATTTTGAATAAAACACAAATTATTTGGGAAATTATTGTAATTTCATTTTTTATGATAGTATTGGTATGGTTCAATTCTGTGTGGAGCAAAATATCGGCCAAATGGCGACGCGACCTCGGCGGCACACCTCCATCCGATGTTCCAAATTTTCGATATCGCTGAGGCATAATTGAGGTTCTATGCCGTTAATGTGCGGATTATTTCATCCTTTAGCTCTTGAATTGTTGCTGGCTTATCGACGTACACCTTTTTTTTCAAATAACCCCAAAGAAATAAGTCCAACGGTGTCAAATCACATGATCTTGACGGCCAATTGACATCGCCACGACGTGAGATAACACGGCCATTGCATTTGTTGCGCAAAAGAGTCACTGCTTCGATAGCTGTGTGGCAAGTGACACCGTCTTGTTGAAACCACATATTGTCCACATCCATATCTTCCAATTCGGGCCATAAAAAGTTCGTTATCATCTCACGATAGCGAACACCATTCACAGTAACTGCCTGACCGGCCTCATTTCGAAGAAGTATGGCCCGATGACGTCGCCAGCCCATAAGCCACACCAAACGAACTGGGCGAGCATGCACAGGTGTTTTCACATCTCCTACAGACCCGGTTTGCTGAAATTTGCGCACAATTATCCCGACACATTTGGTCGATTATGCTGATCAAAAAAAAACATCACGAAGTGCACGAAATGCAGAATTAAACTTGACGTTTAGGTGTGGTTAACATTAAAAATCGCCCTTACAATTTTACCACCCTTTACAAGATATCTGCATTGTCTTCCAAACCGAAATAATGGCAATATGGGATGTCACCAAGTAGTTGAGTGGCAACATTGTAACTATCACTGGCGTTGTCATTTACTCGGACATGCTGTCATGAATTCTCTGGAGGCCACATCCCTAAATTCACAAACAGCCCTCCACTGCCGCAGATCTCTTAAAGAGATGGCTGAGGAATCTAACATACACCTCATATTGGTGCCTTGGCATATATGTAGATATCCCGGGAAACTGCAAAACCTATGAACTTGCTAGGAAAGGGGCAACATTACAAATTCTCGAAGAATTTGCATATATTGGTGCGCCACTATCCACGTGAAAGCTTTGTCTTAGGCAAGGCGCAATCAGGCAGTCCAACGAAAGATGGACATAAATCGTCACCTGTAATGTAGCTAGACAAATCTGGCCAAGGTATGACCTGAGAAGGTCAAAATATCTCCTCGCACTAGAGAGAAAAAGATTGTATACGTTAGTATTAGTTCTGACGGGATACAAGATTGGGATGACTTCTGCATAAGCTGTAGAGATGAGGAAGAAGTGGAGAGCATTGAGCACTTGCTATGCGACGGTCCCGCTTTGACTAGTCGACGTCTGGACATACTGGGGTCGGCCATTCTGGGCAGTATAACAGATCTTTCCGGTACCGATATTCGTACTATCAATAACTTTGTATATCAAAAAGGTTGATTTCGATGAGGGGCATTTCATGGCGTGGTAACTCTAGGAACCTACATAAACTGGTCCATGTCAGCTGGTAAAACCCTAACCTAAACCAATATCCTATCTGACTGACAAGACCACCTTTTGAAAAAATTATTTCTTCCACACTGTTGTAGAATACTTTAAGAGTGTGACCTTATCTAGGGTATCTACCATATTGTCCATATATCATATAAATATATATCCTTTACATTATCTGGGTATGAATTTCGAGAGAACCCTTAATTATCACAGAACCCTCGTTCACATTTACGGTATTCTGCTATGAAAGTCACATACCTATCTACCCCAACAACTTGAGGAATGCCAAGATGTCAATAATGCATTGTGACACCACTTCATCAAGTGAACGTAAACGATAAATTACGCATAACCAACGGACCAGGCAACCACCGACATTAACCAACAGTCCATCCGCCCGTGTCTGTCCGTCCATCACCACTACCAGGACATCAGGATTACATCGCGTGGCGTAACTGAGTTTCTCCTCGTTTAAAGTACATAATGAGCCGAGTAAAGTTTTGAGAATTCCAGTAACGACACATACGGCTTAAGCGGTGGCGGTGACTGCCGCCCAAAAAAAAACCTTGCATCAGCAGTGACATGCAAACGACAGGAACCCACTAACAAAAACCGTTCCAAAAAAGATCTCGACATAAACAAGGGAACAACAAACAATGACGACCCGAAGAAGCCCCCAATGTGTGAAATGAAATGTAAAGAAGATTATGGACAACAATGACATTGGACGAGAGAGAGCGAGAGATTGCGGGCTAGAACAAATAATGATGCAGTTGATGACGACGACAATGAGGCGAATGAGGAACGCAATGGTGATGACGATGACTCTGATGATACTACTGATGGTGTTGTTGCTGCTCTTAGGGGAGTAGACACGTCCATCTGCATTACCATATATTGGCATAAATTCCAGATCAATACCACCAGCCCAGTACATACTGCTCCGGAGTCCGCCAAGTTTTACTGTTGTTGCGGATGGGGGAGCAACTGTAAAGGAGCAGCAGCCGAAGCAGATGAGGTAAACCTCAGCAGCATCCACACTCCAACTGGCAATGGTGACAATGATGTCGTTAAATGTTGCTTTACATTTGCTGTCGCACCTCTTTTGCGGTGACGTGAGGCATCATCTATGGCACAGCCGAACGGCCTGCCACCACGTTTATTGCCTTGCAAAGCAATTGCATGCGTTTGTGGCGAGTGTGTGTGTGATTGTGTTTGTTGTTTCTATAGCATCAATATCTAATGAGGCGAAATTACCTCCGCTAATGGACATCATGGTTTTCGCACCTACTTTACAAAATTCCACATACCCACCCAATCGATGCCACCAACACCTCCATCTGCAGGCAAAACTTCTCGGTCCAGTTAAGCCATTTCTTCTTAGGGCTACGGGTACTTGGAACGATGCCATTCTTGGCACAGTGGTTTCCAGCATAACAATGTTAGATTCTATTAAAGCGTGGCAAATTTTGAAATATATTATTCATAGGTCAGGGAATGTCGGAAAGAATAATATGATTGAATCTACCGTTTCTTAAACAATCAACCAATTGCAATGAATCATAGGAAGCTTGTAGGAGAGCCGACCCATTCCGATGCTCCGTAACTCCGTGCGAGTACGTGTGTCAAATTTCAAAAAACTATCACTGCCTACCTCAGTATGGTGTAGGGTACAACAATTAAAAAGGAGGTGCTGGTAGAGGTTCGGGATATATATATAACCACTGAAAAGCCCAAAGCAACAGAAGTTATGTTAGGTTAGGTAGGTAAAGAGTGGCAGCCTTTTTATCAGGATCACTTGGACTACTCGTATATGGTACATTGTGCTACCACAGAGGCGTACGAAAAAACAAACATCCAAGACCCGCCTCCCACCTTAAACCCAATTTGATTGTTTTAAAAAGCTCAAGAGTTGGCGGAAAGAGCGGATCACAGACACATAATGTATTCTATTGATTTTAACTTCTTTTCGTCTCCGCAATTTCTGTAGGAGCCATTTCACAAAGTCCTTATATTTCTCTGCGTACGCCCACTAAGTCAGTGATTCGCCATGACAGACATAATCTGTGAGACGTCCGCTCACGATAACGACAGCAGGGCATTGGTGCCTTCAGAGTTTAGGCAGGGCCATATCAGCCTGGAATGCATGCAGTTCTTGACTAGTGGTCATCTGTCATTTGTTGTCAGAAGGGTGCTATCTCTCAAGACGAGGTTGCAGGTCGCTGGAGGCTTACCCACACATTTCAGGTCCCCCGTGAGAATGTAAGGTAGTTCCTAGACATGCAAGTTCATCTGCTTTGCAGTTCTCTGGTATGTCCCTGTGGTCCGGCACCAATATCAGGTGAATATTGAACTATTCAGCCACTCGTTAAGACATCTACAATAGTCGAGAGCAGTTTTTGAATGCAGGAATATAGTTTCCAGGGAATTGATAGCAGTCTCACTATCAGAGATAATATTGATACCGACTTTAGTCAGAACATTAGTTCTCAGCAATTGTGTCACCTCTCCTAATAGCTAAAATTTCTGCCTGGTAAATACTACAGTGATCAGGCAGTCTTTTTGTAAGTGATAGCTCAAGTTCCTGAGAAAACACACCAAAGCCCACATGGTTGTTAAGTTTGGAATCGTATGTGTAGAAGTTAAGAAATCTACTAGAAGGTGGATTTCTGCAGAACTGTCCGCCAGACAACAATGCCGTATATCATCCATATCCATATACAACCAATAAACTACACATGGGTGCAGACTCCAGAGTTTTCCTATTACCCTTTTAAAGGTATATAGCTCTACCACAGCCTGTCTGCATGTTCAGAATGTTGTTTCTGAAAAGAACTAGCTTTATATTGGTCAGGTTCACAAGACCATGATCGACAGATGTATCCAAGAGTACTCGGAAACTTCCCTGTGACCATTATTGCCATGTCATATTCTCCAGAGAAAGCTAAATACTATTCATGGAAAGATTCCCTTCCCCTACTCACACAATCCATAAATGTCAGTTGACCTAGCTAGCCGAAGTGCGTTTTTTAATTAGAAGGATATTTGCCCATTAACTTATTTTGGTACATAATGCTTGTAACGAGCAATTTGAGATTGACGTGAGTCGTTTCACAGTTTCTTTCATATCCGCAATAATTTGCACCTTCATTTTAGGTCTTTTTGGAAGAGACCTGTTGTATGTCTTTTGATGAGACTAATTCAAAGTGTGCTCAATAAAAGACACATAACAACAAGTCTTCGGTTCACAACCCTAACAAGGTTTGTGAACCGGATCGCAGGATCGAGCAGCAAGGAATGTAATCCTGCTCGATCTAGAACGTTTCGGCTGCAAAGTCATGGCTTATGCGGATGACGTGGCAAACGCAGTAACTGGAAAGTTCCTCAGCGTCCTCTGAGACATCCTACAGGTGGTCCTGAACAATTTGGCTTAATGGGCCAGAAGCAGCGGTTTGGGAGTTAACCCAAACATGATTGAATTGGTTCTCTTTACCGGGAAGAATAAGGTTCCACATGTGGACAGAGCTGGTATTTTCTGAAAGCCCAAAATATCTAAGAATAATTCTAGATAGGAAATTATCATTCAGGCTATGTACTGGAACGTCTAAGGAGAGCCAACGTCGTATTATATTCCTGCAGGAAAGCTGTAGGTTCGTGGAGGGGCCTCTCTCCTAAAATCGTCCATTGCACTTATACTCGTAAAGTAGTAGTTCGTCTAATTCTATTGTAGGGCATTGTGGTGTAGCTGACGGCAACTAACAAACAATCCACTGCCAACCAATTATCAAAGTTTCAGAGAACTGCCTACCTATGCATAAGCAGAGCTTTAAGTATTACAGCTACTGAGTATCTACAAGTCCTACTCCATCTACTGGCCACTAAAATTGTGGCGAGAGCAGTTTGTCAGCAGAGCGACACTATGATTAAACTGTATATCAATGTGTAGGTAAAGGAACTGTGGCCACATGAGGATATCACAATGTATGTAGTGTTGTGGTAACGGACCGAGTGGACTATATACCAATGGTGTACACCTTCAAGAGGAACTTCACCACTAATATATCAGCCCGAGAGAATGGGTTGGCAGAATACCAGAAACCATATAAACTTTGACATAAGTGGTTCGAAGCTTGATGATAAGGTTGGCTTAGGAGTACACTGTAAGTTAGCCTGGATATAGCTCACAGACTACTAGATACATGCAGTGTCTATCAAGCCGAAATAATGGCTATATGGGAAGTCGCCATGTGGCTGAGTCGCAACATAGTTACAAACACTGGCGCTGTCATTCACTCGGACAGCCAGGCTGCCATCAATTCTCCGGAGGCCACATCCCTAAATTCAGAAACAGCGCTCGACTGCCGCAGATCTCTCAACGTGGGATCTGCGTGAGGCTGAGCAGTTTAGCGTACACCTCATATGGGCATAGGGATATCCCGGGGAACTGCAAAGCTGATGAACTTGCTAGGATGGGGACAACATTACAAATTTTCGAAGAATTTGCATATATTGCTGCGTCACAATCCACCTACCGCAGATCTCTCAACGGACGGCTATGCAGTTTATATATGTCTTTGATCACTCCTTTGGTGTTTTACTTTTGTTTTGTGATGTTTTGTGAGAGTATAATTAAAAGAATTTATGCTGGTCAAAATACCTATATTGGTAAGCCATAGATTTAATATTTACATATTTTTTGTGGAATTGCAACCACAGTATAGTTGAATCTGCCTTGCTCGACATTGCATGCGCCAAACATGGGAAGATGTATTTGCGGTATGAACAACGCACAAATTGAGCCCGCTCGAAATGCTCTTGGTAGCACAGATGGAACACTTGGCTACGAGTCTGACTCCTCATGTGCGCACCAGACCTACAGCAGAACACTTGTCCCAAAGAGACTTATCCAAAGAGACGGCGAAAAGTGGCCGCAACGGCCAATCCTAGAATGGCGGGCAGCAGCAAATTGAATGGAAAGCAAATCCGAGGTGTTATGCCTTTCTGCATGGAGGCAATGGCGAGGATGACGACGACGTTCACGTTGAGTGTGAGTGTTTTAACCTTTCACCCAGCATTTAATTTACGACATTGTGGTTGCAGATCTTAATTAGACGCCTGATAAACTTTTGCCAGCGTGTGCTAAAGTTTTGCCCACAATGTGAGCGAGGCCAACACAAGTTATGATGCTGCTGCTCCTCCTCCTCCGGCTGCTGTAGTTTTGCTTGTTTGTTTGTTTGCACCTTAGGATTGGGGCTTAGTGCCTTGTGCGGACGGCAAACAATCAAATCTGAAGATTGTTATTCGCTATTTGGGATGATGCTGCTGCTGCATTTTTTCGAGGTTATTTGAGTTGCCAATATTTTGGAGGTCTTAAATTTTCTTCAGACATTTTTGCAACATCTGATGCATCACCATCATCATCATCCACGTCAACATTACCATGGCCTCTTTTCCACGGTTGACTTTGGCTAAGGAATGCAGAAGTATTAAGGCGTTGTAGGCGCGTAGAAACATGCCAATTATGTGTGTTACTTTGGTCCTATCTCATTTTGTAGTTCTGCTCCTTTGAAGCCATGAGGATGCCTAACCCAGAGATGGAAACTGTGATTTCTTTGAGAATCATAGGGATACATGTGGTGAAATATAGGGTGATCCAAGTAGAGATACTTTTTTCAATAGCCTTTTTTTTACAGATCACGTGTGAGTCGTGTTATTTTTGTTAAGTATTGTTTGGCATTTCATCATGGAAAGACTTACGCCTGAACAACGTTTACAACGTTTTGAAAACAAATTGACAGATTAATTAGTGTAATGTTATAACGGGTGATCCAAGCAGAGATACTTTTTTCAATTACCTTTTTTTGACAGATCACGTGTGAGTCTTCTCATGCTGTCATGTTATTTTTGTTAAGTATTGTTTGGCATTTCATCATGGAAAGACTTACGCCTGAACAACGTTTACAACGTTTTGAAAACAAATTGACAGATTAATTAGTGTAACGTTATAACGGGTGATATAAGTAGAGATACTTTTTTCAATAGCCTTTTTTTGGCAGATCACGTGTGAGTCGTGTCATGCTGTCATGTTATTTTTGTTAAGTATTGTTTGGCATTTCATCATGGAAAGACTTACGCCTGAACAACGTTTACGCGTGTCATTCGCCAGTTACCAGTCGAAATGCTCGAATGAGTCATCGAAAATTGGACTCAACGGATAGACCATCTGAGACGTAGCCGCGGCCAACATTTGATAGACATAATCTTCAAAAAATAAATGCCAAAGAATGTTCTTTCAAATGATAACAAACATTCCCCATTCAATTTGAATTTTCTCTGTTTCTTTAAAAAAGTAGGGAACCTCGAAATTGATCACCTTATATAATGACGCGGTGAACTTTTTGCATATATTTCTTATGGAAAGGTTTAAATTGGGAAGAAGAACAATGAAGAATTTAAAAAAAAATAAAAGTGGACTTTATTAACTAATCAACCGGTTGCAGTAATCCGATCGCACACACTTAAAGAAATCAGACTATTAATACAATATTTATGAATAAAACATAAATTTCCGCATTAAAATAGCCCGATCCGACCGTCGGTTCGGGGTCGTCGTTTCGGGACAATCATACTCTGTTCTAGAAAACCTTCTTTGGATCTTGGAAACAGTCATCAGTTTTGGGATACCGTCTTTAGTTCTACAGTCGTATTCGACTCTGGGAAACCTTCTTCGATTCTAAGAAACAATTATCGGTTCTGGGTAACGGTATTTGGTTCGGGACGATCGTCTTCTGTTCTGGACCATCTTCTTCGTTTCAGGAAACCTTCTTCGGTTTTAGAAGGATCCGGTGCCATTGGTTCTCCAAATAACCGATTCTGGGCAATCGTCATCGCAAAGTGGGATGGATTTAAAAAAGGAAAATAATTCGGCCGTTTCTTAACCAGACAACTGAGTGCGACAAAACTTGGCATGCTTTTAGAAGAGGTATTAGGAAAATTAAGTTCTACATTGGTATAAAGGGATGCACACATCAACAAGGCCCACCGGGCCATTGTACTCGCTGAGGAAAGTGTGGATCTATGGACTTATCCAGACATTTAAAATACAAGTCTGTAACTAGTGCGTTAAACCCATACTCTTTTATGGCTGCGAAACCCGGGAACTATCCAAAAACAATTCCAGACGACTACAAATCTTAACCAGCCGATGTCTACGATGTATAATCCGTTGCTTCTGGCCAAACACCATGAGCTATTTCGAATGAGCTGTTTGAGCTAATTCGAACTACCAACCAGTCTAGTACTACATCCTGAGAAGAAAGTTTGGAAGCATAGGACATACGTTGAGATCCAACAACAAGATTGCAATGGCGGAACTGCAGTGAAAATGACTCTAGCTGCGGACGTCCGAAACAATGCATGAACTATCCGTTGCAGGGTATTCATGGAACGAGGCAATAAGAACAGATCCCAACAGAGTCCGATGGATGTCACTAATTGAGACCGCTTGCAACCGAGATGGAGAATAGCAGAACATCACATCAGAACTAGAATCACAAGATTTCATATCACAGATTTCGATTTTAATGAGAGGGTTTGAATTGTACCTTTTGGGGGTAAAAAGTATATATGTAGTATGTGGGATAAAAGTGGTACCATGGACAATATCATGTTACGCTACAGAACATTGATTTTTCGAAATTATTTTTTTTAGGTAAAAGGGCCCATATTTGTTCTCAGAACAAGAGACAAGAGGGCGATGAGTGTCATAATTGTAATTAATTTAAGATATTCTTAATTTTTGCATAAAAAGCGGCCGAATATGGTGTTCTCTACCAGATCCGAACATATAATATACTTTCTAAATTCTTCGTACTATTTGAGTTGAGAATGAAACAAAAAATATACGAATATTGTATGGTTAGTTTAGGTTGAGAAGAGGAGGCATATTGCTCCGCCTCATGTCCTTGGACGTACACATAAACACAGCATTCGGCCTGTTGTGAACTCTAATTATTTTACCAATTAGTCCTGAGAATTTATTTTAAGAACTCTGTATAATTGACATAGTCCTTAATTGTTTTCCAGTCTTCGCCCCTATGTTAGGTCAAGTCTGGTAATGAGCAATTTCCCAAGAAACGGAATCTATTGTTCTCGAACGCTGGCCACTGGCAAAGGAAAGGCTCCAACGTTTCGTTATCCTCCCCGCGTGTCCTACAGACGCTGTTATCTACAAATCCAATTTTATGCAGATGCGCTAGTAAGCCTTTGTGCTCTGTAAGGATACCCATGATCTTATTAGTCTCTATTTTGCTCAATTTCAACTTTTTGGTTTTTTCCTCGTTTGGGCCACCCCACAAGATTCTTGTTGTTTCCCCAATGGTTTCACTATAGCCTGATATGGGCCCATATTTTTAGTTCAGAACGCGAAGTTCCAAATGGTTTTGCATTCTCTAGGTTTGTTGTTTGCCAGTCCCTGGCTCGCAATTGCTCGAATATCACCAATTTAGAGGTGAACTATTAAATTGGAGACATTTCTTAATATATTCTGGGTTAAAGAAAAACATAACCTTCTCAAATTGCTATCTTATCTACAGATCAAATTTATGTTTAGGAAGAATCGATCATCTCAGCTCTGGCTTGAAGGATTTTCGTCTCTATAGACTATGGACATTTATATTATGATTTAGACCTTTTTTAAATTCTATAAACTTAAGGAGTGTGATAAAAATAGTCCAGAATAAGCTATGTGATCTACATTTGAAGCTACTCGAGATTTTGCATTTTGAAATCGAAGCAAAGAAGCGCATTAATGAATGAGTTAATGGCGCATTCGGCTTTAGCCGAATTTGAGCATCTTGGCCAATGTTCGGCTTCGGCCCAAAAACGCGTCTTCAGTCGAACTATACTCCGGTCCCTTTAACATTGGCTCCATGTAATATCTATTATTATACCCTCACTTTAGTGTGACGAGGGTATATATCACTACAGGCCAAAAGTGTAACACATCGAAGGAGTGACCTAACACCCAAGTACGTTCGGCGGAAATCAGTTTTGGGTCATTTTAAGTCATTTCAGCAATGTCTGTCCGTCCGTCTGTCTGTCTGCTTGAAAATGGTTCTCGAGTTATGCTAACATATTTGGTCTAACCTCTCTATTTGTACATATCGCGATAACTAGTGTCAATTCAAAGAAACCGCCTTTTAGGCTAAGAACTGTATTTATTATCTCATACATCCAAATCGTCAGCAAAACCTAGCGCTAAAGTGTAATTTATCCCATTTGTTATAAAAGGACAACAAAAAGGGGAAAAACGGGCTTTCTTAATTCCTAAAAAAATATGCACTTTGGATTCGATGTTGGATTCTGCTAGATACATTATCAATTTCCAGCTCTGATCCGTTTCAAAACTATTATCGGCGGCAATGGATGCTGCCACATTTTCAGTTGCCCCACAGATGGGAGATGGTGTTTTTGAGGCGTTGGTGACTGTGGTAATTTTTATGGTTTAATGTTCTTCCAAACACCGAAGAAAACAATCAGCAAAGCATCTCGGTGCTAAACAACAATTCTGCATTGCAGTTTGCAACGAACAGCCACCACTAAACTCACTCGTTACCACCTCAGACGCGTATTCCCATCTTCAAACTCATCATCTGTCTTATTGTGTATGTCCTACACCACCACTGCACTCCTTCTGTGTTGATTAGGTTCGGTTTTGTGATATTACTCGTTGGTTGGTTGGCCGGTGGAACAAAAGGTACATCCATATAGTCGCATAAGAACAAAAACCTCAAGCTCCGTTTCCAACTCCAACTCAGACTCCGACTCGGCTATGAATAAATTCTCACTTGAGATAAGAATCATGATATAGTGGCGTTGAATTGTTGGAGCTGTAAAATGTTGTTGTTGTTGTTGCTGTTACTGTCGCTGTCGTTTTGAGCAATGTTTCCTTGGAGTGAAGTTAATAAGCGCATGTTGATGTGGATTTTCATTTGCCTGGAATATTTATGATATTACAGGACGACTTCACTTTCCACACAACGCACATAGGAATACATATGTCCGAGAATGTGGACAATAGCCATTGGCCAGGTGAAGGTGTTGTGCTGCCAACACCAGCGAAAAACTGCACTTTTATGGGTTGATTTATTTCCCATTCTTAGCTGCTTCGAATGTGATAAGAAGAGGTTAATTCGCATGCCAGGCTTATTAGTGTAATGGAAATTCCTTCCAGACAATTGAGGAAATGTTTTTTTTGACAATATTGACTCTGACAATATTTGGTTTCTCAATGCGATTCTCAGAAAGTCAGCAACAAACAATTCAAGGACTCGTTTATTCAAAAATTTGCATATATCCCTGCGCCGCTGTACACATCCAAGATTTTACTTAGGCAATAGGCAGTCCAATGACAGATGGACCAAAATCGACACCTGCTGGATAGCTAGACAAATCTGGTCAAAATACGACCTAAGCAGGGAAAAATATCTCCTCGCACTAGAGAGGGAAAAGTCTATCAACGTTACTATCAGTTCTGACGGGACAGTACCTGAACCGCGAACTCGCCAGAAAGTTGGTAATTGAGTCTAATATCTTCTGCAGAAGCTGTGGATATGAGGAAGAAGTAGAGAGCACTGATCATCTACTTTGTCCCTGTACCGCATTCTGTAACCGTATTCTGTATATACTGAGGTCGGCGTTTCATGGAAGTTACACTGATTTGGCCGGTACCAATATTTGTATTATTGACAACTTTGAGTAGCCAAAACATGTTGGTTCGATGAAGGACTGCTGAGTGAAAGCACTGGGGACCTGATCTATGTGATATACTGACTTCGACTGCTACTCTAACCGATTGCAACAGAACGCCTATAGAAGACCATTTCATTATTTTCTTGATTTTTATTTGGCATTAAAATAAAAAATCAGCAACCAGTCATTGTCAACGAACTACGACTGTTACGTATGAACAAATTGTTTGTGTATCCGACCATTATGTGTACTAATATGGCGTGATCCATTTCGAGGTTCCTTACTTTTTTAAAGAAAAAAACACAGAAAATTCAAATTGAATGGTGAATTTTTTTATCATTTGAAAGAACATTCTTTGGCATTTATTTTTTGAAGATTACATATGTCTATCAACTTTGGCCCCGGCTACGTCTCAGATGGTCCATCCGTTGAGTCCAATTTTCGATGACTCGTTCGTAACTGGCGAATGACACGCGTAAACGTTGTTCAGGCGTAAGTCTTTCTATGATTAAATGCCAAACAATACTTAACAAAAATAACATGACAGCATGACACGACTCACACGTGATCTGTCAAAAAAAGGCTATTGAAAAAAGTATCTCTACTTGGATCACCCTATATATATATATATTGGGGTGCGACAGTATACGGCTTCTACGTAGTGCATCCTGGATAACGCTAAATAGTCTACAAATAGTCTACAGAGTAGTGTTATAGAGAACGCACTCTGTTCTGTTGTCTTCGGCGTTCTTAAACAACTGGCGGGTCCGGACCCGACTGTAATGACGCACGCTGGCATCAGGGCCGCATAAAACCAATTCGGCCCTGTATTATCGGGTCGGGTGCGTCACTGGATGCTGTCAAGAAGGAGGACAGCCCGACTCGGTTCAAGGCACATGCATGGATACTGGCTACACCATCGCATGCGGATTCCAACACTATAACTCTGAAGGTCTGCAATCCCCGTCTTGCAACTGGAGACTGTAAGGTCAGTCGATTGCATGAGGCGTATAGGTCTTGAAGGTAAATTATTTATCCTGACTTACGAGTCTCTCGCCAAGTCCAATGGCAAAATAGAGTTCCACCCTATTCTGATGCGGCGAGACAGAATCCTGAAAATGGACCGGCTTCTACAGATAAACCTCCACCTACAGCTGCATCTGCCGCCCTATTAGCCCGCATAATGTAAGATTAGGTTATAATCCAGGAATCATGGTTGAGAGTTGATATGGTTTGTGGGCTTAGGACGTCTGGATTTAAGCTGATTCAGTACAAACGGAATGAAACACTTGGATTGTGTATATTTGTCAAAATCAACCTTATTATTTATCTTCTTCTTTCTTTCAGAGCCAAGGCCACAGTAGCAGCCATGCCAGATAGTCAGGCTGCTATAAAGTCCCAGTGCCGTAGAATTTTACTCTCCCGGGGTTTGGGCTTCTTGTTTCCGAATTCCAAATACGAATGGCACCCGCACATGTAATTAACGAACTAACGTTTACTGTACGGGAGGGACGTGCTGGCGACGTCCTCAAAAAGCGTGGCGGTTGACAGCATCCAAGGCCTTGAATAGATCAAGGACGAATATAATCGGATCCCAAATGACGGGCAGCCAGGTAATGTCATTTACCAGACCGGGCGACATGATGTTGATGTCTGGCGAACTGCTGCAATCACACATAATCCGTGTGGGGTCTTCCTTATTCATTGTGTAAAACGTACAGCGATCTATTTGCTCAGCCAAAGCTAAGTCTCTCTGGTCATTAGCTAGGAGAGAATGCCAAAGCTCGTGATGGGCATTAAGGTCTAATAGGACCACGCGGTTATTGCCTTGTAGTAACGGACTGACTAGCTCATGTGCCAGTGGGAACCAGCAGCTACACTGATGGGTCCAGGCTAGGAGGAACGAAGAGTCTGGGGCGAACTTTACTTCGGCCTCCCAGGCCATAACACGGTATTGCAATGCGGAAGTTGAAACAATCACGAAGTGTGTGAACTGGCTCAGTAATACCACAAGGCTTTAATATGCCAACATCTTTACAAATAGGCAAATGGCGATCAAAGGAATAACATCGGAAAGGGTCAAATCCCGAACTGTGTTAGACTGTAAACAAAACGATAAATGATTACTCAGCCCATGCCTGGGTACCAGGACACAAGGGAATGATTGGAAATGAACCGGCATACAGCTTGGCTTCGAAGGGCAGAGAACTTCGAGTAATAAACTTAGAAAATTGGAAACCTTTCGAAGCCACGAAGGATGAGTTTAAGCACTTGGCAGTGATGGCTCACAAAACTGTGTGGAATAGTGCAACTGCAAAGATACCGCGGGGATCTAGATTAGTAAGATGATGAGTGTTCTAACGGGACACACAAGCTTACAAGCACATCTTCATCGCATAGGACTAGCTGAAAACTACGAGTGCAGGGCATGAAGGGAAAACATCGAAACGATGGAACATTTTCTGTGTCACTGCCCAGCTTTCACGCACGCAAAATCCCGATTTTTCGGATCCGACATATTGCAAGACCTGCCTCGTCTCAGAGGATATTACTGGAATATACTGAGAAAATTCATGTATAGTACCGATTTTATGTAACTCGGAGGTATAAAAATATCGTAAGTAAGGAGCGCACAACAGGCCGAACCACTGGCTTAAGTGTATGTCCATGGACATGAGACGTTTAAACGTCTCGTCTAATAAACCTAACGGACTAAATAACTCGGAGAACAGCTACCAATCGGCGGTAAATATACTTTATACAGCTCTATCTCGGCAGTCCCGGACTCCACTGCTACCTCCATACATTCCATGTATTGGTCTCAAGAGTCAAACTCAGGCGAGATATGGCTGTACTGTACAGAATGGTGTAACAGGATAGCAAGTCCCCTATCTTCACTTCTGATGCGATCCTAATGTAGCACATTGTAAACCCTGACAACTGCGCAAGCTGCATGTGTCGCTCAGCTTTGTTTCCAGGATCGCAGCAACCTCTATGTTTCTCCGATGCATGAAGTCTATAATCTCGTTGATTTTGCCACGTATTGCAATTGCAATTAAATTGCAAAAAGGATGCATTAGGTGAAACACCTGGGATGGGAGGCACATCCAAAAGACGAAAAAATGGATAGATATAAAGCACGTAGCACTGAGGCGGCAGCCTCTGGCCGAAGAATTGCTGATTCGGGTCAATTCGATACATAGAACCGGCTGCCGTGGGATTGTGTGTCACTCTTAACCTAATAGGTCGTATCGATTTGGACTTTTTTCTTCGATTTTTATGAATGTTGGACCCCAACACAAAGACAAATAGAATATAAGAAGACATTCCTTCAGGCCGAAACGTCAAAATCTATCAGTTACGAACGAATAGGAATGAACTGTCACACGCGAAAAAACAGTATTCCGCGAACATTGATTGAACATTTTTTGCACTTATCGATTAATATTAAATTTTTAATTGTGACAATTACAAAAAATTCGGGGAAAACGGTGTGAAAATCCGCGAAAAACCTCACTCGTTGGAATCAAATTCCTATTCGTTCGTAACTGACAATTACTCGCTACAGGAAGGAATGTCTTCTTATATTCTATTTGTCTTTGCCCCCACATGCCCTTTGATGTGTTTTACTTTAATTTGAACATTTGGCTTGGTAGGAGAGCAAGCTAAGGTCAGGAGAGCATCACTTCATACGCTTTAATTCTAGTGTCATTTGGAAGAAATGTCAGTCCGACGTGCATCGATGTGTGAATTAGGTATGGCCGTAACAAAACTATTTCAAATATGTACGTCAAAAAGAAGAATTCCCCTTAAATGTCTATTGTGTCATTTAATTATATTTTATTTTATTTCAAATTATGTTTTGAAGATGTTAATGAGAATAGCATATCAAAGAGTTTATGATCCACACTTACATCGCTACATCAAATATCCTATATCGTACGTATATATGTAAATACTCTCTTATAAAGTTGCAAATTAAAAACTCCGATAATTACGCGTTTTTCAGAAATCTAGAAGCATTCGTGAGCATTTTAAAATGTTCACTCGGTACCGGTTGCTTGGAAATGCCAAGGGCTTTCTGTCATGCCGGCTGGGTAAATGGTATCCTCGGCACCTTCGCCATTGGTAGCATTATGGTTTATGCCGTACATTTGTTGGTAAGATAGATTGGTTGGTTGATGTGTTGCTTCTGATGCTACTATAGAGCTTACATAATCCGTTTGTAGATTCAAGGGATGTATGAAATATGCTGCCGACACAAAGATGCCACATTAACATTTCCGGCCTGCACACATTAACATTTGCCTGAGAAGATTATCTGTGGGAGCTAAGTAAGTTTGATTGTTCTGTAAAATGCAGAACCGCTCACAATTCTTATTTTCCTCATACATACCTCAAATTTTACTTAATTTTATTGTTCTTCCAGTTTCATGGTGGACTTCTTCATGTGGCTACATCATTTTGGCGTCTGTTGCGTCTATATCCTATTCATAGCAGATAATATCAAGCAGATAGTGGATTATTACTTCGCCGTGTATGATTTCCACATGCACGTCTTGGCCCTGACGGGGCCTCTAATACTAATCTTTATGATCAGAGATCTCAAACATTTGATTCCCTTCAATATCGCCGCCAATGTTTTGCTGTTTGTGGCATTTGTCTCGATTCTGCTATATATAGTCGATGATTTACCGCCTCTTGGGGAGCGCAAAATGTTTAATAAAATCCATAATTATCCCTTATTTTTCGGAGCCGTCCTATTTGCTATGGAATCGGTGGGAGTGGTAAGCTTGAACTATCTTTATTGTACAATTTTGTTTCTTTTAATTTCTCTCCTCCCTTCCGCCCCCAGATAATCGCCATTGAACATGACATGGCTAATCCCAAGGATTATTTGGGCCTTACCGGTATCTTGACTTTGGGCTCATTTGTGGCCTTGTGCTTATATGCCGGCTTTGGATTTATTGGTTATTGGCGTTTTGATTGTCAGGTTCGTGGCAGTATTACCTTAAATTTGGATCCCCATCTTGTGTGTGTATCTCAGTGTGCTAATAATATTTCACATTTTCAAGATGTTAATTAAAATTCCATTCTCTCAGAATATCTCAACTAATTAAGACAATGTTTGCTGCCGCCATTTTCTTTTCGTATGCCTTACAAGGATATGTCACTGTAGATGTGATGTGGCATCATTATATCAGTCATATGTTTGATCAAGAAGATCAGAGAATTATGGAGTATAATGTTCGGTGTTCAATAGCTTTAGCTACGGGTGAGTTAGAAAAATGCTCTGAATTATACTGCACTATCATTTCATCCCTAAGATCATGTTGACCCCAACTAATTCTGAAAATGTGAACTTCGATAATCCATTATTATTGGATCTTTTGAATATCGACTAGTGACCACTTGCCATGCCACAAGATCTAGCGACACGCAGTGAAACTGAAGGTCATACAAAATGACTTTTACAGAAGCTGCGGAAACGATTAGGAGGATGCATTAATAGAACTCATTCTGTGTCTTTTCCCGCATTCTTTAGACGGCAGTCTACCCTAAGCCATAATTTCTTTGGGGAGTTCGCAAACTTGGATGGTGTTAAAATCCGACAAAAATTGTATTTCTAATGTAATCAAATTGTTTCAAAGGAAG
Source organism: Eudasyphora cyanicolor (assembly GCA_963930755.1). NCBI lineage: Eukaryota > Metazoa > Arthropoda > Insecta > Diptera > Muscidae > Eudasyphora > Eudasyphora cyanicolor. The sequence goes on from OZ005735.1 coordinate 160,608,547, forward strand.
AGTCTAGGAAACATATATTCTGGCTTACTTCCCTGTGGTAGCACAATGGACTGCATAGTCTAAGTGAGTCTGACATACTGGCTGCCTGGACCTTTTAATCTGAACCTAAAACCTATTTAAACCCTAAAAGTATGAATTTTAGCCAAAATATACGGGTGTGGCTCTAGCCATTTTGAATTGAGGGTGGTATCATATTTATACCTCTTTGCCTCGCTGTGTCCATTTAATGGTCTAAAACATACAATTTCGAAATATTACTTAAATTGGACGAGCCTACGTCTACATTTCACACCTTCGAAATACTGCGTTTCGAATGCTACCCTCTCACCAAATTTCGATTCCTGCTTTAGCTCGTTGGATTTCATATTTATCGGTTTTTGTCTCACTAACCTCCATAAAAGTAGACATTTCAGGTTAAACTAATTTATTGTATATCTATCAACATAAAGCCCCTGTGGGATAGTTTGATTAAATGATTCCTCATATTTTTTAAATCGCTTGGCTGCGTTAATTCTTTACAGTTATAATTGCTGTCATATCTCCTGACATTTCAATATTTTTACCGCTGGTTGGTTCCTTTTGTTTGACTATATTGGCTTTCTTTTTTCCTGCATTGATGGATTTATGTGTCAAATACAAAGAGGGATACGGCCGGTATAATTTTATTCTCATTCGTGATATATTCCTGGTGATATTTGGTATGCTGGGCTGTGTCATGGGCACATGGGTGGCTTCGACAAATATCCGAGCAAGCTATGCCCAACCGAATGAACCCAATCAAAGTCTTCTCTACTATTCTAATCTATTGTAAACTATTGTAGACTCTCTTATATTTTCAATAAAAAGAATTTATTCTGAACAAACATAAAGTGGTACTGGAGTCACCTGCACAACGTCATTGTCAATTGCTTAGCCCAAATAATATTTGAACACCGAGCGGTAGACACAGTAAATACTCGTAAATATTGCCTCTGATACTACCTACAGTCTTCGGGCTAACTAATTAGAAGATGGCTCAATTAAGCTAACAAGATATACCGATTACGAGTGTCGCAGCAACTGGCAGTTCCACCAATAAAAATGAGTCCGGACGTTGCAAAAGGTTTTGCAATAAAATCAAATGGAATTTATGTGACAAAACTGCTGGCGAAGCCATACCTGAACCTCGCCAAGGAGCCACTTGTGTTTTCTTTTACCGGGTGTACTTGTAAAATAGTGCGAAATACTTCTTGTTCGTTAAGATAAAGTACTAAATTAATTGAAATGGTTTTTGGTGTTTGGCGAATTGTTTATTTTTCCATTCCGAGTTCCGTGTGTTTGCTATCTTTAAACGAAAATAGAAATTATGTTTTGTGTCTAGGATGACTAGTTACCCTACATACTCAAAGGCAATGTACCAAGCACAGTGGGACACTTTCGAAAAAAAGACATACATCTGCCTTTTCATAACCTGTCCACAGATTGACGTTCCAGATTTTCGTAGGCCAAATATAGTGGACAAAGACGGACAATTTATAATTTTTGGGATTTCTAAATATTTTTGAGAATTGCTTAATTATATGGCATATTTGTTATTATTTGTATTTTTAAGCACTTCTCTGCCATGAATTGTGGATTCGAATGCACAGCTCTCGGCTGGAACCAGCTGGGAAGTCGCTGAAGAGGTATACCGACGTGTGGAGTAGAGAAGTGCAAAAAAATGAAAGTCCCAAAAGAAAAAGCTAAATTAATACCAAAAAAATTAAATAACTCGCCAAAAAGAAGATGAAATAAGTCCCAGATATTGGGATTAAAAAGCTGTTAACTTTTGGCGTAAAATAGTCTATTTGTACGTGATATACCAAAACGGGGCGAGCCAATGACGCGTGGAAATAATTTACCGGACTGTGGGTCCTATAGAAGCATTACTCTGCGCAACATTTCAGGTTTTTATATGTACTGGTATTAAAGAAATAAGCAGATAAATGTTTGTAGAAAATGGTCCCTTTGCGTTGGAGGTCCAAAAGGGGTGGCGGCACATCGCCCATTTTTCTCAAGGTGATAAACTATTACTATGTGAGTAATTACTGATAATTCGGATAAGTAGTATAGAAGTTATTAAAGAATCAGTATTTCACTTAATTTTAACGCTTTCTGAGGGAGGTACTAGAAGGATTGGACCGATGTGGCCAAACTTCAAAATTAGCCTGAGATAGAAAAAAATATAATCACCTACCAAATTTGAAGTCCGTTACTCCTTTCGGGAGTTATCGTGCGCTCCAGCCAGACATAGACTGACGGTAATTGTTTAAATTACTTAAAATGTCCTAAAACGGATTTCCGCCCAACATACTTAGGGACTTAGACCACACAGTGGAAACAGCTGTACGTGAGTTAGTACACCACATAGAACAGTCCTTCAGTGAAGAAATGTACACACATGACGTTTGTGTAGACATTGAAGGCGCTTTTAACAACGTTCAGACCGATACAATTATCCAATCCTTAGACGAGTTTCAGGTTGACCGGGCTCTGATAAACTAGACGAGTTTCAGGTTGACCGGGCTCTGATAAACTGGATCAACAATATGCTAAAGAATAGGTGGATTATTTGTGGGTCATATGACGTAAAAATCAGAGACAAGGTAAATCGTGGTATACCTCAGGGGGGCATTTTATCGCCTCTCCTATGGGTTACGACGATACACAGTCTCCTTAAAACCCTCACCAATGAAGGACATAAAGCAGTCTGTTATGCAGACGACGTTATAATATTTCTTAGAGGCATATATCCAAACCTACTATGCAGAAGAGCTGAGGAGGCACATAAGATAGCATATAACTGGTCACAACCAAGGAGTTTAAATGTTAACCCAGACAAAACAGAAATATGTCTACTTACAAGGAAAACGAAGATCCAACCTTTTACCTTGCCTCGATTCCTGGATAAGAATATTGCCATATCTAAAAAGGTAAAATACTTGGGAGTACTCTTGCATCAGAAACTGATTTGGAAAGATCATATTGAAGAGTTACCAAGGCCCACAGATGTTGGTCGTTGTGCAGAAGAGCTATATGTTCAAAATGGGGACTACGTCGAAATATGACACACTGGCTTTACATGAGCGCGATTAGACCAATAATAACCTACGCCTCTGTAGTGTTGGGGACATCAATGGACAAGAAGTACAACGTAATACCTTTGCAAAAAGTGCAACGTATGTGCTGTCTAGGCATAAGCGGGACAATTAGAACCGCACCAACAAGAACGTTGGAGACTATACTGCACGAACAACCAATATAAATCCGTATAAAGTATGAGGCAGCCCTCAGCAAGACGTCTACAAGTGATGGGTGAATGAATATATCGAGACCACAAGTCGTACCATCAGAAGATATTACAATCACTGTTCGGTCACATGCAAACAACGGAAATCTCCGACCGCATTCCTGGAGTGCGGCTTACAGCTACCTGTGATTTGTCGTGCCAGACAGACGCTCCTAGGAATACGGAACACTAGCTCATGTGCCAGTGGGAACCAGCTGCTACACTGATGGGTCCAGGCTAGGAGGAAGGACGGGTATGGGACTTTTTATTGATGAACCAGAAGTCGAACTTTACTTCCGCCTCCCAGACCATAACACATTATTTCAAGCAAAATTTCGAGCAATCACAGAGTGTGTTAACTGTCTCAGTAATACCACAAAGCCTAAATATGCCAACATCTTCAACAGTTTTAGACCCTTATTCATAAAAATTTAATGAAGGTTTGAAGAACGCTTTAACACTTCTAAAGCGTTCCTCAAACCTTCTTTAACTTTTTATGAACAAGGCCCTTCGACTGTAAAAGAACGATAAATAATTACTCAATCTATGGTCAACTGCGTATTTTCTGGGTACCGGGACACAACGGGGTGATTGGAAATGGCTTCAAAGGGCAGAGAACTTCGAATAATAAACTTAGAAAATTGGAAACCTTTCGAAGCCCCGAAGGATGAGTTGAAGCACTGGGCAGTGATGGCTCACAAAACTGTGTGGAATAGAGCAACTGCAAAGATACTGTGGGGTGACCCAAATGAGAAGAAAACAAGTAGTTTTCTGAAACTAAACAAGATCGAAATTAGTAAGATGATGAGCGTTCTAACGCGACACTCAAGCTTACAGGCACATCTTCATCGCATAGGACTAGCAGAAAACGACGAGTGCAGGGCATATAGGGAAAGCATCGAAACGATGGAACATTTTCTGTCACTGCCCAGCTTTCACACACGCAAGATCCCGATATTTCGGTTCCGACATATTGCCAGACTTGACTCATCTCAGAGGATATGACTGGAAAATACTGAGAAAATTCGTGTTTAGTACGGATTTTCTGTAACCCGTGGGGAATAAAAATAAAAATCATAAATAAGGAGCGCACGAAAGGCCGAACCACCGGCTTAAGTGTATGTCCATGGACATGAGACGTTTAAACGTCTCCTCTATTCAACCTAACCCAACCTAGACCACTCCTTCCATGTTACACTTTTGACCCGTAGCAAAAAATATAAAAAATATATACCCGCATCCCTGTAAGGTGAGGGGATAAAAAGTAATTTCCAAGGTTTTCCCATTTCTCCTGTCGGGAAACGAACATGCTTATAATAAGGGAAAGTCTACAGAACCAGCCCTGAACGAACTTGTGGGCAATATCGAATCGTCTCTACATTTTAAGGCATTCACCATGGTGGCATTTCTTGATATATAAGTGGCTTTTAACAACATTCACTCACATCCAAAAGTGAACTCTAGCTTAATTATACTAATTCAAAGCCGGCTCAACATAACACGCATAACAGCAAGTCTTGCGTCCACAAACTCTAACAATGTTTGTAAACAGAGAGACTCTACAAGGACAAGTACGGTCTCCACTAATTTGGAACCTAGCGATGAATGAAATCCTGCTAAATCTAGAACGTTGTGGCTGCAAGGTCCTGGTATATGCGGACGAAGTGGTAATCGCAGTGAGTGGCAAATTCGAAAACGCCCGCAGAGACATCCTACAGGTGGCTCTGCACAAGTTGGATAGATGGGCTAGAAGCAGCGGTTTGGGCGTTAACACAAACAAGAGAGAATTGGTTCTCTTTACTAGGATGAATAATGTCCCACATGTGGATAGGAAACTGTTATTCAGACATAACGTACTGGAACGTGTAAGGAAGGCAAACGTCGTCTTATATTCCTGCAGGACGGCTGTATGGTCGTCCATTGGATATATATAACAGTAGTTCGCCCAATACTGTTATAGGGCATTGTGTTATGGTGGACGGCAACTGACAAACTAACCATCACCAACCTTCTATAAAAGGTTCAGAGAACTGCTTGCCTGTGGATAAGCGGAGCCTTAAGGACTACAGCGACTGAGTCTCTGCAAGCCCTACTCCATATAATGCCGATTAATATTGTGGCGAGAGAAGTTGCAACCAGATCGGCACTGAGATTAAACTGCCTATCAATGTGGAGGTACAAAAACCATGGTCACATGAGGAGTGAACTATATACCAACTGTTTACCTGTTCCAGAGGAACTACATTACTATGATACCATCCTGAAATGAATGGGTTGGCAGAATACCAGGTTACAGAAACCATCTCCATATCTATACGGATGGTTTGAGCTTGATGAAAAGGTTGGCTTCGGAGTTGACTGTAAAGAAATCCGACTTAATATATAGCTCACTGACTACCAGATACCTGCAGTGTCTATCAAGCCGAACTAGTGACAATATGGGAAGTCGCCAAGTGGCTGAGTCGCAACATAGTAACCAACACTGGCGTTGTCATTTACTCGGACAACCAGGCTGCCATCAATTCTCTGGAGGTCACATCCCTAAATTCACAAACAGCCCTCGACTGCCGCAGATCTCGATGTAACGATATGTCTGAGCAGTTTAATGTACACCTCATATGGGCATAGCGATATTCCGGGGAACTGCTAATCCGATGAACTTGCTAGGAAACGGACGACATTATCAATTCTCGAAGAATTTGCATATATCGGTGCGCCACTATCCACGTGCAAACATTGGCTTAGGCAATCTGGCAGTCCAATGAAAGATGGACAGAAATCGGCACCTGTAGGGTAGCTAGACAAATCTGGCCAAGGTATGACCTGAGAAGGTCAAAATATCGTTAGTATCAGTTCTGACGGGACATTGCCTGATCGGCGAACCCGCCAAAAGATTGGGTATTGACTCCAATGACTTCTGCAGAGATGAGTAAGAAGTGGAGAGTATTGAGCACTTGCTATGCGACTGTCCCGCATTGAGTAAACGACGACTGGACATACGGCCGACCCCACCTTTCTAGGCAGTCTAACAGATATTTCCGGTACCGATATTCGTACTATCGATTTTTTTTATTTATTAGTTTGAAAATTTCATAATATATATAATACTAAAATATGCATATGCGTATATACAATAAATATGTATGTATATTAATATTTGCTTTTAGAATATTGTTTACTGCATTTCGTATTAGGTGAGCAAAAAAACAAAAAAAATAATAATATATTATGTAGAATATAATCAGTAATCAAGAAGAATTTCAATATTATGCAAAATATACTCTTTCACAGTTCCAGCATATTCAATCCGTTGCCAAGTAGATTCGAGCCTGCATCTTGCGATTCTAAGATTTGATGAGTTTCTGGTGTTACAAATATTCTGATTTACCGATAAGTTGATAAATCTAGATCCAATGTTATGCACTGATTTATATACGTACAATAATAGTTGTTTCATATATAATCCATAAATAGGCATTATAGTTTTACAATAATCTTTATATAAACCTATCGTATTATGTCAATAATAGAAGGTAAAATCACTTGCCCAACAACAAAACTCGGATACAACCCTGTGCCGTATTTTCGTACAATAACCTGTCAAAATGGGCAGCCGACTCGAACAGCTGACCAACAATTGGTTGTCAAATAATTTTTTTGTTTGAAATTTAATTTTATTTTAAAAAGATAATTTTTTCTAATATTTCAAACTTACGTGGAATTAAACTATAATATAAATCTTGTGACTTCACTTTTATTCAGTATAATAAGTTTTCGCTTGTATAGGGATACACAAACAATGTAAGTTTGTTCTTTAAGAAACTATAAACTTAATATAATTTCCTCATTTTAATCTCGGAAGGGCAGACGTTTGGAATCTATTGCTGGTTATATGATAAAGTGTCAATATCAGACATAGGTATAGTATTGAGTGGAATTGATTGAGTGCATATACATAAAATACTGCCCGATCGAACATTCCAACGATTTTACTTTTTTGGAATAAATTTTTTAAAAGGATTGTCTTTTCTGAGCTTGTTCCTACCAATGGGTGGCGAGAGGCATAAGCTGATTTTGGCCAAACGTGTCACACATATCATTCATAACAGTGAAAAGGCAAACCAGGAAAAATAAAGCTGGGAATGCATAAAGTGGAAAAGTACCGACCAGGCAATGAAGCCGACCAACATTATCGGCGGCGGCGGCGCATGTAAAAATAACGATCGGCGGCGGCGGCTGATCGGCTGAGCCGATCAAATTTCAATAATCGGCTGAGTCGATAAAGTCCCAACAAACGATGGGGCACGAATGTAATTCTTATGTGAAGATGGCGCTTTAAGATATTTCCAATTAGATGAAAAAACTTAAAATTAACCCCAAAGTTTAAGAAAAGTTATGTACATTTTGTAGTTATGTCGAAAATCGGTTCAATAAATCTCTACTTATTAGTCTTTGTTGTGAAAGAGAATTTATTGTGAATGACATAGTGCCTGTTGTGTTCTCTTTAGAACGACGTAGACTTTGTAAAAATTGGTTCGGCCGCTCAAGAGCTTTTGTAATTTCTGTAAAAACCAAAAACGCATTTTCAATAAATTTTTAGATTTTTTTAAAATATAAATGATAGCAAGATCCATTTATAAACTTTTCATAAATTTTTACGCAAAACAAACTTCTTTACAAATTCTGACCCTATTGTTTTACTTAGTAGTCACTTTCTTAATTTTCATGGTTGCAAAAAATAAATCTTTTTGACTCACTTAGTCCAGATTTACACAAGTATATTTTTTCAGCAGGTTATCCGCTAATTCTCTTTTAAACTTGCCTCTGCGTTTAGACAAGTAATTTTATTATGGATATTCCTGTGTGAATTGTTGTTGTTCAAAGTGCGAGTGAAAAACACAAAACGTTCAGCCCGATAAGCCCGAGTACGGGAGAGTTTTTTCCCCTCTTGCCGACTGCCTCTCTCTTCTACAAAACGCCGATAATCTGCTGAACATTCAGCCAGTGTTAATCGGGACTGAATAAAGTTCGGCGGCTGAGTTTCAGCCGATGTGAGCCGCTAAAATCGGCGGCGGCGCCGGCTGGAAAAAAATGGCCGGCTGCGGCGCTCCTCCGATTTGCGCCGCGTCGGCTTCATAGCCTGGTACCGACCTCTCGCGCAATGGAGTTTATTAAAAATATGATGAACGAATAATGTAAAATGAATTAAGCATTGTTTTGTTACATTAAATAACAACGTTTGTCGTTGATACAAATAATAAGAAGAATATAATAAGAATTGTTCATCATTTATCCAGTTTTATCAAAATGGGTGTTCTCTTCAGGTGATCCGTCTAGTTTACCATTTGATCTACAAATAAAATCGTTAACTTTGAGACGATTTCCATCCATATGCGTTCCAAGAACGTCCAATGCATTTTGAAAAATTTGCTGTTCGATGTGGATTTTGGGCTGACGTCGTCATCAGTTCATATTTCTTTGAAAGCGACGTTCACCACACATTATCCTTAACGGCGAGCGCCGTCGATGCTTACCAACTTCTTTTGAGCTGAATTGGATGATACGAACACCAACATGTGGTTTTAACAAGAAGGCACTACGGCCACACAACTCATGGTCACCTTACGAGGAGGTGATGTGAATTTTCTAAGTGGCAGGTCTTTGAGAATAATCTACAAACCACAGCAGCCATCAAAGTAAACACAACCCTTGATATCGGTAAAATTCAGCTTGTTTCATGCGCCAGTCATGGAAAATTGGAAAAAGCCGTTGCGGACATTTCTAAGAAATATTCCATCAATAGGCCTGTTAAACGAAATTAATGAAGACACACATACACACTTTGCTTATTTACATTTAACTATAGAAAATGTTAAATAAAATGTATATTTTTAATTTGTTTAAATTTTATTTGTACACTACATTTTTTAAAACGCTCACAACAACAGTAAATTGTAAACAAACAATCAAACGTCATCTATGAGTTTGACAGTTTATTGAGCTCTTAAAAAATGGCGAGAAAATCAGCTGTTCGCTACCTTGTTCAGTATACCTTGCTTCTTCTTTCAACTGTCGATTTTCATTTTTTTATAACGTCCAGCTGTTTTTTGTTGTCTTTCATCACTTTAATCACATCATCGTACTGTTCCGATAAAAAGTTATCGATTTTTGAATTGTTGTCAGCTGACTTAATTGACATCTGATAAACTTCAATTCTTCTTTTATTGACATGTCGTCTCCTTCACACAAATGACATATATATTCAACACTTTCATTCTCTAACAGGTGGTCGTATTGATTCTTGTCTAACTTCGTGCATTGAGCATGGAATTTCGCATGCGATATTCTTTTCCTTTTCTTTTATTTCGAGTTTGCACTGTCCACATTTTATTGTTTTTTTTTAACACTTCTGGACTTGTCATGGGCATATTTTAATAAAATTCGAAACTTCAGAATTTTCTAATGCTTATAACAGTTATTTCAAATGTTTATACTTGTTTATTATATTTAAATTTATTTTTTACAGGAGTCGGTACGGAGCTACTTCACAGTTGCACTTGCTTCAGCCAGGGTTGCCAACACTTTGATTAATTTGTATATCAAACAGGTTGGTTTCGATGGGGGCATTTTAGCCCGTGGTAACACTAGGGACCTAAACTGGTCTATGTGAGCTGGTAAAAAAAGTCTGCCACTCTAACCTAAACCTACTATTATGCACTTGCAAGATTTCATCAAAATCTAAATTCATAAAAAAATCCTTAAGGAAGGTACACACGATTTGCAGATCGGACAACATTGCCAGAAAAATGGCGGAAAAATGCAAGCCCGTGAATTTACAACCGTGTGAACATACAATTTTTGTTTTACAACGTTAGCAGAAAAGTCATTGCCAGATCATTTGTATATTGTTACATGTGCGAAGTTTATGCATGTGACAACTGCGCCATTGCCGGAAAACATTTTATTTGCAACACTGTCTATAACGTATTTTTTTGGCAATCCTGCATATAAATATTTACAAAATATATTGTAAATATATTAAATTGTAATGTTTTCTTGCAATCGTCTGAACTGTCAATTCACCTTTGCCCAAAAATCTGTCACTGTCCGTATATTTGCAGCACTTTAACAGGGTTGATAGCGTTTCCCGATCTGGCAATCGTCTATACTCAGCTTTAGGAATTTCCCGCTAGAAAATCAACTTTAATAACATTTTGCAACATTTCTCAGTAAGATTTCGGTTGATTCGGATGCTGGTGAATCATCTGGCCAACAGTTTATATGTTCTGATAGATTACCGCTCTTTAGCAATCGAAATATTGTACAAATAATTCCATTGCAAATAGGAATGCTACTTTTAATTTACTTTGCGTCACTGTACATAGGTATATCGAAAATCTTCAAATATACGTACTCGTATGTATAATCGCGCAATTACTTTTCTTGACGTTTTTTGCTCATTGTCGTCGAAACATTATTGGGCAGAGAGTCGGAGAGAGAGCGATACTGCACTTGTAAGTGGATTAAACACTTTCAGAGGTGATCTTATCTTGATCGATATGTTTGCAGTGCAGTAAACGAAGCGGACAAATATTGTCTGTCGGATCTCTGTCCGGTCTACACACAGATACAATGTTGGTTTTTTTCTCGTGTGATCGGTCTATCTTAATATCTCTGCACTAAATGCGCTCGAAAAAGGAAAAAGTGTTTATTTGCTCTTTGCAGTCATTTCAAACGGTTTGTTTGCGTACATGTGTTTGTGTGAAAGTGAATGTACGAGTGTGTATGCAGATAATACATGCATCTATTGCTGAATGTAATGGTATGTTTGGCCAATTATCAGGTGCAGTTGTTGATTGCGTATTTCTTGGGTTCAATTTTAAACCACAGATTTATACTGTTTGACTTTATTTATTTTTTTAGATTCTTGTTTTTTCAGGGTCAACACAAAACTGCTAGGGGATTATTTTTAAAAATAGCTTATCTAATATTTTACCAAAATATATATCTTCAAATCAATATTTGATCATTAATGTTATCACTGAAAGGGTTTATGGCGACTTCATTATTACTTCAGTGCAGGTATAGTACTCGTACTCTATGTAGGTGTCGAATGGATTCTATTTGAAGTGCCCTATCTGCTCAAATATATTCATACGTACAAGTGTGGGTACAAATTGTGACTATATACATAAAAGTATCACAAAGTGTAATATAAATAATAGTTTTAGTAAATAAACTATACATACGATAAACGATAACTACATTGCTGCATTTCTGTAGGATTTTCGTTAGAGTGGGCACAAATTGTACATGTACGGTTAAAATTGCTGAAACTCGGTTTAGATTAAGATATATCCCTCATATAAAGTATCTTATTAAAAATCATTGTTTTGCCATATTATTGGTTTATTCAAAAGAATAATAATGGGAATTATTTCTGGAATAGGTTTCGATCGATATTCGCCTTAAGGGTATGAATTGTTAATAGATTGTTCATATATCATCGATTAGCTTTAACCCGGTGCGCTTCGCAGCCCCATCATTTATTTATTTTCTTTTTAGGGTACTGTAGAATAGTTATACCTCTTTCTTTCAAAAACAAATGACTATTCCATATGGGGAAAATTATCTTGGTTATTTTCCTGCCATCAAGGTACAATATTTACCCCTTTTCCCTTCTGTGCGTCTAAACGTCAAAAACTATTTTTTGGACCATATTTTACCTTTTTCCCCTAGTTTATGTTCCAATAGCTACCACCCTGATACAATATAAAACAATGTTTGCCCCACCGTGTTTTTAAAAGTTTTAATTAAAAAAAAGGTAAAATTAATGCTTAGTTTAAGTTGATAGACTTACAATTGCCATTGGATCATATTTAATCATTTTCGCTTTATTCATTCAACCCAATGTGTCATAATTTACCATTTTTGTACCATTTCACTGTACAACATTTAATCGTTTTTGCCCCAACAGTGCCACTAAAAGTGTGCATTTAGGGAAATCATAGTTTACATATATTCCAAGAGCCATATTCGCAACCTTAGGCCATATTTTACCCTTTATGTCCCCATCTGTTACACGTTTAACTTTTTACCTTTCCATGCCTTATTTAACTTTTTTCCCATGGTTTACATAGAAGCATCGCACTCTGGTTATGAATCACTGCACTACTTAACTTAATTCAATATTTTATTATTTCACTGTTCTTCTAAAGTGTGAGATTCTGGGACTATATATAACACTTTTTCCCCACTTACTTATGGGTGATTACACGTAAACTGACCCCATCACATATAAAAAAATAAATCAGATTTTTGCAAAAAAATACCATAACGGACATCACGAACAAATGAATTTTAGAAATTCATGAAGAGTTGATGAAATTTAGGAGTTGTTTTTTTCCTAGCAATGAGTTTTCTATAGGTTATTATAAAATTGTTGGATGTACTAGTTTTACTGTTGAACTGACATGAAATTAAAATTAAAATTCGTAACTTTTGGAAATATTCAGTGCCCGCAAACGGTTTTGTATCTTGGAGTTTTTTGTTTGTCACACCCGATGCCGAAAATATACAAAAAGTTAAATTTAATACATTTTATGAAAATATGCATATAAGTGAGGTCAAGGTTATATAGTATAAAGTGAATCAAAATGCTTCAGTATCATTGCAATATTTACGGTAGAATTTGCATTCTAATATTTGTCACACCCGTTACGCAAAGACCGTAAATAATTTGTATTCGATTTAACAATATTGTATATTTAATAATTTTATGTCAAGTATGAAATTAAATAATAGAAAACAGAAATTTCGGCATAAATTGAAAAAATAAATATATGGTATAGGTGGAAAACTAAAAAAATCAAGAATAACCGACCTAAACATTATTTTGAGAAGATTTCTGCTTATAATATTCTAGCAGGACACACAGCGTATTCTAATTCAGAAACTAATTTTTTGTAGAAAATTAAAAAATAGCTCTATGTGATAAAGAAAGTCGACAATATGAATATGATTTAGTGAATAAAAAGACTTCGATTTTGTTTTCGCAGAAAAAAACTAGTTTAATAGATGCATGTTGGCTAATAAATCCTGGACAATATTTCGATCTACTTATTACTCCTCCAGATTGAGACTATGTTACACCCGTTACATTGTGTTGTATTTTACATATTAAAATATTTACTACAAATGGAATAATAATTAAAATTATTTGGAATGAAGTCTACAATATACACTATACTCTAGAAATACCAAAAAAAATTTGTTCTTGGCAGTACATAGAAAAATTTTACAGTATGCAATAAAGAAAGCGGCTGATCAAGATTTTACCAAAACCTAAGGTCACACCCGATACGGTAATATATCAACCATATTTTGTTTATAAAAAATATTATTTAATTTCCTTGCATGTCAGTAGGTAACACTTATGAATATCTACATAAACCACCCATTGTGAGTTGTCGTTATAAATTATATAGATCAAAATCAGGAAAATACTCAGTAACAATGTCACACCCGTTCCGTTGGAATCACCCTTATACATTTACCATTCTGTCACACTTTACCGCATTTTAAATTTTTTTACCCCACTGTACCATATTTAACACTTCTTGCTTTACTGTAACACATTAAACCTTTTTTCTGTACTCAACCCTATTTAACAACTTTTAGCCACTATGCACCATATTATTAAACTTTAACTAAAATCACAACATGTGAAAAAAGGACTTCTTATCTCATATTTATGTTCCAGATGTTGCCCTCTCTCCCTAGATCCATGATTATGCCCATATTTAGCACCTTTTGTATTACAGTACCATATTTAACCATTTTTGTCCTATTGTAGCATTTTTAACCAATTTTTCCCCACTGTACCATATTTAACCCTTTTTGACCCACTGTACAATAGTCAACCATTTTTGTCACATTGTACCATATTTAATCTTTTTTGTCCCTCTTTACCATAGTTAACACATTTTTGTCCCACTATTTCCGAGGTAACGCTTTTTGGCCCACTGTACCATATTTAACCCATTTTGTCTCACTTTACCATTTCCAACTATATTTCTCCCCTGTACTATGGTTAATCCTTTTTTGTCCCATTGTGCAATATTAAATCCTTTGTCTTCCTGTACCATATTTAATCCTATTTGCTACACAGTATCACATTTAACACCACTGTTCCATATGTGATCCTTTTTGCCGCGCTGTATCTTATTTAATCCTTTTAGCCCCACGTTAATTAATTTTTGCCCCGCTGTACCATATTTAATCCATTTTGTCCTACTTTACCATATTACTATTTTTGCCCCACCGCACCATACATAATCGTTTTTGCCCCACTGTGCCATATTTAACCCTTTTTGTCGCACTGTATCATATTTAACACTTTTTGTTTTATTGTACCATATTTAAAAATGTTCATCACTACACCATACTTAACCCCGTTTTGACCCACTGTACCATAGCTAACCATTTTTTGTCACACTGTACCATATTTAATCTTTTTGCCTCACTGTATCATAGTTAAGAAATTTTTGCCCCACTCTACCGTATCTAACCCTTATTGTCTCACTGTACCATATTTAAAATTTGTCCCCAACTCTACCATACTTAACCCTTAACCCTTAACTGTACCATAATCACATTTTATCCACTGTACCATTTTTGCCACTATACTTTATTTAATGTTTTTTACCCACTGTGCTCTTCAATAGTTTATGTTCCAATTTTGCCAGATTGATTAATTTTCGCCCCAATGCACCATAATTAACCCGTTTTGCCCCACTGTGCCTCTTAATGTTAGAATTTCCAAAAATCACATCCGATCTCTAGTTTATGTTACAAAATCTACCCTAGAACCATGGGACCATATTTAACATTTTTAAACCACTTGGCCCCACTGTGCCCCGAAAAGTACGATTACAAAAAAAAAACTGACTACCCCGATCCGTTATCCTAACGACATCCCACGCTTCAGTTTTCACCATTCTAATTCTAGGCGTTAAAGTTGGCGGTGGTACCATATTTATCGCTTTCTGTCCCCTAAAATTTTCCAAAAAAATCGCTCCTTTTTCTAGTTTACGTCCTAAGAGCTACTCTCACAGCAAATTTCACGATTCTAGCTCTTACCATTTGGATTTGGCCGTTGTACCACAGTTATCCCTTTTTACCCCACTGTGCGCGCAAATGTTCGGATTTAAACAAAATCCAGTCAATTTCTGGGTCTACCTTATAAGGGCTACACACAAAATTTCACGATTCTAGCTCATCAGTCAGTCAGCCAGTCACGCAACAATTTTATATATACATATAGATGGATCACCCTGTGTATGTTCACTGCGATTTGGCATATAAGCGGTATAGCTACCGTGTTTTCCATTCGATTATTATGAAATTTGACAGTAAAGTTTATTGTTAAAGAACGAATATGTCGTCTCATGGGGATGAAACTTGCACCAAGTTTAGTCCTATTGGATAGTAGTTATAAGACAAAATTTCAACGAGATCGGTTAAGAACGGTGGAGGGTGTTGAATTTTTAAATTTTGCCCAAACTGGCCTTGTTCCCATCCATATAAATAATTAGCTATTGTACTAAAAAACATTTTCCTAAAAATAAAAAAAATTCTTAAAATTTTTTTTGCGAAATAAAAACATGTTTTGTCGTATATTTTTAATTTTTTAGCTTAAAAGAAAGATACTTAATTACTTTTAAGATGTTTGTGGTCTATTTGTGGGATGGAACTTATTTATATATACATAAATAAAAACAAGTAAGAAAGTTTTAGTCGGGTAAATCGACTAAGGTGTACCCTCACTTTGTAAGTAATAAAATATTGAATATTACACGAATTATTCTGTCAATTTGTGTGGACGGTACCAGAAGGGGTTTAACAAATACACCTATATTTCGCAGAACAGTAGATACATTGCACTGTGCCGAATTATAAGCGTTTATGTGGACTGGTATATTCACGTTATGAGCTATTAAATTGTGGTATGATTTTACCATTTTGTGTGGGAGGTACAAAAAGGCGCGTGGTGATAAAGCCCATTTTTTATTGGGCTATAGGCCTTATAACAGCCTTACACTGTACAAAATTTCAAGTATTTTTATACACTGGTATTAATGTTATAAGCTGTTAACTTTTAGTGCAAAATGGTGCATTTGTATGGGAGTTACCAAAAGGGGCGTGGCCACTTCGCCCATTTTGCTCGAGTTGATAGCGACTTATAAACTAAAACTATGCGTGGAATTTCACATGATTCGAATAAGTACATATAATAGCAGTTATTAAAGAATCAATATTTCACAACATTTTAACCATTTGTGGGGGAGGTACCAGAAGGAGTGGACCAATATGGCCCATCTTCGAACATAGCCGGAGATAGAAAAATAATATTACCACATACCAAATTTTAAGTCAATCGGTTACTCCTTTCGACAGTTATCGTGCGCACCAACCAGCAGACAGACGGGCGGACATTGCTCATTCGACTCAAAATTACCCAAAACGGATTTCCGCCGAACATACTTGGGGTCGTAGGTCACTCCTTCGATGTGTTACACTTTTTTCCGTAGCAAATGATATATAGCTTCGTCACACTAAAGTGAGGGTATAATAAACATCAAAAAATATATATGTTCAACTATATGATGATGTTGAATATATGTAAAACCATACTTTAGTATAACTCAAAAATCATTTATCGTAATTGGTTCATAAAAGCCTTAAACAATACTAAATTAAGTAGCCTTCTTATATATTTTTTTTCATCCCATCAGCGGTTTCAAAGATATCTTACAAGATATTGCGAAAAAATCTAATTTTTGGAGTAAATATTTTTTAATTAAAACCTCTTAAAAGCATCGAAAAATCCACAATTACTTATAACTTATTTTTATCATAATTATTATCATCGAAGAAAATCGATAAATAAATTAAAAAGTTGTATCTAATTAAGTAAAATAAAACAAGAATACAACAAAACATAACACATAAAATATATTCCAGTCAGAAACAGTAAACAAAACAAAGTGTGCTTTTCTGCCCATTGGGCTGTTAAGCAAAAAGTGCAATAACTCTAAAAAGTCAAAAAATGGCTCTCTAAATTTTGACTGGGATACCGTCAACAATCCACAATATTAGTAGAAACAAATTTTGCGCCCTATCTAGCCCTACAATTAACTATATGTCTATCTACTTATATATATTCGAAATAGGCAAATTTGGTGCACTTGGAAAAACTATTTTTTTACATAACTAATCACCTTTTTGCTCTAAGCAATGCTCTCTGACAGACCAACTTATTTTTTAAAGGAAAGAAAACGCCATTAGAATAATTTTTGTATGAATTGGTCAATTTGCGTTTTGGGCAGTGTTGCTAGAGGAATTTTACCGAAAATCGTCAAAATATAGTTTCGAAATCGAAAACACAAGAGTCTACCAGTTATGTACAGCTTTTAGTTTTTTCGGACGAAGAACCTGTTTCAGTAACAGATACATATCTAATTCGCAGTTCCTCAAAATGAGCTTAAAATAATTCAGTGAACCTATCTCACGTTCTTGAACCGCAATAATAATCAGATTTAGCGGAAATATATTTAAAATCCTGGAATCCCGAAATTTTTCGATGTATCAGGATTTTCGGGGTTTCAGGATAAATCAGGATTTTTCGTTCTTAATCAGGGACGTATACAGAGGGACGTATATTATGTTTAAATTTTTATGTATGCCTATGTTTAAAACATAGGCATAAACTGTTTACAATTTCAAAATCACTCAAAAAAAAAACACGAAAAATATTTGGAAGGCCGTTAAAAAAAACAATACAAAAGAGAGTTTACGATAAAATCACAAAAATATGACAATTATGCGTTTCTAGATGTTTTTATGAGGTTTTTATTTAAAAATTATTAAAATTTTCTCAAAAAATTAGATTTTTTGCAATACTTTGTAAGATATCGTCGAAACCGCCGAACGGATGGAAAATTGTATTGTGCGAAGTTGAAGGCTACTTAATTCTGAAGTTTTTGAAGCTTACCTGAACTATGGCGATATACGAGTATTACAAACTATTGCCAAAAAATGTGATTTTTTGATAAAATATTAATATTTTTAAAATAAAACTCCCATAAAACAATCTAAAAATGAACAAATGCCTGTTCGGTCATGAATTAAACGAGCCCATTCCGAAATCGATGCATAATTTAAAAAGTTATAGCTAATTTAGTAGGGTTTTAACTTTAAAACTTTCTTATCGATGTAAAATTTACAAAAACAAACTTTAAAAGCTAAGATTGGAGACGTCTAGAATCAAATCTATGCATTATAGCAGAAACCCAAGAAAAAATGTAGTTTTTGTCGACCGGTGTAATTATTGGTTGGCTTTAAATTTATGATAACCAGATATGGCGAAAATTAAGATAAAACCAGTAAGGAAAGGCTAAAGTCCAGGCGGTGCCGACTATATAATACCCTACACCACTCTCGTAATATTGAATAACTCTGATATATAAATTTTGTAATTCATGTATAAATTGTTTACATAAATTTACTTTTGGAATTTTATACTTAAAAAACAGTGTGGTGTAGGGTGTAAAAACGATTGGATCTAAAGAGCCAAATCGGATGAAACATATATATGGAAGCTATAGCTAAATCTTAACCGATTTTCTTCAAATTCGGTGGTGTTGGTTCACGGATCAAGAAACTCTACCATTCTAAATTTCAAAACGATTGGATGTAAAATACAGCTTTTATAGGACTAAAGGGCCAAATCGGACGAAACATATATATGGGAGCTATAGCTAAATCTTAACCGATTTTCTTCAAATTCGGCAGTGTTGGTTCATGGATCAAGAAACTCTACCACTCTAAATTTCAAAATGATTGGATGTAAAATACAGCTTCTGCAGGACTAAAGGGCCAAATCGGACGAAACATGTATATGGGAGCTATAGCTAAATCTTAACCGATTTTCTTCAAATTCGTCAAATTCGGTAGTGTTGGTTCACGGATCAATAAACTTTACCATTCTAAATTTCAAAACGATTGGATGTAAAATACAGCTTCTATAGAACTAAAGGGCCAAATCGGACGAAACATATATATGGGAGCTATAGCTAAATCTTAACCTATTTTCTTCAAATTCGGTAGTGTTGGTTCATGGATCAAGAAACTCTACCATTCTAAATTTCAAAATGATTGGGTGTAAAATACAGCTTCTTCAGGACTAAAGAGCAAAATCGGACGAAACATATATATGGAAACTATAACTAAATCTTAACCGATTTTCTTCAAATTCGGCAATGTTGGTTCATGGATCAAGAAACTCTACCATTCTAAATTTCAAAACGATTGGATGTAAAATACAGCTTTTATAGGACTAAATAGCCAAATCGGACGAAAAATATATATGGGAGCTATAGCTAAATCTTAACCGATTTTCTTCAAATTCGGTAGTGTTGGTTCATGGATCAAGAAACTCTACCATTCTAAATTTCAAAATGATTGGATGTAAAATACAGCTTCTACAGGACTAAAGAGCAAAATCGGACGAAACATATATATGGGAGCTATATCTAAATCTGAACCGATTTCAACCAATTCAATAGCGATCTTAACAGAAGCGAAATACTCTAAACTGCAAAATTTCAGAACGATCGGAGTGAAATTGCGACCTGCAGTCGACGAACAACTTTACATGGACAGACGGACGGACGGACGGACAGACATCGTTAAATCGACTCAGCTAGTGATTCTGAGTCGATCGGTATACTTTAAGGTGGGTCTAGCTGTGTTATTTTCAGGTGTTACAAACATCTGCCGTGAAACAAACTTATAATACCCTGTACCACAGTGTGGTGTAGGGTGTAATAAAATTCGAATAATAAACTAAGGAACTTAACTTCCATTACCTACACAATAAACGCAATTTTTTAATTGTTTATCTTTGTTATGGAAAAAAAGGTTGCCCCCCCCCCCCCCCCCCCCCCCCGAACCAAAATCCTGGATACGTCTCTGTTCTTAATAATGTGATATTTTGAATGGAATACATACATTTTAGTTCAGTTTAAGTTTAATTTTAATTAATTTAAATAAGAATAAGAACAGCTAAATCATAGAGTTTTTATAAATTTGAAGAAATATAATGCAATGTTCTTCGGTTTGTGGGACCCACACTCGATTTGTGTTTTTGTTTTAGGTTTTTAGGTTTAGGTAAGGGTGGCAGCCGTATTTTGTTTTACAACTGCACATAGACCAGTTTAGGACCCTAGTGTTACCACGGGCTGTAATTCCCCTCATTGAAACCAACCTGTTTGATATACAAATTTATCGATAGTACGAATATCGGTACTGGAAAGATCTGTTAGGGTGTCTAGAAAGGCCGACCCCAGTATGTCCAGTGGTCGTTTACTCAGAGCGGGCAGTCGCATAGCAAGTGCTCAATGCTCTCCACTTGTTCCTCATCACCAAAGCTTCGGCAGAAGTCATTGGAGTCAACACCCAATCTTTTGGCGTGTTCGACGATCAAGCAGTGTCCCGTCAGAACTGATACTAATGTAGACAATCTTTGCCTCTCTAGTGCGAGGAGATATTTTGAACTTCTCATCTTGGCCAAGGTATGCTTCCTACCTTGGCCAGATTTATCTAGCTACCCTACAGGTGCCGATTTGTGTCCATGTTTCGTTGGACTGCCTGATTGCCTCTTGCCTAAGCCAAAGCTTGCACGTGGATAGTGGCGCACCAATTTACATATATTCCTCGAGAATTTGTAATGTCGTCCCTTTCCTAGCAAGTTCATCGGCTTTGCAGTTCCCCGGGGTATCCCAATGCCCAGGTACCCATATGAGGTGTATATTAAACTGCTCAACCATCTCGTTAAGAGATCTGCGGCAGTCGAGGGCTGTTTGTGAATTTAGGGATGTTGCCTCCAGAGAATTGATGACAGCCTGGCTGTCCGAGTAAATGACAACGCCAATGTTGCGACTCAGCCACTTGGCGACTTCCCATATTTCCATTATTTCGGCTTTATAGACACTGCAGGTATCTGGTAGTCTGTGAGATATATCCAAACAAAGTTCTTCACAGTGTACTCCGAAGCCAACCTTTTCATCAAGCTTCGAACCATCCATGTAAAAGTGGAGATGGTTTCTATTACCTGATATTCTGCCAACCCATTCATCTCTGGCGGGAATCATAGTGATGTAATTTCTCTCGAAGGTGTACACTAGACCGGGTCACAGAAAAAAGTTATCAAATGCGAGGCGGATTATTAACGATAAACTCGAGACAATTGCAAAAACATTTTTTTAACTTTCCGTGCCCGCGAAATCGCCCAAAATCGTTTTTTATCGTATCGGGTCACCAAAAAAAGGTTATCAAATGCGAGGCGGAATATGAAAGCTTGTCTCGAGACAAACGCAAAAACATTTTTTATCATTTTTTTCCGAACCCCCGGAATCGCTCCAAAATCATATTTTTATCGTAACTTTTTTGTTTGTTGCTCCATTGTCACATGCGATAGATATCGCCGATGCACAATGCCATTTTCTAATGACGACTTAACATTTTTGTTTTTGAATAAAAGTGCATGGAGGTCAACCTGGTTTAGTGTACACAGCTCGGTCGGTTACCATAGCACTACACTTTGATATCCTCATGTGAACGTAGTTCTTGTACCTCCACATTGATAGGCAGTTGAATGTTATTGTCGCTTTGGTTGCAACTTCTTTCGCCACAATATTAATCGGCTGTATATGGAGTAGAGCTTGTAGAGACTCGGTCGCTGTAGTCCTTAAGGCTCCGCTTATGCTCAGGCAGGCTGTTCTCTGAACCTGTGTTAGTAGGTTGGTGATGGTTAGTTTGTCAGTTGCCGTCCACCATACCACAATGCCGTATAAAAGTATTGGACAAACTACTGCTATATTTATTTTAGGAGAGAGGCCCCACCGCGACCCTACAGCCTTTTTACAGGAATATAAGGCGACGTTGGCCTTCCTTACACGTTCCAATACGTTAAGACTAAATAACAGTTTTCTATCTTGAATTGTTCCTAAAAACTTTGCACTTTCAGAAAAGACTAGATCTGTTCCATTTATCCGAGGTGGAGGGTCCACATGTGGGACATTATTCATCCTAGTAAAGAGAACCAATTCTGTCTTGTTTGGGTTTACGCCCAAACCGCTGCTTCTGGCCCATCGAGCCAATTTGTTCAGAGCCGCCAGTAGGATGTCTCTGAGGACGTTTACGAATTTGCCACTCACTGCGATTGCCACGTCATCCACATAAGCCACTATCTTGCAGCCACAACGTTCTAGATCGAGCAGGATTTCATTCACCGCTAGGTTACAAATTAGTGGAGACAGTACGCATTAGAAACCACAAGTACCAACCGATTAGTCTTAATTTCGACATTATGTATTTAATTTTACCAGGAAATATCTCAGAGTTAATGGTGTCCATTATTTTGTAGAAATCACATAACCAATTGAACTAAAATTTGGTTATTTTCGTTTTGACTTAGTCCCATACAAAGGCCCTATCCGATTTGACCAATTGACTATATACCAATTTTGCTGAAAAAATGAAAACATGTGATTAATTTTAACAGAAACTATTCGTTGGAGTAATGATCTCCTAGGTCCGAGTTTTGACATAGTCCTTACATTACTTAAAATGTGCACTCCAATTTCCTCTACCGTTTTGACAACAACAAAATTCCAGAGTCCTTTCCTGTTATGAATCTACTGACTGACTTATTTGCCTTTTTCTAACATTTATAATTTTAAAAAGATAATTGGGTGTTTGAATTGCTCCCAAAAGGAAGGAATTATAAAAAAATCTTAATATAGGAAACATTTGTTAAGTTTTCCTTACTTTTTTATATCATATAAAATCGTCATTTTGGAGTAAAAATCGCCATGACCTAAAAATCGTCAAAATACCGATAAATCGTCATTTCTGGCAACACTGTGGGTGGGGTTTGGCAAATACCACCATTTTAAAATGAACTGTAGGTATTAGAAACACATAAGAATAAGTATTGGTATTAGGTATAATTATAATTAGCTATTCAATGTTGGTACGATTGGGCCCCTATTTATGCGGGAGGTACCAACAGATGTGTGGCCATTACGTCCAGTTCCCACTGAAGTTCTATAAGAAACAACACAGATGTAAAATACGACTTCTGTAGAGCTTAGGTGCCAATTCGGAGGTAAATATACATATATGGGTCATAAACCCAAAAGTTCGACCCGGAATTTGGGTCGAACTTTTGGGTAGGGGCAAATTTTGAAAAATCCCACTTTGACCCATTTAGAGTGCTCCAATCGAGTCCAAATGTATGACCGTCCCCCACTAACTTTGGAGGCCCGACCCACCCATGCCAGTGGCACACCCCCTGGAACCCCCTGGGGGTTCCATACATTTGGACTCGATTGGAGCACTCTAAATGGGTCAAAGGGGGATTTTTTCCGGGACATCAGAATTCGTTTTAGAGGTATGGTTCCTTCGGCAAAGTTTCTTATTTTGATCCCTAGAATACGATTTTCACTGAGCAATGGGCGACTTTTAAATCGACCCGCCCTAGTACACATGTTTCAAGTAATTAAGTGTACGGGTATTAAAATTGTACATAAACTATTGAAACTGTGAAGTTGATTTTGTATGTGTGAATTTTCGGGTGGGGAGTGTGCATGTTTCAATCGATTCAATATTTCTCTAAATGTTAACCCGTTGTGGGGAATATCCCGGAAGGAGTAGTCCACTATGCTCCACCCTTAGCCTGAACTTAGCCTGAGATAGGACAATATATCAGCACATCCAAAAATTGGAGTCAACGGTCATTTCTATCGTGCAGACCAGCCAGACATACTGGCGGGCATAGCTCAAATAATTTAAAATGTCGTGAAACGGGTTTTCGCCAGATACATATCGATACCTCCATTCTAAAACATGCTAAGTCGACTTAGAATGTTTTAGGGAGATTGCATTTTTAATTTTTAAATATTCCAAATTATATTCAGTCAAAATATGGTGTTTATCCGTCAACCCAATCAAAAGTTTTTCACAAAACAGTACAAGTCATTCGATTTGCATTATAAAGGAATTCCACACGAATTTAAAGAAATCATCAAACTTTGATTGCCTCTCCTGAAAAGCTACATTTTTGCACTTAGCATAGTTTAGAATGGAGGTATCGATATTATCAATAAAGTTTAGAAATACACCCACAACTTAACTGTCGTTATTTCTTTGGGATAGGGATTTTCAAATTTTGTCGTGTTTCCTTTTTTTCAAATTATTTTATTTATACCTCACCATTCTATACAATATATTTAAATTTAAAAATACAAAATTCTTGTGTCTGCAATTAATGGATTATGAAGTTCAGATTATAATTAGGGTCTAACACATTCATGTTAATGCAATAATAATATGAATTAGAACTAAACAAAATATTATGCAAATCAAAAAGCGAAAAAGAAACTTCCTAAGACAACTAAAATTAAAAAGATTTGAGTTTTTATTCCTTTGCATTCACAACATTAAAAAAAGAGTTTCACTATACAAGCCAATATAGCCAAGAGCATTCTTAGAATTACGCTTTGGCTAAAACCTTTTCGTTAAGTTTTCGCTGTTTTTTGTGTCAGAAAAAAGGAAAAGCAAAACTATAACAATATTTCAAGCTAAATCAAAAGTTGACCTCAAGATACACTGTACCTTCGGCAATATAATCACATAATCGAAACTAACTTTTTTCTGCGCACGGGGAAAAATCACAACTCCAATAGATAGAAGTTTGGAACCGTCTTACAGGAAAATAAACTGTAGCGGAACCAGTGATGTGACTGGTTTCTGGTGGGACAGGTCCCACTTCCGGTCCAAATATATGTAAGAAGCATGTCTCTTTTATAGGGGGTGTGTCCTCTAAGGAGGCACTTGACACCTTAGGGCATATCCTTTTTTGTCCTGTGAAAACCGGTCTTTGGGTGCATTTTTATAAATATTACATATTTAAATAACTCTACTTCAGCGACCCCTACAAACCAAGTGGCCTTCGGTAGCTTAGTTGTTAGTGCATTAGACTTGGATCCCGAAGGAACTGGGTTCAATTCCCAGCCAGGGCACCGGAACAATTTAACATGAACATTTCATGTTTTCATCATAATTCGAGTTTCTGCAGCTAAAAATAACTCACCGGGCGCAAAAATAACTGCCGGATCGAAGTCTGCAATAGTAATAGACTTAAGGATTATCAACTCAACGTCTCCAAGCTGCTACAACAACAACAACAGCGGACCAAAAATGTTCTTCTCCTTCCGGGCTTTATATACCTATTAACGAATATTTGTCTTAAACAAATAATTTGCACTTAACGTGACCCTCTTGACCTCCACCTACCGGAATCTAAACATAGTTGCGAACCTTAATGCGGGCTAGCCGAAATAATGTCATCATAGTCGTTGTTATGCTACAGTAGGGTGTGCATGAATGAAATGGAATAATGCCATGGCATAACAACATTTTAATAATCAACCACAGATTGTGTGGGCGTTTAAGGTATTAAAATTGTATATGACCACAAGAGAATTGGATAACAACAACTACAACCACTACGGCGGATGTCCAAACATCCACCAACACAAATAAGAAGAGTTATGGAAAGCACCATCAGCATCAGTGCTTCTTCATAAAAACGTCCATGCACTCATCCCCATACAGAGAAGCATCATGGAATGCCTCAGGGATCGGATTTTTAAACAATCTAAAAGCGAAAGGGAGACTTAAGAATTTCTAGAGTTCCAAATAATGAACTCCGAACCAGGACCGACAATGACGACAACGATGACGATGATACACAATTTAGGAACGTTAAATTGAGACAAAGATTTATAAATAGCATTAGTTGCAAAGCTTGCGCAGAACGCTCTATTAAATAGGTACAACGGTGGCGTCTTTAAAAGCCCCCACTCAGCGCTTGAAAGAGAGAGATAGAGAGGAAAGACACACACTTTGTCATTTTTCAAATACATACCACAAATTGAAGGAGGGAGGATCTGCCTGTTGGACTGTCTGTCTACCATTTGCAGCTCTCTTTGTTTTTGTGTTTAGCTTAAAGGCTAATTGAAGCGAAGGTGTTTGAAGAATTTCCAGTGAACAGAAATCAACGAATTTCTTCATTTGCTCTTTGTTGCAGAGTTTTGCAAACGCCTACTTTTGCATAAATTAGGAGTAGAAAAATAGCAAATCTTAAATATCTTGTAGACCCTTCTCGGATAACATTAATCTTTATTTGCCTGTTAACTTGGCAAAATTATTGAGGTTTAAAAAACACACAACTCGCGCCTCTAAACAAAATATTGAAGAAAAATTTTACATTTGTTAATATTTTTATTTTCAAATGCTATATTTATTGTTATAATTTCCCTCAATTCTTCTTACATTAAGTACACACGCAAAATAATACTTAAATTGTATTTGGAAAAGTAAAACAAAAATGGATTACCAACTCTGAAAAGGAATTCAATACTTAAGTTGGAGAGTCCATTAAAGTAAAATTGTATTCGGAATACTAATACAAAAATGGATTACCAACATTGAAAAGGAATCCAATAGTTCAGTTGTAGATTCCGTTGAAGTGCAGCCATTAGAGGTCGACAGCGAGTATGTAACCGAATCTGGAATTCTTTGGCCTCAAACAAAGCTTAAGTCGCCAGGACCAGACAATGTCTTATCGGCGGAGCTACAGGTAGTGGCTGATGCGCTAAGTCCCTCACTTAGTTAGCTCTATACTTATTGTATCAAGCAGAAGCTGCATGAACTACCTCTCCATCAAAGTGCAGAAAAACTAACGTTGTCTTCACTTCAAAAGCGTAGCGGTTTCATACTCAAGAACCAAGTGTGCTTAAGTGTCTTTTCCAAGGAACCAGAGGTGATCGCCAGGCACCTCTCTTAGCTATAAGAGTGGTAGCTGAATGGCTGAGAATTAAAGTTCTGCCTATAGGTATCAATATTTTCTCTAATAGACATAAAACTTCGTCTTTCTGAATTTACACCTGGCGCAGATCTATTAAAGAGTTTGCTAACAGTTCGATATACATCTGACATTGTTGTCGGGTAACAAGGAAATACTACAAACAGATGAACTTTGAAGACTAGGAACTACCTACCATGCATGGCACTAGTACCTGTATACATTCCAGGCTGATGTTGCCCTGTCTCTATTCCAAACGAACCAACTGTCATTGCTGTCGTTATCGATACCAGATGTCTCATGAAGGTTTTACGACATGACTTGCCAAAGCTGTGGAGACGAAGAGATGGAGGAATCAGTGGACTAATCGACATTTATATATTAGAAAAAATCTGTTCATCTCACGTGCGTCTCATGATGTGTTCTGTCACATTCACAATAATCTGGAATCATAAGACTCCACATCATCAGCATTTCGAGACATTGAGGGCGCCTGCAATAGATTGAAGACTCTTTCATATATATATAGAATTTAAAATGTTTGACAAAGAAGTGATCAGTAAATTGCGTGATTTTCACTTTAGTATGACTATTTAAGGAGTTATGACCATTTAAAGTTTTGTCAAAATTTTCTACAAAAAAAGTGAAAAGAATTTCAGACTTTTGAACAAAAAGTTGATCCTTAAATGTCGTTCTTTTCGCCTTTTTACCATGCCTCAAGCGACCTGCAGGCCTTTCTTGACAGATAGTGCGCTTATGACGTCAAATGACAGGTGGTCACTAGTAAGGAACTACATACATCCCAAGCTGATGTGGCTCTGTCTAAACTCTTAACTGCAGTGCCATCGATGTACCGAATCACTAAAACCCTTTTTATGTCTGTGCCCAGTTTGCTGGACTGATCGACATACTCGTGCACAGAAAGAAAAATGCCGTACTTAATTCAAGTAAAAATTCTTATTTTGAGCCGAAATCGTACTTAAAATTTTAAGTACGTTCGTACTAAGTTTTTCTTAAAACAAGTACAAATCGACTTAAATTAAAAAAATCAAGCGCAGAAAGGCTTACTATAATTAAATAATACTTGAAAACAAGTAAACATTTCTTAAAAAGGGAAATGAAGCCTAATATGGCTTAAATTAAGAAGAAAAAGCTTACTTTAATCTCTGAGTGGCAGAATAAATATTGAGCACAATAAAATTACCCTCTCAATCACTCTCATTGAAGTGGTTGATTTTGGCTGATGCAACAACAAACACACACGCATATAAATCGACGAGATGTACATATATGTAAAAACATTTGTGCGGAACGATATTCAATTGGTTTCTCGTTCAAGCGATGTTTGTGAATACATTACTTGGCGAGATTTTTTTTAATTTGTGCCGACAGTAGTTGTTAAAAATTCTTGATCGTTTTGTTGAAATGGTACATAGCTATAAAACAAACGAAAGCACAATAAATCAAGTGTGATCAGGCTTAAATCAAGAATTTATCAGGCTTAAATCAAGTATTTATCAGGCTTAAATCAAGTATTATCAGGCTTAAATCAAGTATTTGCCAGGCTTAAATTAATCAAAATTTTCTTCATTTAAGCCCGTTATTCACTCAAATCAATCCCATAAAATTCTTAAATCAATCGCTTTATGCTTGAAATGAGAATATTTCGGCTTAAAATCAATCCTACTCAGGCTTAATGAACGCTAAGATTAAGAATTCAGGGCTTGAAAATACGTACTTAATTCAAGCATTTCGTACTTGGTTTAAGAAAAACAGTACTTTTGACACCGCTACGGCTTGATTCAAGTACGGATTACTCAATTTTTTCTTTCTTTCAAATATGATTCGAAATTTACATCTTTCATCAGTTTCCTTATTTTAGGCCCATCAAAAACGCCTTCTTCGATTTTTTGAAAAGAAAGACTAATAAAACTTTTTAAATATGAGAGTGAATTGCCATCTTTCCTTAAGGCTTTTATACAATTTTTAAAGAGCCCCAGCTTAACATGCAGTGGTGGCAAAATAATGTTTTCTTTTTGGACGAGAGGTGTGTATTTGATGTTGTTTTCAACCAATGTAATGTGTTTTCATGTTGGCCATTTCTTTCTTCTGTAATAATCTTCGCGAGCACGGCTATCTCAGAGTCATAACATACCAACTACTTTTTAATCGCAACAAATTTTCCAGTCTGTTGTTCATATTTTATCAATTTAGCGACTGTTTCGTATGATTCCTTAGTGTTGACAGTATGAGAAATTGGAATCGCTTTTAAACTTTCTTTACTGCTGTCAACAAATAACCGCCATTCCTTTGACTTGTATGTTTCATTAAGTTCCTCGAACAATCCGGGAATGTCCTTGCAAAACCATCTGTTATCGACAGTTGCATAAAATTGTTTGTAAGGTATATCACGGACTCTATAATATGATATGTTAACATCTGGGGCAAAAAAATTGTACTGTGTCATCCAAGATGCAAGTAGTTCTGCCTTATCTTTGGTCAGTTCCAAATCTCTCACTAGATCAATGAGATAAAACTAAGTTAAAAGCGATGACTTTTCAAACTTGAATCGCTAGAGTTGAGTACTCAGTTGAACTTGAAGATGTTTCCGGAATTAGGCTGTTAGCTATACTTGGACACTTGGGAATTGGTATTGTTTCCGAATGTGCAACTGGCAAAGTGACAGATTTTACTTCAGCGTAATTCCAGCGAATGCTCCTTCCTACTCCAATATATTTACTTAGACAAAAATATCAGTCAGTATCGTGAATGAATGGTTGTCTCCAAATCATTGGCATTACAAATTGCACGTGATGTCTAAAATTAAAACGTTTTATTCCACAAAACATTGTAATACATTAATTGTAAAGTACTTACCGCATGCTTCCACTAGTCCATCGAGTAAGATTTACATGGCACGAATTACACAAAATACTAGGTGTCCATGGTTCGTTTATATTTATAACTCGTATGCCTAAATATTACACATATATTTCTTTTATTTTTTTACATTTTTTCCGCAGATGTAGCAGAAATTGTCGGGATCATTTACACATTGAAAAGTTCTTTGCCTTTTACTCATTCTTCGAAATACAACTTTGTAATATTTTTCAGAAAATCGCTGAATTACACTAATTGATTAATAACAAATATCATTCATAAATTCCGGGTTTAAGGTACATAAGTTGCAGTACCTGTAGCTGACATATAGTTTGCTTCGAACGTAGAAACCCAATATTTTCAAGACTGCCGTATTGCGTACATATAATTTTACTACCTGTATATACGACTGGGATGTCCATGCCCCTAAAAGGCGTAACTGAATGAAAACCTCATAAATAAACCAGTAAGGAAAGGCAGAAAGTCGGGCGGGGCCGACTATATAATACCCTACACCTCCCTAACAATGCGATGAGGGTCATTGCCATAATAATTTGGAATAATTGGTAAATGGGTAGAAACATATTATCTAATTCTGGAACGATAATCGCTAAATTAAGCAATATTCGTTCCTAAATTGAGAAACATCTTTCTGGAAAATTTTAATGATCGGAAGTAAAATACAACTTCTATAGCGGTTTGATACCAAATCAGGAGGAACATAGATATGGAGCTTTAATATAAATCTGAACCGATCTTCCCTGAATGCTTATTCATGGAAAAAAACCTCCTTCTGTCGAATTTCGTACTGATCGGATATAAAATACAGTCTTTACAGCGCTTACACGTCAAATCGGGGGTAGCATATATATGGGAGCTATATCTAAATCTGAACCGATTTTCTCCGAATTTGGCAGTATTCCTTCATGTAATAAGAAACCTCTTTCTGCGAATTTCGCACTGAACGCATATAAAATACAGTTTTTACAGCGCTTACAGGTCAAATCGGGGGTAACATATATATGGGTGTTATATCTAAATCTAAACCAATTTTCTCCGAATTTTGCAGTATTCCTTCATGTAGAAAGAAACCTCTTTTTGCCGACTTTCGCATTGATCGGATAAAAAATAACATTTTTACATCGCTCACATGTCAAATCGGGGGTAACGTATATATGGGGGCTATATCTAAATCTGAACAGATTTCTTCCAAATTTAAAAGTGTTCATTCATATATTAGGAAAACTCTTTCTGACGAATTTCATACTGATCGGATATAAAATACAGTTTTTACAGCGCTTACATGTCAAATCGGAGGTAACATATATATGGGGGCTATATCTAAATCCGAACCGATTTCTTCCAAATTTAACAGTGTTCATCCATATAAGAAGAAACGTCTTTCTGCCGAATTTCATACTGATCGGACATAAAATAAAGTTTTTACAGCGCTTACATGTCAAATCGGGGCTAACATATATATGGGGGCTATATCAAAATCTGAACCGATTTTAACCAAATTCAATAGGGATCGTCCTTGGGCCAAAAAAAGATATGTATAAAGTTTCGTCGAAATCGGACCATAATTGCGACCTGTACTTTGATTACAAGAATACATGCACAGACGGACAGACGGACAGACGGACATAGCTAAATCAACTCAGAAAGTGATTCTAAGTCGATCGGTATAGTAAACGATGTGTCTATTTCTTCTCCCTTTGGGTGTTACAAACAAATGCACAAAGTTATAATACCCTGTACCAAAGTGTGGTGTAGGGTATAAAAACCACAAATATTATTATATGACACTCTACCTGAGCGGATTTCATCCAATATAGCTCTCACATTGCATATAATGTTTTATGGAGGGTTACGAACGGCCATAAAACATCGTCCTCTCTATAATTTTATAATGTCTGACATCAATCCTCATAAAATAAAATGCAAGTGCAATGTCTCACATATGGCGAATTCAATCATTAAAAACGAAAAAATGTGAAACATGATTTTTTTGAATTTCCCTAACATTTACAAAATGGCTCATAACTTATACATCTAACCATAGATTTTTTTCAAATAGACAGTGTTTTCTTCGTTAGCATGCTGGGTTACTAAACCAAAGATTCTACGTGAAAGCGATATTTGCAGCATATGTAGCCCTCATAATTACCTTTAATTTAACGCATAACACGGCTCACGGATCAGGCTAATACTTAAAAAATTGTGGTCCAAATACTAAATGTACTTTCCATGAAAGCTGGAATTTAAAAAAATTTAAAAAAATTTACCATAAACAAGTTTTTTAATAGTTTTTCGTGTTTGTGACACCAAATTGCACCATAAACTGTTATCCACATCCCTGGGACAAAATTTTTGTTGCATAGTATTATTGGAGGGAGCAATAATGAGCAAATGTGTCCCGTCAACGTATCCTGTAAGGCTGGGAATGCAATGCTTGACGTACAGTTGTAATGCAATTTCGCTTTTTTCTTGCTCCGTCCTTCTTTAGACACGCCTCAATCTTTCCCTACTCCCGTTTGGTACCCACCTTCGGCACAGAAACGTAGAGCCGCGCTGAGTTTCACCATACGTATTGGCGGAATATGCGAGGTTAACACGCCCAACAGTTACTTAAACGCCGGTTGTTCTATCCGTAATATTTTTCAAATCTTTAAAAAGAAAAATTTCCATTAATTAGTGCAGAAAAATTGTCGCTTCATGTACTTACAAAGTTTGCGGCAATGCAAGTGGGTTGCTGGCATCCCGCAATCTTCTCCTTGCTATCCTTTCCCCTTTTTTTGTCCTGCTGCTGCTCTTGACTATTTTGTGTATCAGCAACAAACCAAAACGCAGCACTAAACATTTTTATTTTGACTTTCAAAAAATGTTTACAGATATTTATAAATCTTACAAAAACAGCTGTAGACGAACAGCTAGCAGCTGAAAATTTGAAATTCTGTCTTTCCTATTTCATTCTACCCATCCGTTTATAATAGGAGGATTTACTCCCGCGAAAAAATCGGGCTGATGGAAGAAGTATAGATCATTTAGCACCAGCTGTGTTCCTTTTCCGCATTGAGCAATCGACATCTGGCTATACTGGCGTCGGTCTTTCTAGAAAATCTGAGAGATCTGGCCGGTACCGGTATTCATACTATTGATAACTTTGTGTTACAATCGAGTTGGTTCTGATGAGGGGAAATTGGGGCCGTGACAGCACTAGGAACTTCAATTGTTCTATATGTGCTGATAACTCTGCCAATCAACAGCTAACCAAGCCTGATCCTAAAACCTTATGCCGACCGGTCAATTTATAAAATAGTTTCTCAAAGTGTTCTCTGAGATATCGTGAGTCACATATGTATATGGCACAACTCGGACTGAGTCCAATCGAACTTATTGAATAAGCCTGCTGAATTATCTAGCTTAGTGGAGTTAAAAACATCAACTGTCTATGTTGCACCAGTCCTATTCTTATATACTTCAGGTGAATTAGTTATTCCCTCTAAAATGGACTGGTCGATGGGAATCCTGCTCAAAGTTTCTGCTGTAGCCATTTTTTCGATGTACATCAGCTATTAGACAGTATCTCGTCAGAATGGCTACCAAAATGGAAAGGTTAGGTTTATCAAGTGATAACAGGAATGTTGACTACAGTTTTTGCCGCAGCTTGTAAGAAGATAGAGGCATACTTATTTCTATTGGATTTTCAAACCCTCTAATTCATTAGCTCTGCAATCCCCAGTGATATTTCTGTGGGTCGTTCTTATGTTCAAGGAAATTGTATCTAAGTCTTTAGCCCTTTGCAGCGAATCTAAACAAACTATTAAAGCATAACCTGTAGGTAATGCTTCCTACCTGTTATCATGTGGGTACTAGACGTATGTCATGCCTCTGACGTCTTGTTAATTTATTCTTCGGTAAAATGAACACGAGACGGTTGACAATAGATGGACTTTAGTTAGGAATAGTGTAAATTCCAGATAAATAGTGATATACTTGAATTTAAAACGGATTCAAGATCTGCTAGTCCACTATGACTGGTAAAAAAATTTCCAGACATCCTTTAAATCTTTTTTTAGATTCCTCCAAGAAGCAAATGCCAAGGATGCAATTAAACAAATTGCTAAAACGAATAATGTTTAAAATCTATTTTCTGACATTTGTTTGTTGAAACAAAATAAAAATTCCAAGTAATCTCCGGCATGTGAAATTAAGCTTGGCGACAGATTAAGGCAATTTGTACGTTTTTTGCAATTGTCTACAAGACTGGCCAGTAAATAATTCGTTGACTTTTAAAATGTTTCCAAACCGCATCAATTGATTCCACTCATTCGTGCGTACATAGTTTTCAAAAGCGATTTGTGATGAATTGCATTGCCATTCGACTATTTGGCCATTTTTTAACTGATAATGCATTTTGATGTATATTTGCTAAATCGCTTCTTAACTAATTCGGATGTTTTGTTTGTTTGTGGCCACACAAAATTGCAGTAATTTTAATTCGACTGTAGTGACATCTACACACACACTCCGGGAGACAATCAACAACAGTTACACTTTGTGCATTCAGACATTCTCGTCCGAAATGTTTATGTCCGGCTTGACTGCCGATAGACCTGATGCGAATTTACTAGCATCTACACTGGAGAGCATAAGTGTTAGAACTGGGATTATTTTTTATTAAATAGTTACACAGTACAACACATGATTTTTGGACTCAATTCTGAGAATTGGACGTGAAAGTAGCCCCAAAAAATAAGAACTTCTGCATCATTCGTTTAGTAGAGTTGGCTCAATTAATAATTTAATGGCCATTCGAATTTGTTTGCTCAAGGTGGATTTTTTGCACTTTTTCTATATTTATTTCTCGGTATACTGTACGCAATATCTCTTTTGTGTCTGAAGCAAAGTTGTAGATTTTGAATAAGAGAAAAAAATGCAGAACAAACCTACCAGAAATATAATATAGTACCGCCACAAAATCCAAACGCCTAGAGCTAAAAATCACGGAATTTGGTGTGAGGGTAACTCTAAGGATGTAGACCCTTCAGGTACCTCCCACACAAATTTACAAATGCATATGAAAGTCATTTCCGCATATCCATTGTAGCTATTACAAATATGCCAACAAATTCTGTTGTTATATTTCGTTTTCATCGACTACAGCCTACATACAACAAGTAAGAAAGTTCTGTCGGGTAAACCGACCTATGAATCCCCTCACCTTGAGTCCCAAAAAAATATTCGAATTTTTTTTTTAATTAAATTATTATCAATTGTTTACATTTGGTACAAAATGGTCTATTTGTGTGAGAGGTACCAAAATGGGTGTGTCAATAACGCCCACTTTTCTGTAGACTCTAGGTACTATAAAATCATTACACTGTACAACATTTCAAGTATTTGTATGCACTGGTATTAAAGTTAAAAGCTATTAACTTTTGGTACAAAAAGGTCCATTTGTGTGGGAGGTACCAAAAAGGGCGTGCCAATAACGCCCATTTTTCTCTGGACTCTAGGTACTATAAAAACATTACACTGTACAAAATTTCAAGTATTTCTATGGACTGATATTAAAGCCACAATCAGTTAACTTTTGGAGCAAAAGGGTCCATTTGTGTGGGAGGTACCAAAAAGTGAGTGGCCACATCGCCCATTTTGTACGTGTTAGCGACTAATAAACTAATACTAGGTGTGAAATTTAAGAACATTCGAGTAATTTGTATGGACTGATATTAAAGCCACAATCAGTTAACTTTTGGAGCAAAAGGGTCCATTTGTGTGGGAGGTACCAAAAAGTGAGTGGCCACATCGCCCATTTTTTACGTGTTAGCGACTAATAAACTAATACTAGGTGTGAAATTTAAGAACATTCGAGTAAGTAAATAGAAGATATTAAAGAATCAATTTTTCACTTAAAGTTAACCCTTTGTGGGGGAGGTACTAGAAGGAGTGGACTAATATGGCCCATCTTCGAACTTAGCCGGAGATAGAAAAAATATTACCGCATACCAAATTTGAAGTCAATCGGTAACTCCCTTCGAGAGTTATCGTGCGCACCAGGCAGCAGACAGAAACACAGGCAGACGGACAGACGGACGGACATTGCTCAAATGACTTAGAATGACCCACAACGGATTTCCGCCGAACATACTTAGGGTCTTACGTCACTCATTCGATGTGTTACACTTTTGGCTCGTAGCAAATGATATATACCCTCCTATCTAAGGTGAGGGGATAAAAAGTGATCAACTTTTTTACGCCGTTTAGGCATCTGCCACACAAAGTATCTGTCATAGCTGATATATTCCAACGTTTTCTTACTTATTGTGGAATATTACTAAATGTATGATAACTTATGCCTCACAATGTAAAATACACTTAACTGAAAATTGCAAGAACGTGAAATGTTCGACATTTTTTGTTCGTTAGTTGTAGAAAAACTGTGGTGGAATTATTGGGTGATTATAGCTGTAACGAGGGCCTAAAATGTTGTGAATATCAATTAGAAGGATGTGAGAAAAAGGGAAAATATTATTTAACTTAAAATGCATCGACGGATTCAATAAGAACAGTGAGGCGCTAATAATACATATTATATTAATATATATATATTATATACAAGGTGGCGCAAAAGTAACCTTTCGATGTTTTTTGGCTGTAATTTAAAAAAAAAGAAAAACTTTGATTCTTCTTGTGGATTATTTTTATTTGGTCTTTTAATTTTTTTTACATCAAGTCGAGAATATGATGTCATGTAAATGGCCGCCGCCACAGTTGATTGTCATTTGAGCCATTTTTATGGCATTTTCCATCACTTTGGCCAAAACTTCCGGCGATAGGTCCTCACATTCTTGACGGATATTGTCTTTAAGAGCTGCAAGAGTCTGAGGCTTGTTGACATAAACCCGCGACTTCAAAAAGCCCCACAAAAAGAAGTCTGGAGCGGATAAATCAGGCGATCTTGCTGGCCAGTGCAAATCGCCAAAACGGGAGATTAGGCGCCCGGGAAATGCATCCTTCAGCATATCGGTTGTGGCACGTGCAGTGTGTGCCGTTTCACCGTCAAGTTGCGGCAAAAAGAACTCGTTGATCATTGCTCTGTAGCGCTCACCATTCACAGTAACCGTTTGGCCCGCGACGTCTTCGAAGAAAAAAGGTCCGATGACTCCTCCAGCACACCATACAGTGACTTTGAGCGGGTGTAATGGCTCTTCGTGGGTTACACGCGTATTTTCAGTGCCCCAGAAGCGTAAATTTAGCTTATTTACGTACCCGCTAAGATCACTCATGATTATTTTTGATGAAAAATCATCTTCCTCTTGGTGGTGATTAAGGATGGCTTGAGCGTATGTTAGACGCGATTGGCGGTCAGCAGCTAACAGCTGATGCACCATCTGGACTTTGTACGGAAACATCTTCAAATCATGTACCAAAATTCGCTGTAGAGACCGTCGACTGATACCCATTTGCGTGGCACGTCGTCTGGTCGATGTCGACGGCGCTTCCATGACATCCTCGGCTACAGCAGCAATATTCTCTGCAGAACGGTTACTCCGGGGTCTGCCACGCCTGGCAGCATCTCGTGTTGTGCCAGGCTCTTCGAGGCGAGCGGCTAAACGTCGCGGTGTTTCACCAGTAGGCGTTGGACGGCCAGGAAATCTGATACAAAATTCACGTTGTGCCAAAGTCACCGACCGATTATTGGTCAAATAAATAGTCAGCAATATTCCGCGTTCTGGAGCAGTGTAGCGTAACATTGTTATTAACGTGTATTTCGCATGTGTTTACTACACAAATGTCAAAACAGAACTGACAAAATTTATAGCATTTTCTGATAGGAGGATTACTTTTGCGCCACCTTTTATATATTATATTATAATACATATTATATACATATTAAATCTACAGAAACATATGGGGAGTTCCACGACAAATCGACTGATTTTTCCCATTTTTTATATTTTTTAGTACACCTGAAGAAACGCTGTGTGGAAAATTTTTTGAAATTTTTCCGATTACTAGTTCAGAAGTTATCTATATTTAAAAAAATCGTTAAGATATCACCCTGTGTATCAGCCGAATTTTTATATTTTAAACTTCTATTAATTCTCTAACATATAAGCTTTGGATGGAAGTGGGCCTAAAATAATATACAGATTTTTTTATTTAAAAAAAAAAACTGCTGCAAGCCACTGTGTTTGTGGCTTGAAGGCTTCAGAATAGATCTTCCACGTCAAAGAAGAAAATAAAGGTGTAGTGTCATCTTGGAAGTATGAGCCAGAAACAGTGGTTCAGTCGTTAACCTAGACTAGACAGAATTGGTTCCCTTTACTGGGAAGTATACTAAATTGTTTTCCAACAATATGTGTTATTTTGGTATTCAAAGGAAGATCTCATTTTTTGAGACAAATGATCGGATGTTTATTTCATAATAATGAGGAAAGTATGCCGTTAATAATGAAAAACAATATCAGCCAAATGGCCACCACGACCACGCTTACAGGACCATATCCTTTTCATGAAATTTTCCATAACCAAATCGCAAAGTGGCTGCCCTATGTCCTCGATAGCCTCACGAATTCTATCTTTGAGGTCTTGAATCGACGCTGCGCTGTTGGCGTAGACCTTATCTTTCACGTGGCCCCAAAGGAAGAAGTCGCAAGGTGTTAAATCACAAGATCTCGGTGGCCAATTGTGATCACCTCTTCGAGAGATAACACGGTCCGGAAACTTTTCCCGTAATAGAGCAATGCTTTCGTTGCTTGTGTGGCACGTAGCGCTGTCTTCTTGAAAATAAAAACGTTGTCCAGATCAATACCATCCAACTCCGACCATAAAAAATTATTAATCATCTCTCGATTCACCGTAACTGTTGATCCGACCTCATTTTCGAAAAAGTAAGGTCCAATGACCCCGCCGGACCATAAACCGCACCAAACAGTCACACGTTGAGGATGGAGAGGCTTCTCAACAATAACTCTTGGGTTTTCCGAGCCCCAGATGCGACAATGTTGCTTGTTGACGTAGCCACCGAGGTGGTAATGGGCCTCATCAGTCAAGATGATTTTTCGATGGAATTCCGGATCATTTTCATGCATTTCAAGGACCCAATCAGCAAAGACACGACGTTGTTGATGATCGGCCGGCTTGAGTTCTTGTGTTAACTGAACTTTATAAGCCTTAAGACCCAATTCCTTATGCGTGATACTGTGTAATGACGTTTGTGGAATGCCCAATTCCAAAGAACGACGAGGAATGGACAAACCTGGGTTTTCTTCAAGGCTTTGTGCTACAGCAGCAATATTCTCAGTTGTTGTTTATTCTTCACATCACTAACTTGTCCCAACAGCTCGATTTTTTCCACCAATTTCTGTATTGCGGTAGTGTATCGTTCCATTTTTAGTAATGACGTAGTTTCTATTTGTCAAATGTCAAAGAATAAAAGCTTCAAAAGTGAAAGCTACCGAAATACCGGGTGATTCAAAATAACACCTCTTGTTGGAAAACCCTGTATTATGATATGTAGTGCAATGGCACCACTAAGATACCTGGCATGAATGGATGAGTTGGCAGAATACCAGAAAATAGTAAGTATAGTACTTCTATGTAGATGGTTCGAAGCATGATGGGAATATTGATTTCGGATTACACTGTAAAAAACTTAGTCTTGATATAGCTCACAGACTACCAGATACTTGCTGAGTCTGTCAAGCCGGAATAATGGCAATAAAAGAAGTGACCCAATTGCTGAGTCGTAGTGACCAACACTTGCGTCGTCATTTACTCAGATAACGAAGTTGCCATTTAGTATCTGTAGGATACATTCCTAAATTCACAAACAGCCTCATATGGGTGCCTGGGCATAGGGATATCCCGGGGAACTGCAAAGCTGATAAACTTGTTAGGGTAGTCCTAGGACTGTCCACATGGGTTAGATTAATAGTGGACTCGCTTAGACTATACAGTCCATTGTGTTACCACAGGGAAAACATAGGTGATCCCTAGCCCCTCACGTTGAACCAAGAGCTCAAAAGCTGGCAGATTACAACCTCTGCCAAGTAAGTAAACTCCCCAAAAATATGAAAGCCTAAGGTTGCATGTCTCCTTCAGGAGAGAGAGAGCGGGGCACAAACACAGCCGGTGTTCTATTGATTCCGCCGTTTCCACAGCTTCTGCAAAAGTCATTATGCAAGACCTTCAGTCTTTCTGCGTGGCGTCCAATAAGACAGTGACCCGTCATGACAGACACGATAAGTGATACGTCCCATTTCGATAACGACAGAAGTGTATTGGTGCGTTTGGAGTTTAGGCAGCGCCACATCTCCTGACTTGTTACCACCTGTTATTTGTGGTCGTAAGGGCACTATCTCTCAAGAAGAGCTTGGAGATCGCTAGAGGCATGCCTACACGGGGCAAAATCGTCTTTTTTGATATATTTAAGTCGAAAGAAAATATATTTGGAACACAAACTTTCAAATGTTATATATTTCTTAGCAAATAAATTTTACTTGAAAATCAATCAAATTTTTTTGTAACGCATATGGGCAAATCTTAGGTTGCGGACGTTACATTCGTACGCATTTTTTTACTAATGTTCATCCCGTTGGAGTTCTGAATGCAATATTTTCATACGAGTATAACCTTTAGTAACAACAATTATTTCAGAGTTCTTTGAATAGACATTTAAATATTTACCTAAATATTTTTAATGAATGCGATATTCGCGGCGAAAGTTCCATTGCGGACGTTACAAAAAATGGAAGTAGGTTTTCAGGTTAATGTGAATTTGCATGTTTTTGCAGGAAAATCGAAATACATTAAAGAGAGAGGAATATTTAAGGATATTTAAATAGCTCTGATTAGAATTAGACACATCGTAGTTCATCCAAAAACTAGAAATTCATCTGTTGCGGACGTTACAAAACAATTTCAACACGTTAAAACACGACAATATTCTACGGAAATTTTATATAATGTTACTAGCTGACCCCAGCAGACGTTGTCCTGCCCGTCCCGTTTGGGAGGTATTGGTTTGTTATTCATTGATACTTCATAAAAAATTCATACATCCCGAGTTTCAGGAAAAAATCATAAAAAATTTATATTGA
The DNA here is from genome assembly GCA_963930755.1 of Eudasyphora cyanicolor. NCBI lineage: Eukaryota > Metazoa > Arthropoda > Insecta > Diptera > Muscidae > Eudasyphora > Eudasyphora cyanicolor. Next base: position 160,649,843 of record OZ005735.1, read on the forward strand.
CCATATGTCCACTACAGCGCCATCTGCCGGTTAGGATCATATGTACATACAAACTATTATCAAGACAAACCACACATACATTTTAAATTTCAGTCAAATCGCTCTGGAAAAGCGAATTTTGCAAATAACTTGACCACTCCCAAATTTATCGCGGTGAATACAATTCTAAAACACAAATGACCCTTAAACTGAATATTTTGTTAAATTTTTAGCCCATTCGCTTTTATGGTTTCGGAGATCATGCGTTACTAAAAAACGTACAAAGGATTTTTTATAAAAATAAGATAATTTATTCAGTCAGAATTTATTCGGTTCAAGACCATATGTTTCAGTTACTTTCTGTCTATTGCAAATAGAATAGAAATAGAAACAAATACAAACATTGGTAGAGAGTTTTAATTGCTTGGTAGAATTACTTTACTTAATGTCTCTTTAATGGCTTCAATTGTCTCTGGATGCTTTGCGTAGCATTTATCCTTAATGGCTCCCCACAGAAAATAATCCAAATGGCTCTACTCACAAGTCAAAGTATTGGGTGGTTCAAATTTAAAATTTTAAATGGCCCACCCTTTATAACTTCAAACATATAGCAAATTTTGTTGGCAATTCTGAAAAGTTGATGTGAAAGAAATCAGTGCCTATCCTGTTTGATATTCACAAAATACTGGGACTGGGTCGGGAAAAAATACAAAATTTTAATCAATTTTCAATAGCTGATATCTCGGTTTAGGTTAGGGTGGCAGCCGTTTGTTTTCCTTCAGCTCACATAGACCAGTAAGACCACGGGCTAAAATGCCCCTCATCGAAACCTACCTGTTTGATATACAAATTTATCGATAGTACGAATATTGGTACCGGTAAGATCTGTTAGACTGCCTAGAAAGGCCGACCCCAGTATCCAGTCGTCGTTTACTCAAAGCGGGAGTCTCTCCACTGCTCAATCCTCTCCACAGCTTCTGCAGAAGTCATTGGAGTCAATACCCAATCTTCTGGCGTGTTCGCCGATCAGTCAGTGTCCCGTCAGAACTGATACTAACGTAGACAATATTTTCCTTTCTAGTGCGAGCAGATATTTTGACCTTCTCAGGTCATACCTTGGCCAGATTTGTCTAGCTACCATACATGTACCGATTTGTGTCCATCTTTCGTTGGACTGCCTGATTGCCTCTTGCCTTGCCCGTGGATAGTGGCGCACCATTATATGCAAATTCTCCGAGAATTTGTAAAGTCGTCCCTTTCGGGATATCCCTATGCCCAGGCACCCATATGAGGTGTATATTAAACTGCTCAGCCATCTCGTTAGGAGATCTGCGGCAGTCGAGGGCTGTTTGTGAATTTATGGATGTGGCCTCCAGAGAATTGATGGCAGCCTGGTTGTCCGAGTAAATGACAACGCTTGTGTTGTCATAACCACGTGACGACTTCCCTCATTGCCAGCATTTCCGCTTGATAGACACTGCTTGTAGCTGTTAGTCTGCGAGCTATATCTAAACTAAGTTCTTCACAGTGTACTCTGAAGCCAACCTTTTCATCATGCTTCGAAACATCCGTGTAGAAGTGGAGATGGTTTCTATTTCCTGGTATTCTGCCAAACCATTCTTCCCTGGCTGGTATCATAGTGATGTAGTTCCTCTCAAAGGTGCGCACCGTTGATATATAGTCGACTCGGTCGGTTACCATAGCACTACACTTTGATATCCTCATGTGACCGTAGTTCTTATATCTTCACATTGATAGGCAATCTAATAGGTAATCTTAGTGCCGCTTTGGTTGCAACTTCTCTCGCCACAACATTAATCGGCATTATATGGAGAAGGGATTGTAGAGACTCAGTCGCTGTAGTCCTTAACGCTCCGCTTATGCACAGGCAGGCAGTTCTCTGAACCTTTGATAGTAGGTTTGTGATGGTTAGTTTGTCAGTTGCCGTCCACCATACTACAATGTCGTATAACAGTATTGGACGAACTACTGCTATATATATTCAATGGACTATTTTAGGAGATAGGCCCCACAGCGACCCTACAGCCTTCCTGCAGGAATATAGGGCGACGTTAGCCTTTTTTACACGTTCCAGTACGTTAAGTCTGAATGACAGTTTCCTATCTAAAATTATACCTAAAAATTTTGCACTTTCAGAAAAGACTAGATCTATTCCATTTATCCGAGGGGCAGGGTCCACATGTGGACATTATTCATCCTAGTAAAGAGAACCAATTCTGTCTTGTTTGGATTAACACCCAAACCGCTGCTTCTGGCGCATCTAGCCAACTTGTGCAGAGCCACCTGTAGGATGTCTCTGCGGACATTTTCAAATTTGCCATTCACTGCGATTGCTACGTCGTCCGCATATGCCACGGCCTTGCAGCCATAACGTTCTAGATCTAGCAGAATTTCATTCACCGTACTCCTCATTGAGGGGTCCCTCTGTTTACAAACCTTTTTAAAGTTGTGGACCCCAGACACGCTGTTATGCATCTTCTGTTGAGCAGGCTGTGTATAAGTCGAATCAAACTAGAGTTTACCTTAAGATGTGACAGTGCCGCAATTACCGCATTTGAGTGAATGTTGTTAAAAGCTCCTTCAATGTCAACAAATGCCACCATGGTGAATTCCTTGAAATATAGGGATAGTGCTCACAAGTTCGTGCAGGGCTGAGTCTGTAGACTTTCCCTTATTGTAAGCATGTTGATTTCCCGACAGGAGGTTTTCCCTAATGAAATAATCTAAAAGTCTTTCCAGATCTTTCAATAGGAAGGAGGATAGGCTAATTGGTCTGAAGTATTTTGGCCTAGTGTGCTATATCTTTCCCGCTTTGGGTATGAATACCACGTTGGTGTCCCTCCATCGATACGGGATATATGAAAGCCGGAGACAGCCTACGTAAATTTTCTGCAGCCAGGGGATAATGTATTTTAACATTTTCTGCATTTCTGCTGGGCTGTTGCCGTCTGGTCCAGGTGACTTGAAGGGCCCAAAGCTGTTTATAGCCCAGCTTATTCTGGATCTCTCAGTCAACAAGCTAGCGACGCTCGCAGTCCACTTGCACTCTTGTTGGTCCTGTTGATCTTCGGGCTCTGTTGATGAGTTCCCCGGAAAATGTGTGTCAAGCAATACATTTAGCGATTGCTCGCTGTTTTTTGTCCAGTTGTTTGCAAATACCCTACTGTACAAGGTGAAGTGGATAGTATCTTCCTCAGCCTTGCGGCGTTGGAGACCTTTTCCACTTCGCCACAGAAGGAATATCAAGAGCGTCTTTGCGCCTTCCTAAGCTCCTTCTGATAGATCTTGAGTTGCCCTTTATATGCATCCCAATCATTAGCGACTTCAGTAGATTTCGTCTTGTTGAATAGCTTGTTGCAGGTCTTTTTCCTTGCCGTTAGCTCAGAAGTCCACCATTTAGGTTTAGTTTTACCCTTGTACCTTGTTTTTGGACAGGCTTCTTCAAGGGAACTATTGAATGATGTGGTGATATGCTCGATCACATTATCCAGACCGGCTTTGTCATTCGGTTCGAACAGAAGTTTGGAGTTGAGGACTTTCTTGAAATTCTTCTCATACAGGTGCCAATTTGTCTTCCTCACATTACTGTGGACAGCAGGTTTAGGAGCTTTTTCAGCGAGTTTGAACTCTATATAATAGTGATCTGAGAAGGAGTGGTCGTCCCGTACATTTTACCCAATAATTTTGTTTGACAGCCGTTCAGTAGCAAACGTTACGTCTAGTACTTCTTGTCTGTCTATAATTGTAAAGGTCGGTTTATTGCCAATCTCGGTAACTATACGAGATAAATCTTAGGTGTAAAAAGTCAAAAATACGTTACACGCCCTTAAACATTTTGTTCACACGAGGTTATCAACTTTGAAGCCCCTTAGCTCCGCCCCAGATATCAAAACCTCAAAGTTTAGGGTCGGAATTTTGAACTTTACTTCTCAAAAACCTCTTCTACAAGTATGGTAAGTTTGGTAGCAACTGGTTGTCTGGTTAAGAAACGGCGAAATTATTTTCCTTTTTTAATTCCTCCCACTGTGCTGTTCCTTGAAAACTTTATTTCTTCCTTATTCTAAATTAGCAGAATGGTGTAAGGTATTATATATTAGACTTTAGCTTTCCTTTTTACAAGTGCTGTCCCATAAATTTTCGGAAAAGGTCAGAAAAATAAAAAAATTGGGGAGTTAAGAATGGAATTATTCCACTAAGGCTTTGCACAATGTGAGCTTAAACATCTAGCTTATGGAAAATTTTATGTACTAAGCTGTTTTGTAAAAATAAACTATTTCCCATTCACCCATCTTTCGCTTCATCTCTGATCTAAAGCTCATCTCAGAAGATACCTAGACGTGGTTGACATGTGCCACACATAACTCACGTATTCGTGTTGCATTCAAGAAACAATACGCTCCACTGACAAGCGTTTTTCTTGTCATTCGTTTAGCGTCTTTTTTTTCTTTTTTCCGTTAATAGAAAAGTGCGTAAATGTTGCGTGTTTCATTTGAAATTGTTCGTGTTCGGTTCGTTTGGATAGTTTTTACGTAAGTTGTTATGTACGAGTACGTGTTTCACTCGACGGTTTCTACACTTCAAAGTAAACATTTACACTCTGTTCGACAAAGAAAACCACAACAAAAACGTACAAAATAATGACATTTTGTTTGATTTGTAGTTGTTGTTGACCGCTAAAAAACTATGCGCATATCTTAACATTAAATGTCACCGTTGCGTTGAAATTATTGAAGTTTTTCTGACCCAATTGTGCCGATACCCCATCGTCACTCTAAGCACTACGACTGAAACTCCTCCTTCCGTTTGGTTTTTGTTATTGCTGCAGCGCGCAAATTGAATGCCTTTGGCACCCTCTTTTTCCGAACGGAAAATGAATGCAGAAGTGCATTTGTAATACTACTACTCTCAGGGAAAGACATACGCATATTTCACATATCAGTGCACTGAAAAAAAATTTTTATTGATCTCACTTCAAATTATCCTTGTGTGAGGAGAACATCGAACATTTTCAATCCCAAATAGTTAACTTTTATTTTAAAGCAGAAATATCACCGGCGATAGCTAAAATTATTTCGTTTAATAATTATTAAAAGAAATATGGAAATGGTTATAAGAAATGGTTATAACCAGCAGTTTTGCCATGTCTGACGATTTATTGTTGTTTATGAAATTACGTTTTATTAATATGAAGAAAAAATAAAGAATATTTTAAATATTCTGTTGACTCACGACATGTTATAAATCCTTCGCGATGTTGGCTATTCCGTCTACACCAGCAAGACTTAAAATATCAATTATATTCAGCTACATTTTATTTAATCTTAATATCTATCATCCCTAGAGATGAGACCCTGATCATTCAATGTGAGTAGACTACCAGGAGGTCGGTAGTTGAGCTCCAACAATCATGAGCAAGCCGACATCCTGCGGAAGACAGTCCTTAACGAGAACATTTTCCATAGCAGACGCCCTATCAAGGAACATCAGAGCACAACCAACGAGAAAGTCGTGCATCCTGCCCAGGTCGATCGAGTCCAATGCGACATGCGCCGCCATGTACCATCACTCCTTTGAGTCGGCCTTAAACTCAAGCATGAATCGATGATCCGCCTCTCCCATATTCTAAGCCTTTCCACCTCGTGAAATGTAATCCCAACCCAAACAGGGAAGACATTAAAAATAATGAACTTAATGATATGTTTGTAGACCATAGCTCAAACCTCACTACTCAGGCCACTCGTTCATCGTAAGATGCTCAGGTCGAATATAAAGGGTTTTACAACAAGAGGTGTTATTTTGGTATTCAAAGAAAAATGCAATTTTTTGAGATAAATGATCGGATGTTTATTTCGTAATTAAGAGGAAGCTATGCCGTTTATAATGAAAAACAACGTCAGCCAAATGGCCACCACGACCACGCTTACAGGACCATATCCTTTTCATGAAATTTTCCATAACCAAATCGCAAAGTGGCTGCCCTATGTCCTCGATAGCCTCATTCTATCTTTGAGGTCTTGAATCGGCTGGGCTGTTGGCGTAGACCTTATCTTTCACGTGGCCCCAAAGGAAGAAGTCGCAAGGTGTTAAATCACAAGATCTCGGTGGCCAATTGTGATCACCTCTTCGAGAGATTTCGTTGCTTGTGTGAAACGTAGCGCCGTCTTGTTGAAAGTAAACGTTGTTCAGATCAATACCATCCAACTCCGACCATAAAAAATCATTAATCATCTCTCGATAGCGCAATTCATTCAGCGTAACTGTTGATCCAACCTCATTTTCGAAAAAGTAAGGTCCAATGACCCCGCCGGACCATAAACCGCAGCAAACAGTCACACGTTGAGGATGGAGAGGCTTCTCAACAATAACTCTTGGGTTTTCCGAGCCCCAAATGCGACAATTTTGCTTGTTGACGTAGCCACCGAGGTGGAAATGGGCCTCATCAGTCAAGATGATTTTTCGATTGAATTCCGGATTTTCAAGATTTTCGCGAGTTCAAGATTTTCACCATTTTTGTAGTGAATGTTAATAATTTCAATGCGTTTTTGAATCGTGTATTGTTCCATTTTTAGTAATGGAGTAGTTTCTACTTGTCAAATGTCAAAGAATAAAAAATAGCTGGAAAGTACTGCCTCGATTGGCGGAATAGAAACTGTGTCATGCCCTCTAGGTTATGGTCTCGCATTTATCGACATGGGTGAGTTTTTGGCATCTATTTTTTATGGCAGCTCATCTGTTTTCGTGTACGAAGGTTGCTATTTATATTTCGGTTCATGGCAATACTAGTATTGCCAGATGAGAACTGGAACTTCCATTGGAAAGTATGACATATTTTAGCATGACTTCACTCAGAACGCTATGCTTTTGAACGCTTTAACAGCTGCTTCAAAAACGTTGACCAAGCAGATTGAGAGCGAATAAGAAGAAGTCGTAGGGTTTCAAATCAGGGTTGCACGGCGAATGACTGATCAATTTGACATCTTGAGTGCTCAAATAGCCCATTGTTTCAACTGATGTGTGAGAGCTCACATTGTCGTGATGCAAAATTGTCCGTTTTCTCTTATAGTTTTTCCTTATTTCTTCGAAAACTGTTGACAAACAGATAGTTGTGTACCCCTCATAATTGACCGCCCTACGTTGCACTAAAGGCACTGTGGCCACATGACCGGTTATATCGAAAAAATGCGATCATTTGCTGCGAAGTGCTTCTTCCACGAACAACTTTCGTTGGATTTGGCTCGTCCTCGAAGACCCACGCAGGGGCAGATTATTTCACGTTTGGCGCCTGTCAATTGGCCGCCTAGATCGTGCGATTTTTCTCCTTTAGATTATTTTTTGAGGAGCCATTTTAAGGCTCGTGTCTATAGGGACAAGACCGCAACGCTTGACGCACTGGAAGCCAATATTGAAGAATTTATTCGTGAGATACCGTCCAATATGTTGGAGAGAGTATGCCAAAATTGAACCCAGAGTATGACCATTTGAGACACAGCCGCGGTCAACATTTACATGAAATCATCATTAAACATTGAAGTCTATACAATTTTCTTTTATATTAAAAATCAATCATTACCTATTTAACTCCTTTAGATATACGCTCAATATATAATAAACGAGCGCCCCAGTAGGTGAGTTGGTAGCGTACTCGCCTATGTGTTTGGGGGTCGTGGGTTCGATTCCCACCAGAGGCTCTGGTCTGTCGCTGCAGAATCTAGCCACATGGTCTTTGTAACCCGGCTTTTCCCTGGACCGTAAAATTAGAATATAAATTTACTTTGTATTGTAATTCATATAAATAAATAAATATAATAAACGATCTTGGCATCTGCCCCTGACGCAGCGAACATCATCTGCGTATATTAGAAGCAAATCACCCGCCGGTGGTTGCTGAATGTCGCTAATGAAGATGTTATACAGTATAAGTCCCATAAATGGATCCTGAGGTACTCCAGCCCACACCACCTTGAAATCTGAAAGGGAATCTCCTACTTTAATAGAGAAGGTATTGTCCCTGCAACGACCCTATAAACATTACGTACGAATCCTGAAATCCTCATCTTATTCACAATAGCACCCTGCCATAATATGTACACTGTAGAACGCCAAAGCGAAACTAACCGCGATAGTAACACGATGCCTATTTTAACCCTTCCCCACATGATCTCCTATGACCATAAGGGCATGTGACGTGGACAGACCCTGACTGAATCTCAACTGAATACCTGAGAGGATATCCCCATCCTCCAATGTCATCCTAAATCCTGGGAAGGAGGGCCTATAACTTCCAGACTGGGGCGGATATTTGCCTGCCTTCAGGATGAGACTGTGATCGCCAACTTCCAAGCAGCCGAAAAGTAAACCAAATTCAGACAATGGTTATACAGGACAGCCAAGAACAACAAAGTGGGTGTATCCTTCAACACAGTGTCGGGAAGATGGTCAACACACCTCGACATGCGATGTCGCGCCCTCAAGGCAGTGTAAACTTCGGTGCTGTGAATCCAACGATCGTCCTCTTCCATGCAGCCGGAAAGTAACCCAAGTTCAGACAGTACATAGAACTCCCAAGTGGTTGTATCTCTTAATACAATGTCTGCTATACGGTTAACACCACTCGACTTGCTGTTAGGTCCCGTCCTCAAGGCCTTATTTCCGCAGGGGTGACAAGCCCAGAAGTTCGCCATTTAGCTTCGTCTCCCCTCACAATGCCGCAGTGAATCCAAAGCAAACTCGACCAGGGGACCCTCGTCGTCAAAAATAAAGTGTTCCCTCCTTACTCTGGCGAAATCGCTCGGTCGACACCGGGTTGACGCAACAAATGCTGTCAGAGAGAATATCCGCTTTAGAGCTGTCAACAACAACCAACCAACATGTCATTTTTGTAAGAGGGATCCCAATTTCGAACGTCGCAACTGCCTTAATTAACGCTCTTATAGACCTTATCATCGACCCTGATACTGCCGACATAGCCAGCCCATCTGACACGTTTAAATTAATCTACCGTCCCGCGAATAAGAACGTCCAAACTATGAATCTCGGCCCTATGCCAACCGTAACGTCCGGGCTCATCCGTACACTGAAAATATTTTCTTCGACTATTTACGAAACATTCTTCATACTACATTCTTCATACATTCTTCATATTATTTACAAAGATTTTCCTAAATTTCATGCATATTATGAAGAATATTTTACGAAATTGCGAATGGGTTTCTTAAGAAAGCGTCGATGCCCGCCGCAGTCTCTTCCCGTTTTGTATTAAGTCCAGTGCGTCTGGCGGGTGTTGCAGCGAACCCCTATGCCAGGAAATATCTTGAGTGTGGTGGCTTCCATGGTGTCACGACGCAATCGTATATCTCCGCAAATCCCGGTCCCAAAGCTCCACAGAGCCGTAGCCGGCCCAGCCTGCTGTAGTCGAAGAACAAAGTCCTTTCACTAATGACAAGTTCGTTCCCAATCAGTATCACTCCCAGTGCCTTATGATCAGAGTAATGGATTTAAAATATAATTTTCATATTTATTAATTCGAAAATCCTTATTACAACGGGTAAATACGCTTATAGCTATATTATGTACTTCTACATATTGCTTATACTAATTACAAAGTAATGTTAATATATTTTCTCTAAAAATCGAATTACAAAAAGGGAATTAATTATCATTTTTTTTTTGGTTTTTACTTATTACAATAACTTTCAAATAACACTTAATAATAATATACACAAAGTGGAGGGCAAATCAGCCCCTATCATTGACCCGTCCAATGTGCGATGTCGTCCAAGTCATATATCCAAGTCTATCTATCTATCCAACGATAATAGAGTATCATTTGGTCATCACGATATAGTCCGTCGTCTCTATTTAAAGTAAAAAGGTCAGCAGGAGGCTGGTACCTTAACTGGGTTAGCCTGTGGTAAGTGGTGTCTAGATTTAGGTATGTCAATTCATTATCAAGAGAGGAATAGCTCTCAAGATGCCAAATTCTCAGCATAGAGACGTAAAGGGAAAATAAAAGATTGACTTTTGTCCAAATGTCTCACAAATTTAAGTCCATCGAAAAGACTCCTAGGTATTTTTTACTGGCTGACATCCGAATTATGTCAGTTCCTATGTTAATGACAGGAATATATTTTCTCGCATTTTTATAAAGGAGCTTGCGTTTGCCATAAATATGATGCTATCTCTTTTTGATACATTCGATTCATCCTTCGAAATAGTTTGATAACTCTAAAAGATCAAAATTTATCCCAGAGTAGTTGAAGCTACTGGCTCGGAAGAGGCAATGAGAATATCGTCTGCGTAGATCAAAAGAAAGTCACTAATAGTCACTAATAAAATATCACACAGGAGAATACTGTTAATTGCTGGACCGAGGAGAGAGCCCTGCGCAACTCCCGCACTACATTATTTCTGTCAGAGAGGTCGTTGCCGTCCTTATCTCCATATGAGTGAACTTTTAGGAAGTTCGCTACCATCTGACAGGTACACGTATTGCCACCATAGACTCTTTGGAAAAATCAAGACTAACTGCAATGGCCACATGCCGTTTAATCAAGGCCCTGGCTACATGGTCGGATAGCACTGAGAGTACATGTGATGTGGAATGACCATTGTAAGAACCGAATTGTTTGTCTGCAAGTAGTCCTACATCGTCTATCGTGTCTCTTATTATGCGCAGCAGGAAGTGCTCCAGAAGTTTGTCAAAGCCTTAAAGTACATAGGGATACTGGTCGATAGCTGCTGCTTTGCTTAGGATCAGAACCAGGTTTTGGGATATGAATCGTGAGTAATTCCTTCCAAGCCCTCAGGAAATATCGCAAGTTTAAATAGTGATTGATAACACTGTGCAACAGCGAAAAAAATACACGGACCTGACAGTATAGGTTCGATTCTACTATCAAAGGGTAGTATAACCCTATACTCGGTTTGGTGAAATTGGTGACCAATTTTTTTTCATGGGCCTCCAAAGTTTCTGAAAATCAGTGGGCCGTTCGAAAAAGGTGTCAACAGCTTTTGTCCAACAACTAATTCAGACTTGGTGATACCGCTTAACCATATTTGGCAATGATGTAGCTAAGAATAAGTTTCTTAACATTTTTTGCGAAAAAAATAAATTTTTTCCGGTGCTTTTTTTTGTGAAAAATTTAAGGAAAAAAAATATTTGTTTTTCGCTTTTTTCAGCATAACTTTTAGGGATCTTAATTTTTCACTAACAATGTTTGGCAAAATTGTAGCTAACGTAAATCTGAACAACTTGGGTGAATATATCAATATAATCTGCACGTGTCTAGGCACCCTAAATTATGTAACAAAAATATTTTTTTACTATAGGGTATGTTCAGCAACTTTATAGAAACTATTAAGGCCAATATTTTTGTGGAACATATTAACCCTCTAGCCCCCCACATAACTGTAATTTTTGGACCTATTTTAACAAATCGTAAAAAACACCCCTTAAATTGTGGAGGGCGGGGATGAAATATTCTACAAAAATTTTGGCCATCACATTTTACTATATGTGTCAGAAAACACCAAAGCTCAAAATTTAACACAAATACCTAAAAAAGGGATAGGTAAAATTCGATGGATTTTTTAGTGTAAATTCAAAGAGGTCATAGAATGCAAATAATAAAGCTTACTAAATTCGCTATAACATTGTTGTAAAAATTTGGTGGAGTAAGCCGGATTCATAGATTACAAAAAATTCGCAAATGCGCATATTTAAAGGAAATTGTTTTACAGCTCTTAATTTCGCAATTTTTTTACAAATCAAAATAAGTAGTTTTGTCTCTTGAAGTAAATATGCGATAACTCGCGAAAGAAAGCAGATCCGATTTTGATCTCTTCATAGTCAAATAAAAAGGATGATTCTGAACAAAACCTTATTAGCCGTTTTGGTGCAATCTAGGCCAACTTTCTATCGCTTGAGGCACGCTGCGTTGATTGGTCGTTAGTAGACAGCGGAATATATGCAATTGCATATTTTTATTGGATGGTTGTACAGCAAACCCGATAACACACAAATGTTTTTCGTCAAACAATAATTAAATATACACCTAATTTGCATATTTTATGCAAACTGGGGGCTAATCACGGGATCCATTAACGAACTCGTTTTCATGTCGAAAAAGTTATCGCAGCAACGACTTCTTTGGATCACGGGAATGGATCGCCAATTTTGATTTTTTGTTATCATTTTGTTGTGTGGAATGGCTACGTCAAATAGTGAAGAAGAATAAAATAAACGTGTTGTGAAGGGCGGAACGAACAACTTAAAGAAATACGAATAAATATAATTGCAGTGAAGTTTATTTTAAACATTAATTAGATGCAATGTTATTTTGTATTCCTCATCTTCGGATTCATAGGAGGAATACAAGGCACAGCCTATTCGAAGAGAAATAAGGGACAAAAGTAATCCTTCGTCATTGTCTAAAGTCGTAAATACTTCCAAAATATTTAAATTATGATTAAAAAAAAATAAGTTTTACAGATTTAAAAGCCGTTTAAACATTCAAAAGAAGCCTTCAACTATGTTTTATCTGAAATTAATTTCCCCGGCCATTCGTCAACGTCCGTTCTACCATTAATAAAACTAGACGCCACTCAAAATCTTCTGGCCGGTGGTTGTTACGATGTTGGAAATGATTATCTTGTTTAAAATAAAACGAATTACTCATGTCAACACGGAGGAAAATCGCCATTGTTGATATGTTTGAATTGAAAGAAAATATATTTGGAAACGAATTTTTTAAATATATATATATATTTGTTAACAAACAAATTTTATTTGAAAATCATGAAAATTTGTTTGGAACGCATATACTAATATATTTGAACAACGTGTATTTGCGCACTGACTTTCACAAATAAAATGTGTGTCTACCCACAAACAAAGTTATTTTTAGGATGTTTTCCAAAAATATTTTATTTAAAAATGATTTTTTAAAATTTGCTGAATTTTTTAATTTTAGTTAGTTTTTCATAGATTATAGTTAAAAATGTCTTTAGCAGCATTAGCTTTGGTTTTACATCAATAAATTTCAATTTATAAGTATTCCAATTCATCACTCTTTGTCAATCCATCAATGCAATTTATATTTACGAAAGATTATACGATTTTAGTTTTAATTAAATTTTACAAACATATACAATTTATAAAACAATTCTCTTTGAACATCTGAAAAACAGAAAACTTGTCTTTAAGTTAAGGCATTGATACATTGCCAAAATACATAAATACAAAATACTAGTTCCAAATAAAAAAATATTGGAATGGGAACATATTTTTGTTTAGAACAATATCCTCCCAAAATATATAATATTTGTGTGTGTCAAATATTATATATTTGGAGTGTACCCTAAACATATGTATAATTCAAGCCGAATATGTTTGGGACAGTATACTACAGAAGCGATTTTTTTTTCAGCGTGAATGCACGGAGGAATGATTGTTCAAAACGACCGAAGAGAGCAAACCTTCTATTAGAAGTTGCATTTGTATATAATTTTTAAGGAGGCCACAGCTCGGTCCAAAATTCAGCTACCATTAGTGTTTATTTGCCATTAATTCTGCTAACATTAGTTAATAAAACATTATATTTTATGCTAAAATGGCACAGAAAACTCACAATTGGCTTTTTTCTAAAAAAAGCCTCCACATTCCACTCAAAATCAATTAAAAATTAGTTTTCGATGACAATTTTGTTGTCGAGAAATTTCTCGCAAATTTTTTCTCGATAACGGATGCCGTGATTAGGCCCCTGAATATTTGCACAAATCATACATAAGCTAAAAATATACAAACATCTTTATGTCTAAAATTCACTGCATATTCCATAATTTTTCTAAAATAAAATATTTTGGGCATTTTTTTTAATTTTAATATGTATGTCATTGTACGTTACCTAAAATCTATACATCGTTACTGTAGTTCTGAAAGGCCGTAACAGACGCCCGACTGAAACTTTGATCTATAAATTTGGTGCAAGGGTAGTCCTTGTCTTTATATAAAATTATGTTTAAAAAATTAGTTAGTTTTCTCCAATTTGCCGATGCATATTTTTTTTGCATATGGCATTTCCAACGAGCCAAAAAATTGAAAGTCTATAAAAGTATGTTGTTTTACTATTTTGTATAGGGAATCTATCAAATTTAACTAATTTTCTCAAAAACTACATTTATTCATAACACATTTTAAAATATTTGAGTGCAAATTCAAATAATTGAAAAATTTATGTTTTAAACATTTGTATTGCATGTTATTTTCTGATTAATGGTCTCTCTTGAAAAAATAATTTTTGTTGTGAAAATAAATATATTAAATATATTAAAAATCATTTATAATTAACCATTGGATGTCTAGTTGCATAAAAAGTAAAAAAATAAACATAAAAAGAACGATGGAATAAAATGTCGTGTGCAACATGTCACGTGCGAATGCGATTAAAATGAAATAAAAAATAAACTACTTAATATTTTTGAATAAAATTAAAAAAACATTATAAAGATACATTAATCCATGACATTTTAAAATTAGTCCCATTAAAATATTCCATCAGGTTTCCCTGAAATCAGTGTTTGATTGGTTTGCTTTGAAAGCGACTTCTGTTTTTGTCGCGTGCGAATGGCTCGGTTTTTTGTAATTACCTTGAAAACGAACAATTGGCCAAAATCAACCTTAGCACCAATTATAGTGCTAATCAAGGGCTATAAGTTTCACTTTTTGTCAAAATGAAATAATGTTTTGGCATATGTTTTTTATACCCTCCAACATAGGATGGGGGGTATATTCATTTTGTCACTCCGTTTGTAACACCTCTAAATATTGATCTGAGACCCCATAAAGTATATATATTCTTAATCGTCGTAAAATTCTAAGACGATTTAGCCATGTCCGTCTGTCCGTCCGTCCGTACCTCCGTCCGTCTGTGGTAATCACGCTACAGTCCGCAATAATAGAGCTAGGTTGATCAAATTTGGTACAAATACTTCTTATAGTTGCAGGTTGTTTGGGATTGCAAATGGGCCATATCGGTCCATATTTAGATATAGCTCCCATATATACCCGATAACACACAAATGTTTTTCGTCAAACAATAATTAAATATACACCTAATTTGCATATTTTATGCAAACTGGGGGCTAATCACGGGATCCATTAACGAACTCGTTTTCATGTCGAAAAAGTTATCGCAGCAACGACTTCTTTGGATCACGGGAATGGATCGCCAATTTTGATTTTTTGTTATCATTTTGTTGTGTGGAATGGCTACGTCAAATAGTGAAGAAGAATAAAATAAACGTGTTGTGAAGGGCGGAACGAACAACTTAAAGAAATACGAATAAATATAATTGCAGTGAAGTTTATTTTAAACATTAATTAGATGCAATGTTATTTTGTATTCCTCATCTTCGGATTCATAGGAGGAATACAAGGCACAACCTATTCGAATAGAAATAAGGGACAAAAGTAATCCTTCGTCATTGTCTAAAGTCGTAAATACTTCCAAAATATTTAAATTATGATTAAAAAAAAAATAAGTTTTACAGATTTAAAAGCCGTTTAAACATTCAAAAGAAGCCTTCAACTATGTTTTATCTGAAATTAATTTCCCCGGCCATTCGTCAACGTCCGTTCTACCATTAATAAAACTAGACGCCACTCAAAATCTTCTGGCCGGTGGTTGTTACGATGTTGGAAATGATTATCTTGTTTAAAATAAAACGAATTACTCATGTCAACACGGAGGAAAATCGCCATTGTTGATATGTTTGAATTGAAAGAAAATATATTTGGAAACGAATTTTTTAAATATATATATATATTTGTTAACAAACAAATTTTATTTGAAAATCATGAAAATTTGTTTGGAACGCATATACTAATATATTTGAACAACGTGTATTTGCGCACTGACTTTCACAAATAAAATGTGTGTCTACCCACAAACAAAGTTATTTTTAGGATGTTTTCCAAAAATATTTTATTTAAAAATGATTTTTTAAAATTTGCTGAATTTTTTAATTTTAGTTAGTTTTTCATAGATTATAGTTAAAAATGTCTTTAGCAGCATTAGCTTTGGTTTTACATCAATAAATTTCAATTTATAAGTATTCCAATTCATCACTCTTTGTCAATCCATCAATGCAATTTATATTTACGAAAGATTATACGATTTTAGTTTTAATTAAATTTTACAAACATATACAATTTATAAAACAATTCTCTTTGAACATCTGAAAAACAGAAAACTTGTCTTTAAGTTAAGGCATTGATACATTGCCAAAATACATAAATACAAAATACTAGTTCCAAATAAAAAAATATTGGAATGGGAACATATTTTTGTTTAGAACAATATCCTCCCAAAATATATAATATTTGTGTGTGTCAAATATTATATATTTGGAGTGTACCCTAAACATATGTATAATTCAAGCCGAATATGTTTGGGACAGTATACTACAGAAGCGATTTTTTTTTCAGCGTGAATGCACGGAGGAATGATTGTTCAAAACGACCGAAGAGAGCAAACCTTCTATTAGAAGTTGCATTTGTATATAATTTTTAAGGAGGCCACAGCTCGGTCCAAAATTCAGCTACCATTAGTGTTTATTTGCCATTAATTCTGCTAACATTAGTTAATAAAACATTATATTTTATGCTAAAATGGCACAGAAAACTCACAATTGGCTTTTTTCTAAAAAAAGCCTCCACATTCCACTCAAAATCAATTAAAAATTAGTTTTCGATGACAATTTTGTTGTCGAGAAATTTCTCGCAAATTTTTTCTCGATAACGGATGCCGTGATTAGGCCCCTGAATATTTGCACAAATCATACATAAGCTAAAAATATACAAACATCTTTATGTCTAAAATTCACTGCATATTCCATAATTTTTCTAAAATAAAATATTTTGGGCATTTTTTTTAATTTTAATATGTATGTCATTGTACGTTACCTAAAATCTATACATCGTTACTGTAGTTCTGAAAGGCCGTAACAGACGCCCGACTGAAACTTTGATCTATAAATTTGGTGCAAGGGTAGTCCTTGTCTTTATATAAAATTATGTTTAAAAAATTAGTTAGTTTTCTCCAATTTGCCGATGCATATTTTTTTGCATATGGCATTTCCAACGAGCCAAAAAATTGAAAGTCTATAAAAGTATGTTGTTTTACTATTTTGTATAGGGAATCTATCAAATTTAACTAATTTTCCCAAAAACTACATTTATTCATAACACATTTTAAAATATTTGAGTGCAAATTCAAATAATTGAAAAATTTATGTTTTAAACATTTGTATTGCATGTTATTTTCTGATTAATGGTCTCTCTTGTAAATCTTGATTTATATTTAAGGGATGTAAGAAAAATAATTTTTGTTGTGAAAATAAATATATTAAATATATTAAAAATCATTTATAATCAACCATTGGATGTCTAGTTGCATAAAAAGTAAAAAAATAAACATAAAAAGAACGATGGAATAAAATGTCGCGTGCAACATGTCACGTGCGAATGTGATTAAAATGAAATAAAAAATAAACTACTTAATATTTTTGAATAAAATAAAAAACATTATAAAGATACATTAATCCATGACATTTTAAAATTAGTCCCATTAAAATATTCCATCAGGTTTCCCTGAAATCAGTGTTTGATTGGTTTGCTTTGAAAGCGACTTCTGTTTTTGTCGCGTGCGAATGGCTCGGTTTTTTGTAATTACCTTGAAAACGAACAATTGGCCAAAATCAACCTTAGCACCAATTATAGTGCTAATCAAGAGCTATAAGTTTCACCTTTTGTAAAAATGAAATAATGTTTTGGCATATGTTTTGTATACCCTCCACCATAGGATGGGGGGTATATTCATTTTGTCACTCCGTTTGTAACACCTCTAAATATTGATCTGAGACCCCATAATGTATATATATTCTTAATCGTCGTAAAATTCTAAGACGATTTAGCCATGTCCGTCCGTCCGTACCTCCGTCCGTCTGTGGTAATCACGCTACAGTCCGCAATAATAGAGCTAGGTTGATCAAATTTGGTACAAATACTTCTTATAGTTGCAGGTTGTTTGGGATTGCAAATGGGCCATATCGGTCCATATTTAGATATAGCTCCCATATATAGCATCTAACTTGTTGTGATTCCTACTGTTCCCATCTACTATATTTTTGGTGTTTTCGGTGTTTATACCCTACACCACACTGTGGTACAGGATATTATGACTTTGTGCATTTGTTTGTAACACCTAAAAGGAGAAGAGATAGTCCCATTGTTTATTATACCGATCGACTCAGAATCACTTTCTGAGTCGATTTAGCCATGTCTGTCTCTCTGTCTGTCCGTCTGTCCATGTATTCTTGTAATCAAAGTGCAGGTCGTATTTATGGTCCGATTGTGATGAAATTAAGCATAGTGCTCTTTTTTGGCCCAGGGACGGTCCCTATTGAAATTGGTTAAAATCGGTTCAGATTTGGATATAGTCCCCATATATATGTTTCACCCGATTTGACATGCAAGCGCCGTAGAAACCACATTTTACATCCGATCTTTATGAAATTCGGCAGGGAGAGTTTTATTATAACGTGAATGAACACTACCAAATTCGGAGAAAATACGATCAGATTTAGATATAGCCCCCATATATATGTTTCACCCGATTTGGCATGTAAGCGCTGTAGAAATCGTGTTTTATATCCGATCAGTACGAAATTTAACCGAGAGAGTTCTCTTACTACATGAATAAACACTGCCAAATTCGGGGAAAATCGGTTCAGATTTAGATATAGCCACCATATATATATTTCACTCGATTTAACATTTAAGCGCTGTAGAAATCGTGTTTTATATCCGATCAGAACGAAATTTAACAGAGAGAGTTCTCTTATTACATGAATAAACACTGCCAAATTCGGGGAAAATCGGTTCAGATTTAGATATAGCCACCATATATATGTTTCACCCGATTTAACATTTAAGCCCTGTAGAAATCGTGTTTTATATCCGATCAGTACGAAAATCGGCATTCTTATCGCAATGCCCATTTTCGCATTGGTAGGTAGGTGTATGGTATTATATAGTCGGCCCCGCCCGACTTTCTGTCTTTCCTTACTGGTTTTCTTTAGGTTTGAGTTATTTTGTGAGGTCACATACTATCCATGGTGGAGGGTATATAAGATTCGGCATGGCCGAACTTAACGCTTTTACTTGTTTTTCACTTTGAATGCGTACGAATGTCGCATTCGATATTGGAGAATTGCCCATATGCATTTTTTTTAGTAGCATATGCGATTTTTTATTTGCATATGCATTTTTCATTCAACATATCATATTCCCTTGCATTTTCTTAAAAAAATGCATATATGCAAAATGCACATTGATCGAATTTAGAATCCAAAAATATACCTAATCCTTAAATATGAACTTGTTCGGATGACAACTAGAGATGTTATAAAATTCCGCTATTTAGTCATTAGGTACAAATTAAACAAACATTTTTCTTCGAGTGCCTCAACACCACCTGACTGAGTTTGATACGCATTGCTCGAAAAGTCTTCAGAGCCTTTCTCCGCTAACTTTACTGTCGTCACCGATGTAAGTTAGATTTCAAAATTGAGAAAGGAATGGAGGAGACTTTCCTTTTAGCGAAACTTTTACCGGAAGTTTTTGTACAAAATGTAAATGGTTCTCTCTCTCCATCTGTACCTCTCGCCTTGGGTTTGACGATTAGCTTCCCATGTCTTCGTTTTACTACTGCCACCGGCTACTACTGATTTTTTCAATATGTGATTGAGAGTGTATCTTTGAAAGGATGTATGTGTGTATATGTGACGTTTGCAAACTGTCATTTCTATGCTAATTATACCCTCACTTTAGTGTGACGAGGGTATATATCATTTGCTACGGAAAAAAGTGTAACACATCGAAGGAGTGATCTAAGACCCTAAGTATGTTCGGAGGAAATCCGTTTTGGGTCATTTTAAGTCGAATGAGCAATGTCCGTCCGTCTGTCTGTCTGTCTGTCTGTCTGTCTGTCTGTCTGTCTGTGTGTCTGCTGGCTGGTGCGCACGATAACTCTCGATAGGAGTAACCGATTGACTTCAAATTTGGTATGTGGTAATATTTTGATCTATCTCCGGATGAGTTCGAAGATGGGCCATATTGGTCTACTCCTTCTGGTACCTCCCACACAAAGGGTTAAAATTTAGTGAAATATTGATTCTTTAATAACTTCTATACTACTTATTCGAATCTTTTGAAATTCTGCACATAATATTAGTATATTAGTCACTATTAACTCGAGAAAAATGGGTGAAGTTGACATGCCCGTTTTGGTACCTCCCACACAAATGGACCATTTTGCATCAAAATTTAACTGCTTATAACTTTAATACAAGTGCATAAAAATGCTTGAAATTTTCTACAGTATAATGTTTTTGTAGCGCCTATAGTCCGGTAAAAAATGGGCATTATTGTACAGCCCCTTTTGGTACCTCCCACACAAATGGACCGTTTCGTACCAAAAGTAAACGGCTTGTAACTTTAATACCAGTGCATACAAATACTTGAAATTTTGTACAGTGTAATGCTGTTATAGTGCCTATAGTCCTGTAAAAAGTGGGCGTTATCACCCCGCCCCTTTTTGTACCTCCCACACAAAATGACCAACTCATACCAAAATTACATAGCTCGTAACTTTAATATACCAGTGCACATAAACGCTTATAGTTCAGCACAATGCAATGTATTTAAGAATGTACTGTTTACCGAAAAATATGTGTATTTGGAAAACCCCTTCTGGTACCTCCCACACAAATTGACAGATTTATTGGTGTAATGTTATATATTACATTACTCACAAAGTGAGGGTATACCTTAGTCGGTTTACCCGACTGAAACTTTCTTACTTGTTTTCTGTTGTATTTCACTTCTAATAACACACATCGAGTGGCACCGCTGCCGAGTCTTGAACTTTGTTTATCCCCCTCGCTCGACCTCTCTCTATCACCATACAGGTAAATAAACCTCCTCTTCTATAGCATATCCATATGAAAGTTCCCTCATGTATGCGTGTGTGTGCGAAAGTGAGGACTTGGATTTGTTTTCTTTTTTTTGGGGGGGGGGGGATGGGTTTGAGCCCAACAAATATTTAATTCATACGCAATGTATTCATTGTAATGCCTTCAAGTTGTTATTTTACATTTTGTAATAGATTCTCATACACATGTATGAGTATTTGAGTCGTCTCAGTCTATAATTGCATATGAAGCAGTGGTGGGTCGGTGGATGGGGTGGGGGGGGCTATGGAATTCATACGAGTAGTGTCGTCGCTGTGTGGTGGTTGTGGTCTTTGATTTGATTGCAGTATTTCGTTCTGTTCATTGTTCTGTTGTCACGATATGTATTGGTTTTTTCGCTTTTCGCTTTTTTGTTTTCTTAATGGCAAAATTATCATATTGACCTCCCGCATAGTAATGGCACGCAATGTGTCTCCCCACAAAAACGTTGCGACAAAAGTGCGAAGCATTTCTTTTTCAAAGGAACTTAATTTATGTTAAAAGAGTTCTAAACTAAAATATGGAAATGTTTGAATCGGAAATGTTTTCCGTTCGCCTTCCATCTGACCCAGTGTCAGCGGTCATTATTTTCAAAATTCATTCGAAGAGTGGTGGAGGTTGCCCATGTGTACATTGGGATGCACTGAATGTATGTATGTATGTATAAGCATTGAAAGGAAAATATGTATGTATACATAAATACGAGTAAAAAAACAAGTAAGAAAATTTCAGTCGACCGACACTTTGTGAGTAATGTAATAATGAATATTGTACTTTGTGTGGAAGCTAGAAAGGTGGAAAACATTTACTTCAGTGTATAGTAATTCCAAAATTTTTCTAAAATACAGAACATAAAAATATGTAGATGATTGCTGCAGAAATTTTAAGGGCGATGGGTTCGAATGAATCTGTCAATTAGTGTGGGGGGTACCGGGAGGGGCTTGAAAAAAATACGCAAATTGTGATCGTAACAGTTGATACTTCTAACGTATTGCACTGTACCGAATTTTAAGTCTTAGTGTGCACTGGTGTTAATGTTATGATAAATTTAAGTATCCCCTCACCTTAGAGAGGAGGGTATACATATATCATTTGCTACGAGCCAAAAGTGTAACACATCGAAGGAGTGACCTATGACCCTGAGTATGTTCGACGGAAATCAGTTTTGGGTCATTTTAAGTCATTTGAGCAATGTCCGTCCGTCCGTCCGTCTGTCTGTCTGTCTGTCTGTCTGTCTGCTGGCTGGTGTGCACGATAACTCTCGAAAGCAGTAACCGATTTACTTCAAATTTGGTATTGGGTAATATTTTTCTCTATCTCCGGCTAAGTTCGAAGATAGGCCATATTGGTCCACTCCTTCTAGTACCTCCCCCACAAAGGGTTAACTTTTAGTGAAATATTGATTCTTTGATACCTTTTATACTACGTACTCAAATCTTCTGAAATTTCACACATAGTATTAGTTTGTTAGTCGCTAACACGTCAAGAAAAATGGACGAAGTGACCACTCCCTTTTTGGTACCTCCCACACAAATGGAACATTTTTCTCCAAATGTTAACTGCTTATGGCTTTAACATCAGTTCATAAAAATACTTAAGATCTTGTACATGGTAATGCTTTTATAGTACCTAGAGTCCAGAGAAATGTGGGCGTTATTGGCACGCCCCTTTTGGTACCTCCCACACAAATGGACCTTTTTGTACCAAAAGTTAACAGCTTTTAACTTTAATACCAATGCAAACAAATGCTTGTAATTTTGTTTAGTGTAATGTTTTTATAGTACCTAGAGTCCAGAGAAAAGGGGCCTCTATTGGCACTCCCCTTTAGGCACCTCCCACATAAATGTACCATTTTACACCAAGAGTTAACAGCTTATAACTTTAATACCAGTGCATATAAATATTAGGCATTTTGTACAGTGTAATGCTTTTAAAGTAGCTAGAGTCCACAGAAAAGTGGGCGTTATTGGCACGCCCCTTTTGGTACCCCCCACACAAATGGACAATTTTGTACCAAAAGTAAACAGCTTTTAACTTTAATACCAGTATATACTTTAAAGTTATTAAATGCAATTTAAATTATTACTAATTTAATTAAAACAAAAAAATAAATAAATGTACGAATATTATGTTGGGACTCAAGGTGAGGGGATTCATAAGTCGTTGTGCCCGACTGAACTTTCTTACTTGTTTTGTTATGATTTGGCTATTTTGTGTTGGTTGAACCAAAAGGAGCCTGACAATAACGCCAATTTTTCATTGGACTGTAGTTTCCTATAAAAGCACTACACTGCACAAAATTTCGAATATTTGTTTGTACTGGTATAACCTTTCAACATTTTGTACAAAATGGTACCCTTGTGAGGCATACAAAACATCGCCAATTAGTCTGTAGTTGGTATATACTAATAAACTATTACTATTTGTGTAATGACATATAATTCGAATAAGAAGTACAGAAGCTAATATCAATATTTTACTGAATTTTGACCTATCGTCGGCTCAATGCTATTTTGTTCCATACGCCATTTTGTATGATCGGAGAAAAACGCAATTAATTGTTTGAGTAAAAACGGGACTGAAGAGTTACACACTTTTAATTTCATAGGGTTGCCAACAGTGTGTGTATGATTCTCATGCATTTCTATGCCATTATATTCAAAAATAAGCAAGTAATAACAATTTTTGTACTTGGCATTTTGGTCCATATCCACTTTTATTTTAATATTTTTTCGTATTTGTATTACATGGATCACAAAAAGGGCCGGTATGGAAGGACAGTAATTTACATATTGTGATCGAAAGAACGTAAAATACCAAGTCAAAAATATAGGGCGATAGAAAAATGGTGACCTAGAACAAAAATATCAAAATTATTTCCCGTTATTCAGAGTTAAATAAATTTACCCTACCAAACTAGGCGAGATAGGAAAAAAATGATTGCATATTCTGAAAGAGCATGCTTGAAACCCATATTATCAGCTCCTAACTCAAAAAACACAAAAATGGCGTATGGACCAAAATAGCATTAAGCCGACGCTATGCAGGAAAGGTACTAGAAAGAGTGGACCAATATGGACCATCTTCGAGTTTACGCTGAGATAGATAGAAAATATTAACACATACCAAACTTTAAGTCAATGCGTTACTCCTGTAGGAGCAATTGCAAAGATACTGTGGGGTGACCCAAATGAGAAGAAAACCAGTAGTTTTCTGAAACTAAACAAGATCGAGATTAGTAAGATGATAAGTGTTCTAACGGGACACTTAAGCTTACAGGCACATCTTCATCGCATAGGACTAGCAGAAAACGACGAGTGCAGGGAAAACATCGAAACGGTGGAACTGCCCAGCTTTCACACATGCAAGATCCCGATATTTCGGCTCCGACATATTGCCAGACTTGACTCATCTCAGAGGATATGACTGGGAGATACTGAGAAAATACGTGTCTAGTACCGATTTTCTGTAACTCGTGAGGTATAAAAAGTGTATGTCCAGGACATGAGACGTTTAAACGTCTCCCTTATTCAACCTAACCTAACCTACTCCTTTCGAGAGTTATCTTGCACACCAGCCAGACAGACGGGCAGACATGACTCAAATGATTTTAGTGGACTAAAACGGATATCCTCCAAACATACTTGGGAATAAATCTTGTCTATCTTTATTTATTTAAAGTGATAGTTCTGAACGAGTTTTATTTGGCTACTTTCTTATGAAGTTTTTTATTAATACATTAAGAATTGCACTCAATTCCGTAACCATACAAAATCTGCCGAATTTTGGTAAATATTAAGCACGGACTGCCAATTTGTAATCTCCATCTATAAAATATGTTACACTATGCAACAACATTTTTGCCGAAGGGCTGTGCATAACATTTGTTGGTGTAATATAGAGTCCTAAACTCGAACAATTTAAAAAAAAAATTGTATGGTAATTTTTGTTTAAATGTTTGTTAAACTTCCAATTTTCTTGGAAGGAGCCCTTAATATTTGGACCATATTTTTGAAGTATATGCTCGATAATGCGAGTATACACGTTTAGATTAGTAACTGTCGTTTAAACAATTAAGAAATAATAGAAAAAAATTCGCCATATTTTGAAAAAATAATGCATATTTGAAGAAAATCTATGGATAAATGTAGAAATTATAACGCTTTTGGTAGAAGTCAGAGAATTTCAACAAAACTCGTTTTTTATACATTGAAGGAGCTTTTAACAACATTCACTCAAACGCGGTAATTGCGGCACTGTCACATCTAAAGGTAAACTCTAGATGGTTTAGACTTATACAAAGCCTGCTCAAAAGAAGACGCATAACAGCGTGTCTTGGGTCCACATCTCCAACAAGATTTGTAAACAGAGGGACCCCACAAGGAGGAGTACTGTCTCTACTAATTTGGAACCTAGCGGTGAATGAAATTCTGCTAGATGTAGAATGTTGTAGCTTCAAGGGCGTGGCATATGCGGACGACGTGGCAATCGCAGTAAGTGGCAAATTCGAAAACGTCCTCAGAGACATCCTACAGGTGGCTCTGCACATGTTGGCTAGATGGGCCAGAAGCAGAGGTTTGGGCGTTAACCCAAACATGACAGAATTGGTTCTGTTTACTAGGATGAATAATGTCCCGCATGTGGAACCTCCTCCTCGGATATGTGAGCTAACAAGAAAAAAACGGCTGCCACCCTAAGCTAAACCTAAAAAATGGCTTATAACTTTGATTCCAGTCTATAGACATACTTGAAATTTTGTGAGATGTAATGCTTTTAAAGTACCTACAGTCCCGAGGAAAATGGCCGTTATTGCCACGCCCCTTTTGGTACTTCCATACAAATTTTGCATTTTGCACAAAAAGTTAACGACTTATAACTTTGATTCCAGTCCATACAAATACTTCAAATTGTGTACAGTGTAATGTTTATCCCCTCACCTTAGAGAGGAGGGTATATATCATTTGCAACGAGCCAAAAGTGTAACACTCGAAGGAGTGACCTAAGTACCTAAAATACAGTGAACAAGTAAGAAAGTTTCAGTCGGGTAAACCGACTAAGGTATACCCTCACTTTGTGAGTAATGTAATATTGAATATTACTCGAATTATTCTGTCAATTTGTGTGGGAGGTACCAGAAGGGGTTTATCAAATACACCTTTTTTTGCTGAACATTAGATACTTTAAATTCATTGCACTGTGCCGACTTATAAGCATTTATGTGCACTGGTACAAACGTTATGAGACATTAAATTGTGGTATGATTTGGGCATTTTGTGTGGAAGGTACAAAGAGGGGCGTGGCAATAACGCCCATTTTTCACAGGGATATAGACACTATAAAAACATTACACTGTACAAAATTTGAAGTATTTTTATACACTGGTTTTAATGTTATAAGCTGTTAACTTTTGGTGCAAAAAGGTACCTTTGTGTGGGAGGTACCAAACGGGGCGTGACAACAACACCCATTTTCCCTGGACTGTAGGCAATATAAAAGCATAATACTGTACAAAATGTCAAGTATTTTTATACACTGTTATTAATGTTATAAGCTGTTAACTTTTGGTGCAAAATGGTGCATTTGTGTGAGAGGTACCAAAAGGGACGTGGCGACTTCGCCCATTTTTCTCGAGTTGATAACGACTAATAAGCTAATACTATGTGTTTCGAATAAGTAGTATAGCAGTTATTAAAGAATCAATATTTCACAACATTTTAACCCGTTGTGGGGGAGGTACTAGAAGGAGTGGACCAATATGGCCCATCTTCGAACTTAGCCGGAGATAGAAAAAAATATTACCACATACCAAATTTGAGGTCAATCGGTTACTCCTTTCGAGAGTTATCGTGCGCACCAGCCAGCAGACAGACAGACACACAGACAAACATACAGACGGACGGACATTGCTCATTCGACTTAAAATGACCCAAAACGTATTTCCTCCGAACATACTTGGGGTCTTAGGTCACTCCTTCGACGTGTTACACTTTTTTCCGTAGCAAATGATATATACCCTCGTCACACTAAAGTGAGGGTATAAAAATTGGCATTATTGTCAAGCTCCTTTTTGTACCTCCCACACAAATGGACCATTTTGTACCAAAAGTTACCAGCTTATAACGTTAATACAAGTGCATACAAAACGAATTTTTTGAAAAACTCGATTTTTTCTAACTGTTACGACAGTTACTAAACTTCAGTTTCTACATGAAAGTTATGTTTTCAGCATTTTTATCCCTCAAAAGTTCCTTTATAAAGATGGTTCAAATACTAAAATGGTTTCACGAAAATTGGAATTGTAGAATAAAATTTGTTTTGGTTTCATAAAATAGTATGCCTCAGCAGAATGCATAATATGTATTAAGCATTATCTATCGATGGATATATGACACTCCCATGGTAGTAAATCTTTTTACTTTTTCCAACATTCAACTTTTACGTTTAGTATCAAATGTACTGCAAGAGAAAAATCATTTTGACACTCCTGAACATTTTGATTTGTTGAGATGTGCTGTTATGTTTGAAACAATATATAAATCGGAACTGAAATTAACAAAATTAAAGAGGCATCTTCCTTGGGCCAAAAGAAAGATATGTGCAAAGTTTCATTGAATTCGCTCTATAATTTCATATAAAAATTTAATTTTCATATAAAATTTCGTCGAAATTTCATAGAAAATTTCGTCGAAATTTCAAAGAATTTAATTTAATTTTCATACAAAATTTCGTCGAAATTTCATTTTCATACAAAATTTCGTCGAAATTTCATTTTCATAGAAAATTTCGTCGAAATTCCATTTTCATAGAAAATTTTGTCGAGATTTCATTTTCATAGAAAATTTCGTCGAAATTTCATTTTCATAGAAAATTTCGTCGAAATTTCATTTTCATAGAAAATTTCGTCAAAATTACATAAAAAATTTCGTCGTAATTTCATTTTCATAGAAATTTCGTCGAAATTTAATTTTCATACAAAATTTCGTCGAAATTTCATTTTCATAGAAAATTTCGTCAAAATTACATAAAAAATTTCGTCGAAATTTCATTTTCATAGAAAATTTCGTCGAAATTTCATTTTCATAGAAAATTTCGTCGAAATTTCATTTTCATAGAAAATTTCGTCGAAATATCGTTTTTAAATTTCGTCGAAATATCACTTGTATAGGAAATTAGGTCGAAATATCGTTCTTATAGAAAATGTCGTCGAAATTCTAATTTTACGGTCCAGGGAAAATCCGGGTCACAAAGACCATGTTGCTTGTTATATTTTTGTATTGACAGACCAGAGCCTCTGGTGGGAATTAAACCCACGAACCTCATAGAAGAGCACTCCAACAACTAACATACTGGGGCTCTCGTCGAAATTTCTTTATTATAGAACATTTCGTGAATTTTTTAAGAACATTTTTCCATGTTAAACCCTCCGTATTGCTCTACTGTGTCTACTAAAAATAAAAAATGGTAACCACTAACACTATGCAACAAAAATGTATATATATGTATATTGTATAGAATGAGGCATACTATTTTCTGAAAACAAAATAATTTTTTATGGCACAGTTTTTTTTTATTTTTTACTAAAATTCTATTTTTAATGAAAGTGGAAAAAAAAGAAACAATTTTATTTTTTCACGAAAAAAACGGCTCTATAAAATAACCACAAAATGAAATAACGCCCCAAATCGAAAATGAAATAAATCCCCAAATTTGGGGATTTATTTCATTATGATATAATTCCCCAATTTCAAAAACTAAATAAATCCCCACGTAATGAAATTAGACCCCAATTTAAAATGAAATAAATCCCCAATTTTGGGGACTTATTTCATAATGAAAAAAGACCCAATCTTAAGAGTGAAATAACTCCCCAATATATATATTTTTTCAATAATATAAACAAATTTAAGCATAAACTTGCATAGAATCTTCAATAATACCACGGCAACAAGGGCAATTATAATTCTGCAAACCTATTGCCAATGGTTTGCGTCAGCGAGTAGTTTGTTATTGCATTTGTCGCAAATATTCAAAAGTCTGCATGGCAAAAGAACAATGTTTGGTGCATTTTCTCTACAGACAACACATTCATTTTCATTAGAAATTCATGTGTTGTAGAATTCTTCTTCAGATTCATCATCACTAGATGATTCTTCTTTGAAGATGTCAGGGATCATATCCACGCATATGTTGTTTTTTCGGCAAACCATGCGCGATAGAAAGGGGGCAACCGTAATTTTGCCCTGGTCTAATAACCAGAGTTATTTAATGAAAAACATATGAATGGCAAACAAACATTACCTTCTGCATCCAGTGACTTTCGAAATATTTTAGAAACGGCGTTAATACGCCTTGACTATCATGTAATGCAATTTTCGATCTAATTTCAATAAATGCGCCACTATTTAAATGTGATGTTAACAAAGGCAGAGCCATTACTTTATGATATAGCAATTTATGATCAACATCATCAACTCCTCCTAAGCCATGATGAGGAGATGGATCTAAAGACTTTGTTAACCGAAAATAAACCAATTATTCCAAATTATCGCAGTGCCAATTTTTGTATTGTTAAGGAGGTGTTGGGTATTATACGAATATAGTCAGCCCCGCCCGACATTCTACCTTTCCCTACTGGTTTTTAATTTTCCTTACTTCTACAAAAATGCTATAATTTCTTCATTTATCCATCGATTTTCTTTAATTTAGCTTTGTTTTTTCGTTAAATTTCAAGCTTTCAGATAAAAGAAGAAAACTAATTTTTGCAATTCTTTTTTCCATTTTTTTTTGGTTTTTTCGTGCCAGAAAAAATAGTTTTTTTAACTAAAAATCTAATTTTTTGTCTAATAGTTTTATCGACAGCTACTATACTACTCTTTATAAGTGAACATGACATTAATAACACTAGTAGCCCTGAGTCTATCAATTTAAAGGAAATTTCGGTTCTACCAGATTTATACTTCAAAAAATATGAAGCAAATACATGAAAGTTTGAATTTTTTTTAAAAAAAATACCTTAACACTTTTTTTCAATATTTTTATCGTGTTTAGGATTCGATATTACATTATAAAAATATATATCAGCGTGGTGAATGCACTACCGTAGGTGTTGTGTGCTACGAAATTTTTCCGAATTGTTTTTTTTTGGTAAAATAAGGCGAACATATCAAATTTTTATCGGCATCTCCAAGACCGTTAGCAGAACGAGAAAGGGCCTATCATCATATTTAAACATTTTACAGGAGAAACAAAAAACTAAATAAAATGAAAAATGTATTCATTTGAAAAACGTGGGTTTCAGAATAATGCCTAAATATAATGATACATATATATATTCCCACAAACATGATTTATAACTTGTTTGCGAAAATTGCGTTAAATAGGAATTTTTAACTATGAAAAAAAGAAATGATTTGTTGTTAGGCCCTTTTTAATTTCGTTAAAAAATTCGCTGTTTTTGATAGTAGGTCCCTAAAAATTTGTTAGGATGCGCATCAAAATCCATCAAAAATTGAATTTCGAGTTTTTCGTTTCCGATGACGAAATGCTATACCAAAATAGTACTTGTTCAGTTACGAGGATTTCAGTGGATAGTAATGATATTGTTGCTAACATTCTCCCTTCGTATTCATATTCGCTCGCCCTTTTGAGCAACACCATAGCTTTCTTTATATTTTCAATTACCTGCTGGCCAAAAATCATCTTCCGCCGTATTTTCGGGTTACAACCAACCAAAGATTAAAGTGTGCATGTGCATCAGATTAGCAATCAGAAGCTATTATCACTGAAATTGCCTAAATAATAAACCATAATTTTTGCGATAAACTCCAAAATTGGTCAGAAACCTAAAACTGGCGAAAATAAAAATGGTATCCACCGACTAAGCTACCAGGGCAGACTAAACTTCCAGCAGAAACAATCAAGTGGACGCAGAAACAAAAAAAAACAAAGACAAAGAAAACTAAAGGCAACAACCTACAGCCGGAAGAGGAGGTGGAAACATTAATTTTTTTTGAGGATTTTCACAACAAAAACAGCAAATCCAAAATATCGATGTACTGCCAAAACTCGGCAAAGGGGCATTTTTTAAATGGACAAAAACAACAACAACGACTGGAAGGGACATACTACTCTTACGGCAAAGACGAACCGCACAAAAACGTCTCCCGCACACAGTAAAAAGGGCAAAAAAGTGCAATGCTAAACTTGGAAGAACATACAATAAATTGCAACATGAAAATCATATAGGCAGAGTGAAGGATTCAAGGAATATTAAGAATTTTAGAGAAGGTAGTATAAAAAGCTCCAGCAAGTCATCATGTGAACATGAAAATTGAGGCTATTTTATTCGGGAAATTATCATTCCCCTCCAAAGGCAAGTAGGACTGCAGGTACATCGAGTGGAAAGAGGACAAAGTCGACAACGACAATGAGTAACAAAGATGAACCCACAAAAAAGTGGGAGGATGCAGTGCACAATTTGTTGTTGCCGTTCCATACTTTATGCAGACCTCAGACTTGTTTGGCCATAAGGCAGTTTTAAGAATGAAATCAAGACAGAAGAATTAGTCGGCGGCAGCTTCAACATCAGCAGCAAATCAAGTTAAAAATCATTTTTGCCCGAGGGGAGAATCATACAAAGTTCTCTACATTCAGACGCTTACAATTTTGCGCGCACATACACACGCAAGCATACTCGAGATTATACATGCATTTACAGTGGAGCCTGGATGGATTTTCAAATCGGTCGCTACTCTATACCGACCAATGAGGTCCACCTATATAGACACTAGAGTCAACCGCTGTGGCCTTCCACTATTTTAGAGTAGTCTTCTAAGCTTGGAGAAAGGGCTAAACTCAGGCTACAATCGGGGTTGGCGGAGCTTCTTGCAGGCGCACTCTCATGAGAGGTGCAGTTAGGAGAGCGAACCATCGAATCATTAAGACCATAAAAATTCTGACTTATATTGGTCGGCTTGACACCTATGATATTGCCGGACTTGAGTATTTGAATTCATCAGAAATGACTTATGATGGCAACAAAACAAAAATTTACAGTCCAATCCGGTTCGAAGGACCATGTACAATTTGGGGAGTTCCTTTGCTGCGGAGTGGACTGTAAATTAGTATCAGGTGAACTCCAAACAAAAATCGTATTTGATGTGAAACAGAAATAAAGAAATAAACAGAAAAAAGGCAGTTTCAGAAAGTAGTTTGGCAATTTATTCAGTATGAGTCGCCGCTGCTTACCGCTTCAATAGTTGAATCCAAAGTAAATTGGCGGTGCAGAGCGAAAAAGAGTCATGGATTTGGGTAGTTCAGATAAATCCATTGGAACAGAGAGGAAAGATGGCTCCATTTGAGTTAAAGCTTTTGCCTTCATGGCAGGGAATGGATAAAGAGTTGCCATCTACATTAGAATGAATAAGGCAGGGGAAATTCATATGTGTAAATGTTCAATCGAGTTAATTTACTTAAACTAGGTTAACAATCGTAAAAGAAGAACAAAATAATTTATGGTACAGAAATTCATGATGTGGAACAGGAGCTGTTGAACTGGGTTCAACAACTCCAACGCGGGGAGAATTCGCCTACAGCCGACAGGTCAGATTAAGAAGTCACAACAGATGCCAGCAAGATGGCTTGAACAAAGGTGGAGAAGAAGGCAAACCCATGCACCAAAAATTTCAAACCAGATATGATAATATTTGCTAAAGGAGAATATTCTACACACTTTCAACCTGATAGAAATAGGTTGATCCGCATGTCGTAAGCCGATATTCTGATGAGAATTAGCTCAAAAACATCCTTCAGCAACACAGACATTCGAATGGTAGTGTTTCCTCGAAATTCAACAAAGTGATTGGAAAATCATTCGAAGATAATGTCAAGGTTGAGATACGTAGGACCAAAACGGTGATGGAGGGAAAATATGTTGATCATATATAACACGAAATCCGAAACTATGGATATCCAAACAGCAATAACGGAACGGAATATAAGTAAAGTAAAAATAAGCTTACCGATTGAGATAACCAACAAAGTTTTCGAAATGCGTATAA
The DNA here is from genome assembly GCA_963930755.1 of Eudasyphora cyanicolor. Taxonomy (NCBI): domain Eukaryota; kingdom Metazoa; phylum Arthropoda; class Insecta; order Diptera; family Muscidae; genus Eudasyphora; species Eudasyphora cyanicolor. Next base: position 160,682,974 of record OZ005735.1, read on the forward strand.
TTATAATTGGGTGGTTCATATGTATACCTAGGGGGAGAGTAGCTTTAGTTTAGTGCGTTCGATGTTCAGATAGATCATTTAAATATTTTTCAAGCATTGTGCTACAGCTCAGAATTCCCTTGCACAAATTATTTACATATATAAAAATAGACATCACTAATTAATGATCAATGCAGTCTGGGACTGAAGGATCATTGTCATTTTGTAAGAAATGCAATTGCAGGGAAACCTATTAGGAGACTCTATCCGGCATTACCCATTTGAAATCGGAGGAGATTTCAATACTTGGGCAACTGACTGCGGTTCTTCCAGGACGAACGAAAGGGAATGTATACATACTCCTCGAAGAATTTTCTCTAAATGTACATATGTAGTTGTTGCAATCTTCCAGACATTCACGAGTGCAGATACAAAATCTATGGTTATTTTTACATTTGAAGGTATCTCGTTAGTAAGAAATCTACAGTGGGTGGTGAGCGCGCATTACACTTGCGGCGATTACCATGGGATGATCATTACATAAGACATGACATCCTTAAGAAGACTAGAACTGATTTTATTTCCAGGATGGGCAAAAGAAAATTCGATGTTGAACGAATAATGTTCTAAGAATTCGATAAGTTTCCTTTGAGGTTTCGTCTAGAATAGAGTAGACCTATTAGATTCTTCTTTAAACAATCGATATCACAGTACAGCATTTTTCAGCTCATTGATTTGGGACTCAATTCTGAGAATTGGACGATATTGCGACTTTTAAGGCACTGGATGCACTTTTTTCGAGTAGGTTTGTTCCGCATTTTTTTTTCCTATTCAATATCTACAACTTTGCTTCAGACACAAAAGAGATATTCCGTACGGTATACAAAAAAATTCGTATGGCCATTAATTTATTATTTAAGGCAACTTGACTAAACGAATGATGCAGAAATTATATAAGATTTCGTTGAGGTTTTCTCTATAACAGATTAGATCTCAGATGTCTTCCATAACAGATGAGTCCTCTGAGATAATTCTTGTATAAAGTTTGTCCACTGAACAATTTCTCTAATAGAGTGTAGAACTGTGGAGTATTTCTCTGTAACAGAGTAGATCTCTGAGGTTGTCACTATAACAGAGAAATTGTTCAGTGGACCAACTTTATACTCTACTCTACATCTATAGTTGAGTGGCTTGGACATCTGAGATCATCCTATATTCAGTGGTAGACCATTGAGGGGTTTTCTATAACAAAGCAGACCTCTGGGGTCTTCTTCTGTATAAGAGTTGACTTTTTAGGACTTCCTTAATAATTGAACAGACCCTGGGTTTTCCTTTATGGCATAGTAGACCTCTGAGGTTTTCACTATAACAGAGTAGACCTCTGAGGTTATCTTCTGTAATTGAGAATCTCTAAATCTACATATGTAGTTGTTATAAACGTCCAGACATTATGGAGTGCAGGTGTTGTATCTATAGTGGACTTTACATTTGTAGGTATCTCGTTACTACGAAACCTACAGTGGGTGGTGACCGAGCATTACACTTGCGGCGATTACCATGCGATGATCACTGCATAAACATGACATCATTGAGAAGAAATAATGTTACAAAAATTTGATAAGTTTTCGTTGAGGTTCCCTCTACAATTGTGTAGACCTCTATAATGGAATACATCTATGAGGATTTTCTTTATAATGTCCTAAGGGTGGGCTTAAGAAACATTTTATGTTGAACGGATAATATTCCTAGGGTGGGCTAAAGAAAAAGTCGATAAGTTTTCATTGAGGGTTTCTCTGTAATAAATTAGACCTCTAAAGTTTTGAAATAATAATGTACAACTCTGATGTCTCCCTCTGTAAAAAATTAGACCTCTAGAAGTCTACCCCTATAAAAGATTAGACCTCTAGAGGTCTCCCTCTACAAGAGATTAGATCTACAGAGGTCTTCCTCCATTATGTAGTAGGCCTCTGAGGTCTTCTTCTTTAATACAGTAAATCTCTGGAAACTTCTGCTATAATAGAGTAAACTTCTGGGCTCTTCCTCTTTATTAAAGTAGATCTCTGTGATTCTCCTTCAACATGTTCCAAGGATGGGCTTAAAAGAAATATCGATTCGGAACTATAGCTTATCCCTGGAATAGGGAAACAGGAACAGGAAAAATTCCATAAGATGTCTTTGGGGTTTTTTCTATAATATAGTAGACCTCCGAGGTCTCTTTATATAATAGATACACGCTGAAAAAAATCGATTCTGTAGTATATTGTCCCAAACAAATTCGGCTTGAAACATATACATATATGTTTAGGGTACACTCTAAACATTTAATATTTGGTACACACAAAGGTTATATATTTGGGAAGATGTTGTTCTAAACAAATCTTTGTTTACTCCCAATTTGTTTTTATTTTGGACTATTATTTCCGAAACAAAAAAAATTTGGATTTAAGAATTCAGAAAATATTATGTATTTTCTGAAATTTTTAATGTTCGTAAAAATAATAAATAAATAATAATTGAAATCCTATAATTCTGGATCAAAATAAATTTTTCGGTGGATTGACAACTAATGATGGCTTGGAAATTTGAAATGATTGATTTGAAACAGAAGTCAATGCTGCATATGGTATCATAATTGGGAGCTACAATTGGGAACCAAGAAAAAATGAAAAGTAAAATTCGAAAAAGTAAGCAAAAGATTTGAAAATCTTTTTTAAATAAAATATATTTGGAGAAACTCCGAAACAATAATTTTATTTGTACTTAAAAATATTCTTTATTTGAGAAATTTTGTTTGCAAATATATTTTGTTGTAATATATTAATACGAGTATATGCGTTCGAAATAAATGTTAATGATTTTCAAAAAAAAAAATTATTTGCTCAGAAATATATAATATTTAAAAAATTGTGTTCAAAATATATTTTCTTTCAATTCAAACATATCAAAAAAGGCGATTTTGCCCCGTGTAAATCCTCTGAGATCATTTCCTATACATGGTTTAACCACTGAAGGCTTTCTCTATTAGAGTGCACACCTGTGGCGTATTTTTCTGTAACAGAGTACACTTCTGAGGTTTTCAATATAATAGTGTAGAACACGTATTCTTCGGCCTTCGGTAGCTTAGTGGTTAGTGCATTACACTTGGATCCCGAAGGTGCTGGGTTCAACTCCCAGCCATGGTACAGGAAAAATTTAACATCAACATTTCATGTTTTCAACATAATTCGAGTTTCTGCAGCTAAAAGTAACTCACCGGGTACACTACCACTACTACACATCACACAAGTCAACAGGGAAGCTAAAATAGACATAACACCATGACGACTATTAACAGAAATGCAGCGCTTCTAATGGTGAATAGAAACGGCAACACTCAAATAACATCCATCCCCTGATATTAACAGACGAATGTTAATTTACAACCGGACAACATTGAGTGGATGAAAACCACATAAGGTTCCCGCGATAATCGGATATACGCCGGAAAGAAGTCTGTAACAGAAATAGACTTAAGGATTATCAACTCAGCGTCTCCAAGCTGTTACAACAACAACAACAGAACACTTATTCTATAGTAGAGTAGAATTCTTCTTATATAGTAGAATGGAACTCTTCTTCTATAGTAGAGTAGATTGGACCTCTGAGATCATCCTATATTAAATGGTAGACCATGGAGGACTTTCTCTATCAAAGAGACCTTTTGCTTATAGTTCAGTATAAGAGTAGACTTGTGAGGACTTCCTCTATAATTAAAAAGACCCTGACGTCTTCTTGTATACTAGAGTAAACCTCTGAGGTTTTCCTTTGTACTTCAGTAGACATCTGAGGTTTTTACTATAATAGACAAAACCTCTGAGTTCTAGATATAAAATAGTGTAGACCTCTGAGGTTATCTTCTATAATTAAGCATACTTTTGAAGTCTTCTCCTATACTAGAGTATACATCTGAGGACCTCAGATGTACTTAGCAGGACTTCCTGTATACTGGAGTAGACCTCTTAGGTATTGATATATAACACAGTACAACATTTTTCAGCTCATTGATTTGGGACTCAATTCTGAGAACTGGACGTGAAAGTAGCCCCCAAAAATTTAAACTTCTGCATCATTCGTTTAGTCAAGTTGGTTCAATTATTAATTTCATGTCATTTTTTTGCTCAAGCTGGATTTTTAGCACTTTGCTATGTTTGTTCAGCATTTTTTATCCTATTCTCCTATTCAATATCTACAACTTTGCTTAGACGCAAAAGAGATATCGATACCTCCATTCTAAAACGTGCTAAGTCGACTTAGCATGTTTTTAGGGAGATTTTTGTTTAACTTCTAAATATTTCAAATTATATTCAGTCAAAATTTGGTATTTATCCGTCAACCCAATCAAAAGATATTCACAAATCTTTACAGGTCATTCGATTTCCATCCACACAAATTTTAAAAAATTCATCAAACTTTGATCGCCTCTCCTGAAAAACTAAATTTTTGCACTTAGCATAGTTTAGAATGGAGGTATCGATATGGCCATTAAATTATTAATTGAGCGAACTTGACTAAACGAATGATGCAGACGTTCTTATTTTTTTGGGGCTACTCATCCCAATCTCATGTGTTGTACTGTGTTATGTTGTCATAGTTCTTGTTTAAGTTTAACAGTTTAACCTTTAAGCCGCTCTTGTTGCAGCTTCTCTACCCACAACTTTAATCTGCAGTAGATGTAGTGGACGACTATGTTGCTGTAGAATGACTATGTATGGGCTGAAGTAAAATGCGATCAGTTTTCGTCAGGTTTTTCTCTATAGGTAGACCTCTGAAGTATTCCTTTCGACCTTAGGTTAAGAGTAATATATGCTAATTCTTCTAAAACTTGTAAGGAATTTTGTAAGTTCCAAGCAAGTTCATCGGTTTTGCAGATCCCTGGAATATATGTATATGTCCAGGTGCCCAGGCACCCATTGAGATATGAGATATATGGTTAACTGCTTAGCCGTCTACTTAAGAAAATCGCGGCAGCCGAGGGTTGTTTGGAATTTAGGGATGTAGACTCCAGAGATTTGATGACAGAGTAAATGTCGACGACAGTATTGATCATTAATCCTCCGATTGCCGACTTCCCTTATTGTCATTATTTCGATTTGAAAGACATCGCAAGTATCTGATTGTCTGATAGCTATATCAAGACTAAGTTCTATAGTGTAATCCGAAGACAACCTTTCCATCAACCTGCGAAGCATCTTTATTGAATTGGATATACACGCTGAAAAAGATCGCTTCTGTAGTATATTGTCCCAAACATATTCGGCTTGAAACATATATATGTTTGGGGTAGACTCTAAGTATGTAATATTTGGTACACACAAAAATTGTGTATTTGGGAAGATGTTGTTCTAAACAAATATTTGTTTACATTCCAATATGTTTTTATTTGGGACCAATATTTCCGAAACAAATATTTATTTGCAATTTTTCAGTAATTCAAAGTTAAATTTTTAGAAATTTTTAATGTTCGTAAAAAATAATAATTGAAATCATATAATCTTGGATCAATATAAAGTACTTAGAGGATTGACAACTAATGATGGCTTGGAATACTCAGAAATTTGAAATGATTGATTTAAAATAGAAGGTAATGCTGCATATGGTATCATAACTGGAAGGTACAATTCGAAACCCAAGAAAAATTGAAATTGAAATATGAAAAACTCAGCAAAAGTTTTGGAAATATTTTTTAAATAAAATATATTTGGAAAAATTCCTACATAATAATTTTATTTGTATTTAAACACATATTTTATTTGAGAAATTTAGTTTGCAAATATAATTTGTTGTAATATATTAATATATGCGTTCCAAATATATTTTATTGATTTTCAAATAAAATTTATTTGCTAAGAAATATATAATATTTAAAAATTTGTGTTCCAAATATATTTTCTTTCGATTCAAACATATCAAAAAAGGCGATTTTGCCCCGTGTAGGTTATGGCATTCGGTCAACCAATTCCTCCCAGGCACGTAGCTTAATGGTAAAGTTCCTCTCGAAGGTGTTGACTGTTGGTATATAGTCCATTGCATTACAATGTAATATCCTCAAGTGGCCCCAGATCTTGTACCTCCACATTTATATGAGTTTCAACCTAAATGCCGCTCTGGTTGCAGCTTCTCTAGCCGCAATATCAACCGGCAGTGGATGGAATAAGTATTTTTTCTTCGCAGTAGATGTGAAATCTTCCATAGATGTATTTAGGGCGTACTGAAAAACAATTTTTACATACTAAACCACACCACATTTGTCGACGGTCTTTCTTCCACGAAACTACCGCTAGGTATTACTTATGGTTACCGATCAATATATCTTCTAGTATTCAGATGACATTGATTCCTCTACTCATTCTATCAATGCTTTGCAGTTCCACAATAATTTTCGGCAACAAAACACAGAACTTCTTCCATTCCTCTTCGCTACGTAGTAGGAACTTAATCACGTTCGAATTTTCCATTGTGGGTATACCCTGTGTTTCGAACCTCGGACTCCTTAAAGCACTTCATTACACGGTACAGCAGCTCAGCTCATTGATTTGGGACTCCATTCTGAGAATTGGACGTGAAAGAAGCCCCAAAAATAAGAACTTCCGCACATTCGTTTTGTCAAGTTGGCTCAATTAATAATTTAATGGCCATACGATTTGTTTTGCTCAAGGTGGATTTATAGCACTTTTTCTCTATGTTAACACGGTTATATCTCGGAATATGTCTTTTGTGTCTGAAGCAAAATTGTAGATATTGAATATGAGAAAAAAATGCGGAACAAATCTACCCGAAAACAATGCATTCAGTGTCTTAAAAATCGCAATAATGCCCATTTTTTACCTTTTGTACTACTTTCACGTCCAATTCTCAGAATCATGTCCCAAAATCATGTGTTGTACTGCATTAGTTGACTATTAGTTGATGGAACCCAAGCGATCTCAATTGACTTAAAATTTCCCAAAAAGTGAATTTTAACTAATACCTACTGTATATTCCCGCATATGGAGAACGCAAGTGTGTTTTTTTCTTAATACGTTTGTTTATATGTACATACGCGTATGTATACATACATATATGTACATATAACTATATAGTCGCATAACATGTGCAAACTTGATTAAAGTACTTAAGCATTGTGGCAGAGTCCCTCATCGTGGTGGTGATGAGGATCATGATGATGATGACGAAGGCGATGAAGACGACGAGGAGGCAGGCTAAGAACAATTCTTCAATGAATTTTTATGTTCAAGAATCGTACAGACATGATGTGCGTAAATAGAAGATGCAGAAGCGATCAGTATTTTTATATACATATATATTTTGGATTGTGGTAATTGTTGGATGGTATGGGTGCATACATTACTCCTTCGTGGTTAACCCTGAAATGGCTAATGGAATATGGGTTGCAGTGATGTGCCACCTTCAAGCAAGTATTTAATCTATTGTTGTTCAAATAATATCTTCAAGCAAGCATTTAATCTATTGCTGTTTAATTATCCCATTGGTGTTACTCGTCACAGTATTAATGTCAAAAATGTATGTTATAGTGTCATTAATACAATGTCAATCAACAATACTTGTATATTAAAAAAACGGTTCTCTCTGAAAGACCCCTCTTCATTGTTTAAAGGTTAATCCTCAGGTTTACCAAATAGCCTCCCTCTCCTTGCACATTAAGCAGCAGAGTTGTCGAAGCTATGGCCACATTTAGAACGCGCCAAGTATGTGAGCATCGCATCGAGTGCATCGCACACACCCATACATTTTGTCCATAGAGCCAATTTTTTTGTTTTTACTGTTTGAATTGAAACAGCTTCTGCAGATACAGCAGCTAATTGCATTTATATTCAGGCTAAAAGTCTGGCTTTCAGACACAGATTTAATGCCGACCGGCCACCGCTGTTGTTCTTGTTGTTGTGGTGGTAGTTCCGTTCAGTTCAGACCAGGCCAGAGCATTTCGACTGCATTGCATTCATCCAGTCGGAAAGGCAAGTCACTCCAAGTCAAGTCAAGGCAAGGCAAGTGTGGCCTTTAGGCCTAAAACGCAAATGGAATGAATGGTGGTAGCATAATAGCGGCGGCCGCAGCAGCATCAGCAACAGCAACATCATCCAAACATTCAGCCAGTCAGCCAGCCACCTATTGGGGCTATAACCAATGCTGAAAATGCGTTAGTAGAGATTTTTACGATAATAGCTCCTCTTGCCATACGTAATAATCAGTTTGAAACGCATTTAATAAAGAACAAAAATTCCAAATTCGCATATGGATTGGATCAATGCTGCGGCGGCGTACGTTCCTGCATATGTACCTTCTACGTATGCGATATGTATATCCACTCCTCCATATACGAGTAATTCCATTGATGGACGGGGAGATGACGACGTTGGTGATGGCCAAGATGATAATACACTCACTCACTCACTCACTCACCCATTCATATGGGATAGGACAACGTTTCTGTACAACTGTAATCATATTCAGCAGCATTTCCTCGAGAGGCCGAGAGGACTTCATTGATGACCGACCACTGCTGTTTGTTTGTGTTGTAGTTGAGAAATAATTTTCAATTTCCGCTTGTAAAGAATCATCAGCACCATTCAATGGAAACCTGATTTTCAATGGCACCAACGACAACGCCCGGACGAACGAACGAAAAGTCCAACACAATAAATTTGGAAAAACTCTTTTGGCATTTGGTGGTGTTCCTTTTTGTTTTGGTAAAACATGGTGTAACAATTTGTCAAAATCATGTTTTTAAGAAGTTACCAAAAAAGCCCAGCCAATGCCCACCACTAGTAATTCAACGACTACTTGGTTACCTACCAACTCTTCTCCTAGACGAGAACATAACAAAGAAACCTAGAAAAGTTATAGCTATGAAAGGGTTCGATTTTGCAGTGATAGCTATCGAGAAGAGCAAAGCGAAACTTAGAGCTGAACTGCTGTCCAATCTTATATACATTTAGGAAATTTTCGTCTCAAAGGAGAAACCTACTGAAATTTGTAAAAATTTGTTGACACCAAGGCTATGGAGTCGGAGCAGAGTAGAGTTTTATGAGTTTAGAGTTTCTAGGTTTTCGTTGGAATCTTAGTCTGAGCATGAGTCAAGAATTTGTTCTTGCTTCCGACTCCGGAAAATATAATATAAGCAATTATAATTGTTTCCCTAAAAAGCAGAAGAGTTGAAACAACAGCACAAATGGTAAGGCTTTTGACAAGCACTTGCGGTATGCATTGACATTAAAGGGTGTTTCAATAATGTACGGACCGACACACTTATTCTATCCAATCCCTAGACCAGTTTCAGATGGACCTGGCTCTCCGAGGCTGGACAAGCCGCAATGGCCTTACCGCACGTGCTCTTAACACAGGGTGAATACAATTCGTCTACCAACACCCCCACACACAAGTGCATGAGTATCAATTCGATTTCATGTTTTTGGCATGTCGTGCCCTTTGGTTAAGGGCGGAGCCTACCTAAAACTCCTTCCATTCTATGGGTCATGGCACCCGGCTGAAATGCAACTCCACATCGAGCTTACGCTCTCCCCGCTATTTTGCGATTGCGTAATAGGTACTGCGTGATAGGTTTTAACTATCCGTCCATCCGTTCACTACGACTGATCAGCAACGATTCTCACGTATACCACTTCCCCAAGAACATGTTAGGTAGTTCCCAGTCTTGAAAGTTCATCTGTGGTTCAATATGTTACAACGGTTGAATATACTGGTTCTATAAAGCCAACATTTCTTTCGAAAGTTTAGAGAACACACTGAGGAGATGTTTTACTGACACCTCCTTCACTTCGTTTGCATAGGTTCTGCAGATATCGTTGTTAACAACTTTCAATCTCAATGTAGTCTATCCTATTGGACAGTGACCCATAATGACGACACTATTAGTAGTTTACTATAGTAAATTAATATTATGGTTTACTATAGTAAACTATTAATGTTTTGATACCGATAGCAGTGTAACAGTATTGGACGAACTACTGCTATATACATATATCCAATGGACGATTTTAGCAGAGAGGCCCCACCGCAACCCTACAGCCTTCCTGCAGGAATATAAGGTGACGTTGGCCTTCCTTCCACGTTCCAGTACGTTAAGTCTGAATAACAGTTCCCTATCTAGAATTAGACCTAAAAATTTTGCACTTTCATAAAAGACTAGGTCTGACCTTGCAGCCACAACGTTCTAGAACTAGCAGGATTTCATTCATCTTGGAGACAGTACTCCTCCTTGGGGGTCCCTCGGTTTTCGAAGGTACAATGGCAAAGCTAAACCACAATGGTGGACGTCTGATTTAAAGGCTTAAAAAACACCTGCAACAAGCTATTCAATAAGACCAAATCTACTGGCGTCATTAATAACTGGGCTGCCTACAAAGAGACTAACACTATAAGAAGCAGCAACGGAAAAAACAAAGACGTTCTTCGTGCAGAAATGGGGAAGTGGAAAATGTGTCGGATACCGCAAGACAGCTTAATATATTATTCGCTACACCCTGTACAGTGGGTTACGTGCATGATGAGGTCAACAACTGGACATAATAACGATGAGCATTCGATGAAACTACTGCTCGACACACATTTCCCGGTTAACACACCAACAGAACTTGGGGAACAGCAGGAGCGACAAGAGTTGTTGACTGACAAATACCTGCAGTGTCTATCAAGCCAAAATAATGGCAATATGGGAAGTAGCCATGTGGCTGAGTCGCAACATAGTAACCAATACTGGCGTTGTAATTTACTCCGACAGCCAGGCTGCCATCAATTCTCTGCCATCATTCATCCCTAAATTCACAAACAGCCCTCGACTGCCGCAGATCTCTTAACGAAATGACTGAGCAGTTTAATATACACCTCATATGGGTACCTGGGCATAGGGATATCCCGGGGAACTGCAAAGCCGATGAACTTGCTAGGAAAGGGACGACATTACACATTCTCGAAGAATTTGCATATATTGGTGCGCCACTATCCACGTGCAAGCTTTGGATTAGGCAAGAGACAATCAGGCAGTCCAACGAAAGATGGACAGAAATCGGCACCTGCAGGGTAGCTAGACAAATCTGGCCAAGGTATGACCTGAGAAGATCAAAATATCTCCTCGCACTAGAGAGGCAAAGATTGTCTACGTTAGTATCAGTTCTGACGGGACGCTGCTTGATCGGCGAACACGCCACAAGATTGGGTATTGACTCTAATGACTTCTGCAGAAGATGTGGAAATGAGGAAGAAGTGGAGAGCATTGAGCACTTGCTATGCGACCGCCCCGCTCTGAGTAAACGACGACTGGACATACTGGGGTCGGATTTTCTAGGCAGCCTAACAGAGCTTTCCAGTACCGATATTCGTACTATCGACGAATTTGTATATCAAGGTTGGTTTCGATGAGGGACATTTCAGCCCGTGGTAACACTAGGGACCTAAACTGGTCTATGTGAGCTTGTATAAAAAAATACGGCTGCCACCCTAACCTAAACCTAAAAATCCAGAATGAAGCCCTTCAAATCACCTGATCCTATCCTCCTGAGATGTCTGGGAAGACTTTTAGATTTTGTCATTAGAGAAATCCTGGATAAAAAAAACTCCTGTCGGGGAACCAGAATGCTTACAACAAGGACAAGTCTACAGAGTCCGCCCTGCACGAATTGGTGGACACTACATTTCAAGGAACTCACTATAGTGACCTTTCTTGACAATGAAGGTAATTGCAGTGCAAGTCTTAGGTCCACAACTCTAACAAGGTTTGTGAACAGAGGGACGCCACAACGAGGATATTGTTATTCAGACCTAATATACTGTTATTCAGAACTAATAATGTGTATAGACAGCTAGCGTTGCGTATATTCCTACAGGAAAGCTGAAGAGTCGCGCTGGGGCCTCTCTCCTAAAGTATTCCATTGCACACTGGTCCCAAATCCAAATTTTTTTGGCCAAAATTCAATAAATAAACTTAAGAAATTACCAGAAGTATATATGTATTCGAAAAGGCAACCCCATAGCGGACCTAGAAAATGTGATTTTTTTAAACTTAGGTGGCAACCCTGTTTTTATCCATGCGATCAAAGTTAGTAATTCAATCAGGTGTTTTTGATACTGGAAATCGGCAAGACTAACATTTTATTTAATCTGTGAAATATGCAAAATCAAGGTCATAATAAAATACATAGGGCCTGTTTCTGTAACTTATTTTCGTTCGTCTACGGCAAACGATCAAAAATCACTCAATTATTCCGAGAAATCTATAAGTCACAGCAGTTTATAATTCGTTGTGTCTATAGGAAATCACGTAAAAAGCTCGTACCTAAAATATTTCTAACCTGCGTTTTACAGAATTCAAGTAATTGTTGAGTGATTTTTGATCGTTCGCCGTAGACGAACGAAAATAAGTTACAGAAACAGGCCCATAATTGTTTTGTCATTGTCGTTGTTATTTCGTGTTTATGGGGTGTGGTATTTTAAAGATACATAACTAATATTATATATGTTTCGCATGTTCATGAAAGTTTAAACGCACGGTTGTTTATTAATGAGTCCTTTATCATGTAGCATAGGAGCGCTTTGAGCGTTTTGTGCACAAAGTGATCAAAATTATGTTTATTCAGTCAAACTCTTGTTTAGCTGTGCCGAAATGATAGCTATTTAGGATGGTAATGGACGCAAAAATAGTACCGTTTCGAATTTGGTACTAAAAAAATGTATGAAAATGTGTTTTAGTTTGTGTTCAGAAATATCTATCATAGTTCAGAACACATTTGGAAAAGTTAGTGAAGGCCACTCTGAGTGGGTTTCTGCAAATTTTACAATAAATATCGAACACGATAATTATGCAATACAGCCACTGAAGTGGGAAAACGACTAAAAAGGAAATTGACAGCTGAACTCTCACTGCGCCAAGAACATAACACTCCCTCTCTTGTGCATACGCCAACCATATTGGTAAGACAAAAGATGCCGATGTTTGTTATCCCCTCACCTTAGAGAGGAGGGTAGATATCATTTGCTACGAGCCACAAGAGTAACACATCGAAGGAGTGACCTAAGACCCTATGTGTGTTCGGCGGAAATCCGTTTTGGGTCATTTTAAGTCATTTGAACAATGTCCGTCCGTCTGTCTGTGTGTCCGTCTGTCTGTCTGTCTGTGTGTCTCTCTGCTGGCTGGTGCGCACGATAACTCTCGAAAGGAGTAACCGATTGACTTCAAATTTGGTATGCAGTAATATTTTTCTCTATATCCGGCTAAGTTCGAAGATGGGTCATATTGGTCCTTTCCTTCAAGTACCTCCCCCACAAAGGGTTAACTTTTATGAAATATTGATTCTTTAATACCTTCTATACTACTTACTGAAATCTCACACATGCTAATAGTGTGTTAGTCACAAAATGGTCTATTTTGTACCAAAAATAAACAGCTTTTAACTTTAATACCAGCAAATACTTTAATGTTATTAAATGCAATTAAAATTGATAATAACTTAAATAAAACAAACAAATAAAAAATTAACGAATATTTGTGTTGCAACTCAAGGTGAGGGGATTCATAAGTCTGTTTACGCAACTGAACTTTCTTACTTGTTTTAAAAAATACTTTAACACAAACTTGTTACACTTGTACCTTTTTACACATGGACCTTGTTACAAATGGACCATGTTTCACATGGACCATGATACACATGGGCCTTGTTACACATGGACCTTGTTCTACATGGAAAAATAAACTTGTCAGCAACTTTCCTTAAAATATTAGAGCATTGTTCTCAGATTGTTGTCGCTTCTGCACTTCCTACTTCCTGTTGGCTGCTTAGGGGAAATGCTTCGGAGGCACTAAAAAAATTGTATAAGCAAGACAGTCAGCAATAGCCGCATTAATATTAATAATTTTTGACAGATCTATGGATTCTTCGGATCCATTATTATCCAGTATTTGTATTTCTAAAAATGGAAAAATGATAAAAATGGAATTTGTTTATTACATCGGGAGGTATTATACTATTTTGTTCACTATTTTTGTACACCATAACTACTCCAGAAAGGACTATGAAACCAACTTTCAAAAATCAGTTTTGTGGGAATGTTGTTTTATAGTGCAGAAAATTTAATGAACACAACTTGAAATTTTATGAAAATATTTCCACCCGATTTTGAGTTGTGACCATTCAAAGTATTTTTTTCTAATAAATGCAAACAAAACAGCAATGATGATACTGTATGTACTAAAATGCTTGTTGAATTGGTGTTTGTTGGTCAAATGCATAAAATAAGGTTATATTCATCTTAATTTTTGTGTATTAGACGTTCTTTTAACGTCTTCAAATCAAGTGATATTTGAGAGTAAAAATCTCTTTTTTTTGTTTTTCAATTGGGATCACTACCATGTGACATAGAGAAGAGAAGTGACTTAGTGATGAATCCAACAGTACCTAGTTAATCTGTGGCGTTTTCCGACTACGGCAGATTTTTTATTTTAAATATGTGATTTTTATACCCTCACTTTAGTGTATATATCATTTATCATATATCATTTGCTACGAAAAAAAGTATAACACATCGAAGGAGTGACCTAAGACCCCAAGTATGTTCGGCGGAAATCCATTTTAGGCCATTTTAAGTCGAATGATCAATGTCCGTCCGTCTGTCTGTCTGTCTGCTGGCTGGTGCGCACGATAACTCTCGAAAGGACGAACGGATTGACTTCAAATTTAGTACGTGGTAATATTTTTTTTCTATCTCCGGCTAAGTTCGAAGATGGGCCATATTGGTCCACTCCTTCTAGTACCTCCCCCACAAAGGGTTAAAATTTTGTGAAATATTTAATCTTTAATAACTGTTATACTACTTATTCGAAACTTCTGATATTCCACACATGGTATTAGTTTATTAGTCGCTATCAACTCCAGAAAAACGGGCGAAGTTGCTACGTCCCTTTTGGTACCTCCCACACAAATGCACCATTTTGCATCAAAAGTTAACAGCTTATAACATTAATACCAGTGCATACAAATACTTGAAATTTTGTACAGTATAATGCTTTTATAGTGTCTATAGCCCTGTGAAAAATGGACGTTATTGCCACGCCCCTTTTTGTACCTCCCACACAAAAGTACCATTTTGCACAAAGAGCTTACATCATGAGTACCAATGTACGAAAATGCAACAACATTTTGCACAGTGTAACGCTTTTTAAGTTCCTATAGCCCTGTAAAAAATGGGCGTTATCACCACTCCCCTTTTTGTACCTCCCACACGAAATGGCCAAATCATACCAAATATCTCATAATGTTAAATACCACTGCACATAAACGCTTATAATTCGGCACAGTGCAATGTATTTAAAGTATCTACTATTCAGCGAAAAATAGGGATTATTGTTAAAATCCTTCTGGTACCTCTCACACAAATTGACAGAATAATTCGTTTAATATTCCATATTACATTACTCACAAAGTGAGGGTATACCTTAGTCGGTTTACCCGACTGAACTTTCTTACTTGTTTTACTTTAAATACAGAAAATATGTGTGGGAGCTACATCTAACTATGAACCAAATTTTCCAAAACATATGGACCGGTTTTCTTGGAAAAAAACATTTTTACGAAAGTTGGGCAAAATCGAATAACAAATACGCCAGTAACTGAGCGGACGAGGATAGATGGGTTTACGGGCGGCTGCAAGTTTAGTGTCCTACGATCAAAAATAGCTATCTAATTAATATCATAAGGATTATATGTGTAGTTTACTTCCTATACAAAAACTATAAAAATATAGTTAAACGCTTCTGCCGTCTAGGTCCGATTATTTTTTATTTAACTTTTCTTTTATTATCTGTCGACGAACCATTGTGTTAAGTCCATTAGTGCAAAACTTCAGCTTTCAAAAATATTGCAGTCCACAATTTTATCCTATTTAAGTTGTTTTGGTTTAAATTTCAAAAACGTTGCCCGGTTTTGTAGACTTTTATCGCAATGTTGAGAAGAACATTTTTGATAAACAACACACAATCAAGCAACTCAAATAGATTCTAAACAAAATGTTGTCAGCTTAAATTTTAAATCAAGATCACTGAATTTGGTACGATATTCTTGTGTTTACGTTAATTTCCCCAATGTCGCTTTTGTAGTCCCACTGTGCGATACACGGAGGCAATCTGAGCACACCAATTTATTCTTCAGAGAACTCTCTTGAAGACAGTGCAACCGTAGGACTCTATATCTAACGGTATACACGCAAAGAAAAAACGTTTGAAGGTAGTTTACCGCAAACATAGTTCCTTTGTCTCAAACGCTCTACTTTTCCCGTAACTGTTGAAATATTGCCTGTGAATGAAAACGTTTATCGTAAACGTAGTTTCTCTTGATGTACACGAACATAATGTACGTTTATGGTAATCGAGAAACGTTTAAGGAAACATATTGTATTAAACATGATTGAATATCTTAAAGAGAGTTGAGAGAATAAAGAGCGCAACTTGTTCTAATTTCGTGAGAGTGCGGTATTTCGCATTTTTATATGTTGAAATAATATGTGCAGTGGGGGCATTAACTTTGAAACAACATTAATAACATGGATACGTTCAAATAAAAATGCTTGCAACTAAATCGATGGTTGTATTAATCGAATTAAGATTGTTTTTTCATTGACACTCGGTTAGTTGTGGTAACCAATTTTAAACTTTCATTGTAGTACCATATGATCGATTATTGGTTATGACAACCGATGTTTTATTCAACAACAACAACAACAGAAATTGTATCAATAGACCAACGATTATTTTCGCAACGAATAATTGGTTGCTACAATAATCGTTTTTTGGTTAACCCAATAATTTACCAAATTTAGAATAATTAAATATATTTTGGGAAATACAACCGAAAGATTGGTTGCTGTTCTTTTGCTGATACATGACAAACAAAAAATAAAATTACTCGACATAAATAAATATTCTACATTTTGTTCAAGAACGGCATGTGTAGTAAAAATTATCTCGTGTGGATAATAATGTGTGGAATGCAGAATATGTTGTGCAAAATGTTTAACATAAATAAAAAATAAAAGCAACAATCATGAAATTGAAAGCACAGGGTTAAGCCATATTTGCATAAAAGATTTGTGTTTTTTTTCGTGTACTAAAATTTGTGTCAAATATTTCCACATCTGAATTCATCACGAATTTGTAATATGGGATTTTTAATTTTGTTATGAATTGTTTGGTTTTTTGTTCAATAAATTAAATAAAAATTAATGAAAACTGTTTTTAATTAATTGTCGGTAGTATATGACTGACAAATTGTCAGAACAACCAATTTTTTAAAACAGTTGGTTGTGGCAACATACAACAGATAATTTTAGCCACCATTTCCATAGTTGGCGCAACCAAATATGATTGTTGTCAACATGGAAGCAGAAGTATACCACAACCAAAATGTTGGTTGTCCTGATGAAATCGCATGATAGTAGACAGAACTGCCAAATTCGGTTGAGGCCAACAAACTATATTCTGTGTGTAATTATTGATAAACAGATAATGCTTGTGACAAAAACCGTTGGCCTCAAACGTTTCATAAGGTTTTGGATAAATAGACATTGCTTGTGATAAACGCAACAACCGTTTGCAATAAACGTTTCACAGTGTTTGGCATAAACAGCGATAGCTTGTCACAAACGCAATAACCGTTAGCAGCAAACCTTTCACGGGGTTCTGCAGTAAATATATATCATTTATGATAAGTATACTAACCGTTTGCTATAAACGTTTATTTGGGATAAACCAATATCATTTGCGACAAACATAGACCGCAAACGAATTTCGGTTGTCTAATTTTTAGTTTGGGACTAACGAATTTTTCTTTGCGTGTAATCGTGAGATAAAAAATACTGCTATGCGCGCGTATATTCCTCTTTTTCCCACTGTGCAACGTCTGGATATACTGTGGTCGGCCTTTCTAGGAAGTCTGACAGATCTTTGCGGTACCAATATTCGTACTATAATTAACTCTATTTATCACACAGGTGAGTTTCGATGAGGGTCATATGAGTCCGTGGTATCACTAGGGACTTACATTGGTCTATTTGAACTGACGGTGGCAGCCAGCACCACCCTAACCTAAATTACAATTGCTGAAATTTCAGCAAAATCTATTGAAAACAAATTTCATCTAGAGCGTAAAAAATCGCAAGGGAGTTTTATGCAGGGGCCTATATCAAAACATAGAAAAATGTGCCCCATTATCAATTGGACTTTTTTGCAATATAAAGAAATATACCCAAATTGCAGCCAAAATGATTTCTATATAGAGTTAAGAACTCTAATCTGAAAGGACCAATATGCCCGACTAGGAACAATTGCAGGTTATATAAATATAAATACTTAAATTTCAGCCAGATTAGTTGAAAAATGTAGTATATATTTCATTGAGAATTTAAATCGGAAGGGAGGCTTTATGAGGTAGCTGTATCGAAGCATATACAGTTATGGGCCATTTTGGCGTGGAATACCCTTCCAGTGCCAAATAAACTGCTTAATTTCAACCGGTTTAGTTATAAACTGACTAAACTAACTCAAATCAGAGCGCACATTTATATCGGGAGTAAATAAAACCTTGGCCCGATACACACTGCTCTGTCCCCACACTAGAATTGGATAAAATTAGAAGGAGTTGTCAAAATACAATGAAACTTCATATATAAATGGATTTTTGATGCGCTGAATTCAAAAATGTCATAGGTTTTTGTGGAACGTTTACGGTTTTCTTGTTCTACTGAATCAAAGACTTTATCAACTAGGGCTGCTTACAGAACAACTATCAGAAAAATTCGCGATGAATTTTAAAATTTTAACAATAACAACAAAAAATTGTATTTAAAAAAATATTTTTTTTTTATAACATTCATCTTTTTCAGAATATTTTAATATGTAGAATTACTTCCGTAATTAGCAGCTGATAAATTTACAGGAGATGAGTTTAATAATGTACTAATGCTTTCAAAAGTGTCCATATCAGAGTCACACATTTTTAATTTTATCTGCCCGAAATTTAAGAATTTATAATTTAAATGTTCATGTTTTGGTATAACCCCCCATATTAAGGTCCCTACCGAAGACACTTCTTGACGCTCTAGAGAATACATTTTTCAATTGATCTGACGGAAATTTAAGAATTTATACTTTATATTGCACTAAATCGCTCCTAGTGAAAATACACAGGTCCCTTCCGATTATACTTCTTGGCGTTCTAGGCGACGAATTTTTAGACTATGTAAAAAACTGAAATTTAAGACACTTTTTAAAACATTAAAATAACAAGTAAGAAAGTTCAGTCGGGTAAACCGACTTATGAATCCCCTCACCTTGAGTCCCAAAAAAATATTATCACATTTATTTATTTTTTTTGTTTTAATTAAGTTAATATCAATTTAAATTGCATTTAATAACTTTAAAGTATGTACTGGAATTAAAGTTATAAGCTGTTACTACTTTTGTACAGTGTAACAAAATTTCAAGTAGTGTACGAAATTTCAAGTATTAATATGCACTGGTATTAAAGTAAAAGCTGTTAACGTTTTTACAAATTATGTCCATTTGTATGAGAGGTACCAAACGGGGCGTGACAATAACGTCCATTTTTCTTTGGACTTTTGGTACTATAAAAGCATTGCACTGTACAAAATTTCAAGTATTTGTATGCACTGGTATTAAAGTTATAAGCTGGTAACTTTTGGTACAAAATGGTACATTTGTGTGGGAGGTACCGTGGCAATAATTACCACTTTTCACTGTATTGTAGGTACTGGTAATAATGTTATAAGCTATTAACTTTTGGTTCAAAATTGTCCATTTGTGTGGGAGGTACCAAAAGGGGCGTGGCAACTTCGCCCATTTTGCTCGAGGTAATAGTGACTAACAAACTAATACTATGTGTAGAATTTCAGACGGACATTGCTCATTCGACTTAAAATGACCCAAAACGGATATCCTCCGAACATGCTTAGGGTCTTAGGTCACTCCGTTGATGTGTTACACTTTTGGCTCGTAGCAAATGATATATACCCTCCGCTCTAAGGTGAGGGGAGAAAAAAGAATCGGAATAAATCTGAGAAGATTTACATTTTTTCAGATAGATTAATGTTCAAACAAAATGA
Organism: Eudasyphora cyanicolor; assembly: GCA_963930755.1. NCBI lineage: Eukaryota > Metazoa > Arthropoda > Insecta > Diptera > Muscidae > Eudasyphora > Eudasyphora cyanicolor. Next base: position 160,703,131 of record OZ005735.1, read on the forward strand.
TTATGAAAACAAATGTTATCGAATTTTATGACATTTTTATTTTTTGCCAATAAAAATAGGTAATTTTTCAAATAATATTAATTAAAAATACTTTTTTAAGATTTATAAAAAAATCTAAATACTCAGCTATTCAGAAAATGTAAGATTTGCCACTATGTTTTAAAAATGGCCGCCGCAGCTGCTTCGAATAAATTCCAACCGAGAGGCCCAATTTTCGACCAATTTTTGCAGCATTTGGGGCTGTATGTCAGCAATAACGCGCCGAATATTCTGTTCCAAGGCGTCAATATTCCAGCGGTGTTAAATCGCACGATCTTGGAGGCCACGCCACAGGCCGACGAAGCGAGATAATGCGCTCACAAAAAGTTTCCCTCAATAAATTGGTTCGTTGGCTGTATGGCATGTAGCGCCGTCTTCTTGGAACCAAAGGTCGTCCACATCAACATCCTCCAATTCTGGCACGAAAAAGTCATTAATCATGGCTCTACAGCGTTCCCCATTGACTGTAACATTATGGCCGCCTTCATTTCTGAAGAAATATGAACCAATGAGCAAACCAATCAGTGACTTTTTGTGGATGTAACGCCGTCTGAACAATGGCTTATGGGTGATTCCAACGGAACGGGTGTGACATTGTGAGTATTTTCCTGATTTTGTTCTATATAATTTATAACGACAACTCACAATGGGTGGTTTATGTAGATATTCATAAGTATTACCTACTGACATGCAAGGAAATTAAATAATATTTTTATACCCTCACTTTAGTGTGACGAGGGTATGTATATATCATTTACTACGGAAAAAAGTGTAACACATCGAAGGAGTGATCTAAGACCCTAAGTATGTTCGGAGGAAATCCGTTTTGGGTCATTTTAAGTCGAATGAGCAATGTCCGTCTGTCTGTCTGTCTGTCTGTCTGTCTGTCTGTCTGTCTGTCTGCTTGCTGGGGCGCACGATAACTCTCGAAAGGAGTAACCGATTGACTTCAAATTTGGCATGTGGTAATATATTGATCTATCTCCGGATGAGTTCAAAGATGGGCCATATTGGTCTACTCCTTCTGGTACCTCCCACACAAAGGGTTAAAATTTAGTGAAATATTGATTCTTTAATAACTTCTATACTGCTTATTCGAATCTTTTGAAATTCTGCACATAATATTAGTATATTAGTCGCTATTAACTCGAGAAAAATGGGTGAAGTTGGCATGCCCCTTTTGGTACCTCCCACACAAATGGACCATTTTGCATCAAAATTTAACTGCTTATAACTTTAATACAAGTGCATAAAAATGCTTGAAATTTTCTACAGTATAATGTTTATGTAGCGCCTATAGTCCGGTAAAAAATGGGCATTATTGTACAGCCCCTTTTGGTACCTCCCACACAAATGGACCGTTTCGTACCAAAAGTATACGGCTTGTAACTTTAATACCAGTGCATACAAATACTTGAAATTTTGTACAGTGTAATGCTGTTATAGTGCCTATAGTCCTGTAAAAAGTGGGCGTTATCACCCCGCCCCTTTTTGTACCTCCCACACAAAATGACCAAATCATACCACAATTTAATATCTCATAACATTCATACCAGTGCACATAAACGCTTAAAATTCGGAGCAGTGCAATGAATTTAAAGTATCTACTGTTCAGCGAAAAATAGGTGTATTTGTTAAACCCCTTCTGGTAGCTCCCACACAAATTGACAGAATAATTCGTGTAATATTCAATATTACATTACTCACAAAGTGAGGGTATACCTTAGTCGGTTTACCCGACTGAAACTTTCTTACTTGTTTATACAAAAATATGATTGATATATTACCGTAACGGTTGTGACATTAGGTTTTGACAAAATCTTGATCAGTCGCTTTCTTTATTGCATACTGTAAACTTTTTCTATGTACTGCCAACAAGAAAACATTTTTGGTATCTCGAGAGTGTATATTGTAGACTTTATATTTCAAATAAATTAAATTATTATTCCATTTGTAGTAAATATTTTAATATGTAATAAGTAGATCGAAATATTGTCCAGGATTTATTAGCCAACATGCATCTATTAAACTAGTTTTTTTCTGCGAAAAACAAAATCGAAGTCAATTTATTCACTGAATCATATTCATATTGCCGACATTCTATATCACATACAGTAAAAACTTACAAGTCAAAAACAAGTTTTGACATCTTAAAAACCCTTTCTCTTTTATACCGAAATTTCTGCTTTCTATTATTTAATTTCATACTTGACATAAAGTTATTAAATATACAATATTTTTAAATCGAATAAAAATTATTTACTGTCTTTGCGTAACGGGTGTGACAAATATTAGAATGCAAATTGTACCGTAAATATTGCAATGATACTGAAACATTTTGATTCACTTTATACGAGGGCGGTTCGGAAACTTCTTAGCCTATCAATGAAAGAGAATAGTTAGTTTTTCAGAAATATTTTTATTTTTCAATATAAGCTCCTGAAACTTCAATACACTTAGTTGAACGCTTATCTAGCAATTCTATCCCTTGATTAAAATAGTTTTCCTCAAGGTCTTCAAAATAGAGGTTTACAACTGTAATTGCATCTTCATTTGAGGTAAAACGCTTGCCAGCAAGGAATTTTTTTAGATTTGGGAACAGGTAAAAGTCACTGGGAGCTAAATCAGGAGAATAAGTTGGGTGGTCAAGCAACTCGTACTTTAATTCGTTGATTTTAGCAATTGTTAAAACACTCTTGTGCGCTGGTGCGTTGTCTTGATGAAAAATTATTTTTTTGTGTTTTAAGCCAGGACGTTTTTCTCGAATTTGTACATTTAATTGATCCAAAAGGTTGCAATAGTACTCTGAATTTATTGTTTTACCCTTTTGCAGATAGTCAATCAATAAAATACCTTTGAAGTCCCAAAAAACCGTTGCCATAACCTTACCAGCCGATTGAATTGTTTTTGCCTTCTTTGGGGCACTTCCTCCAGCTTCAGTGCATTGTTTGGATTGTTCTTTTGTCTCTGGAGTATAGTGGTGGATCCATGTCTCATCAACAGTTATGAAACGACGCTTAAAATCCATTTTATTTCGCTTAAAACGATCCAAACAAGCTTGAGAAATGTTCATTCTTATGCGTTTTTGGTTGACTGTTAACAAGTGCGGCACCCATCATGCAGAAAGCTTTTTCATCTGTAGTTCTTCATGCAAAATTAAATGGACTCGATCATTTGAGATGCCCATGATATTAGCTATTTCACGCACTTTTATTCGTCGATCATTTAATACCATATCATGCACTTTGGCTACAATTTCTGTTGTTGTTGCTGTTTTTGGAGGTCCACTACGTGGTTCATCTTCAATGCTTGTACGACCACGTTTAAATTCAGCAACCCAATTTTTTACTGTTGCATATGAAGGAGCACTTTCACCTAACACATTCACCATATCATTATGAATTTCTTGTCCCGATAAACCTTTTTTATGTAAATATTTAATGACACCACGCATTTCTAATTTTTCCATTGTAAATAAATCGCGGATGCGTCTTTTGTAGAGTGATCAAAACCGGTTTCAAATAAACCGGCCCACCGGTTTTGTGCTTCCACCGTCCCCGGTTTTTCTCAAAATCATGAATTTCGATCAACCGGTGCAACCGGTTTTTTTCGTTTGTTTCCACCGGTTTTCCGTTTTTTTTTTATTATCACTAAAATATTAAAAATTATTCACAACTTTATATACAAAATATCACAAATTAAGATAATAATATGAAAGATCTCCTTATATGGCCTAAAAAGACTCGGTAACTTTGCTAGAATCCGAAGCCATTCACCAATTTCTATACAAATTACAAAAATTTAAAGAAAATAAATGATTCATACGCGCAGAAGTTATGTGAAAAGTAAACGCATATGTATACTCGTATATACCCACCTGCACTAAAGTGTGTATATAAAATATATATGTATAAAGATTTAATACCTCTATTAAATATTCTATTTAATATCCCGAAATATTAATATTTTCTTGACTGAACTACATAAGGGGAATTTCATGTCAAGTGAGTTAATTTTTAAAAGGGATGTCTTCTGTCGGGATGAAAATTGCACCAAGTAGCCCTATCAGATAGTAGTTATGAGACACAATTCCAACGAAATCGGTTAAGGACTTTCCGAGTTGGAGGGTTGTTGTCAAACGGTTGTTTCTCCCATTTGAAATGCTAAAATGTTTGGTTGAACGTTAATTTTTTTCACAGGTTTATATTTATTTCGATAGATCAACAGGTCCCATCCCATTAATAGGTCACAAAGCTTTTAAAGGAAATTATCTAAGCTTTCTTTTGAACAAAAAAATCTAAAATTAAAACAAAGGTTTTTACCAAAATTTAAAAAACAAATAATTTTATAAAAAAAGTAATGAAAATATATTTGCTAATTTTTTTAAAAGGTTGAAGAAAAGACTATCGATAACACTTTTGGAAAATGTTTCTAAATACAATAGCTAATTAGTTATAAGTATGAGATAAAAGGACCGTTTGACACAAATGACAATATTTGGTGCAAGATTCCTGATCAGAAGACATCGCTTTTAAAAATTTAATATTAAAAAATCGCCTTTTTTGTTATTAAAAAGGAAAATGTTTTTCAAACGGCAATTTTCATACTGTTTTGTTATGCAGAAAAAAAAACGGTTCTACCGGTTTCCCCGGTTTTCTTCGAAGAAAAAAACCGTCCACCGGTTTTTTTATAACTTAAATAAACCATCCACCGGTTTTTTATTTTTTCAAAAAAACCGTTTTTTTTTATCACTCTAGTCTTTTGGGAACACCTGTTTCTATATGAAGAAGTTGCCAGATCGAAACAAAATTTAACATGAATTCATAGCAGAGATGGAAGTTTCCAAAACACTTAACTTTTTTCTGTTTAGTTTTTTTCTAGAAGTTTCCGAACCGCCCTCGTACTATATAACCTTGACCTAACTTACACAAAAGACGATATATGCATATCTACATAAAATGTATTAAATTTAACTTTTTGTATATTTTCGGTATCGGGTGTGACAAAAAAAATACTCCAAGATACAAAACCGTTTGCGGGCACTGAATATTTTCCAAAAGTTACGAATTTTACACTAAACTACACTTTAGAATGAGTACTTTCTTGTAGTCAAAAGAAAAATACAAGAAAATAAAAAATATGTCGAAAAATAGCTCATTTCAGTTCAACAGTAAAATTAGTGCATCCAACAATTTTATAATAACCTATAGAAAACTCATTGCTAGGAAAAAAAAGCTATTCCTAAATTTCATCAACTCCTCATGAATTTCTGAAATTCAATTGTGATGTCCGTTATGGAATTTTTTTTGCAAAAATCTGAATTATTTTTTATGTGTGATGGGGTCAGTTTACGTAGAATCACCGTTATGTATTATCATTACCGATAACCGATCCATTGTTGCCCGAATTACCGACTCTGCTGGGCGATTCGGGCGATGCGTCGCGTGTGTAATGGTATAAATATATGTATATGTTTCTACTGGACTCAATTAAATTTGGGGGCTGCACAGAGCACCGGGTACAGCTAGTTTCATATAAAAATTACTAAGGTACTTCCTACCCAATCTAAAGACAATTTCTTTGCTGCCAAAAAGACCTTGCCCTTTCCCCGAAAACTGGATTTTATTTATTTATTTACATATTTATTTGTTTATATGTATTACAATACAAAGTAAATTTATATTCTAATTTTACGGTCCAGGGAGAAGCCGGGTGACAAAGACCATGTTACTCATATCAATTTTTGTTGCGACAGACCAGAGCCTCTGGTGGGAATCGAACCCTCGACCCCCAAACTCATAGGCGAACTCGCTACCAACTCACCCACTGGGGCGCTCAACTGGACGTTTATATAAAATTTTGAAATAGAAACTAAATTAATTCGAGGGACTTTATCGCCTCCATATAATGTGTTTTTGCGGTGCAACATTTTTTTCAGAATTGAAATCACCATAAGTTCTTCTTTAGATATGTAGAGGAATAGTTCTATCACACCAAATGGTTCAGTACTCGGATTCCCAAACAGCCCACCTTTTGGCAAGCAACATGTTGTTTGCAGTCGTCTGTCTTTCTGTATGTTAAATGTCACCCGAACATAGTTGAGATGCAAACCACAGCAGCAACTGCAACAGCAGTAACAAAAACAACACCAAAATCTATTCAAATGCATGTTTGCTGGTGTGGTTGTTGTTGGGTAGTTGGTGGTGGTGTTGCTGTTGCTGTTGCTAGTGCTGTTGTCATGGCTGTTACAATAAAATTGCGTTGGTGGCGGTGTCGGTCTCAGATAACCGAAT